>OX419347.1:6762357-6778292 GCA_948470475.1 Galaxea fascicularis
ACCTGCAAAAACAATTGCTAAAAAAACTTGAGGAAGCTGGTCTGGCCAGCCGAAATATTGTTTGTTTTTAAACTAAAAATAGTTAACCTAACCCTTCTTGCCGAACATTATCGTCCACATAACCACCGCTTCACAACTCACCGCGTGACTCAATCACAAAAGCCAGAGTTGATTTAGCGGAACTCTCGGAGTCCCATGGTTTAAACAGACGTGACGAACTGTAAATTTCGTAAGTTATTTGTATCTATATGTCTTTGTATTTCGTGTTTAGAAATAAACTACCCGTTATGCAGACTACAGAAAAGGAATAAAAAGAAAAGTGAAATTAATAGACCTCTCAGACACCGGTTCTCTCCTGTGGAAACTGTTTAGATTGTTTTGCGAGCCACTGTCTTCATATCAAAAGTTTTGGTCGTTCTGAAAATATATATAACTGGAAGTGGTCCTCAGTAATGGCTGATTTTTCATTACATTAGATCCCACTTCTTCATCAGTATTTTCTTATCCGGTTAGCCTGAATAACAAGACAGTGTTCACCCTCTGGCATATAGACATAATCAAAGATAACTTGAAGTTGTACGCCACGATGTCTGGACATTTACGCTACGTTGATAAGGGTGGTCGCACTTTCGCAACATAAGTGATACATGATCGACATTGTTTAACTCTTGCTGCAAAACATACGGTAAAACCAACTTCAGCGACCTCGGCGCAAAGTAGGTGATATACCACGATTCAAGTTGTTATGATGAAAAAGTGGTCCTAAGCAATGGCTGATTTTTCATTAGGTCCCATTTCTGCGTTAGTTTTTTTTTTTTTCGTTTTTTTAAGGCCATTTGGCAAGATATCACCTATTTGGAGGCAGGAAGTCGGCATCTTTTGGCTGATCACGACAGAAGTGTAACACTTGTAGTGAGCATACTTCTTCATGCACCAGGGATTATAAACTATTCGCCATTTTTTGCCTTCACTGTGTGTTCTTAAGTTCATGGATTCCGATAAAGAAACGACCGAGACCGATTGGGACAAATCATACGCAGATGTCGTAAAATGTCTAAAATCTTCACCACCGCGCCTTGACAATAGTTGGTGGTCCAAGTTTCAGGATCAGGGTGAAGAAGAAGCAATGCGAATTGCTTTACAGCATTCCATCGAAACTGTTCAGGTATGAAGTTGTCTCTACATTACATTGTTAGTTTTCAGTTGAAAAGGAAAGAAGTAAAGCGTTTTTTTTATTTGCAGGACTCTGATGACAGTGAAGACAACGGGCAACGAGCGACGGTAAGGCCTCTGTTTTGAAAACCGTTCTTTTACTTTAAATGTTTTATTAAAGTTTATTTTAAGTTGCTAAGAAATCTAACCGGCCGGTATCCGTTTATCAATTTAGGACTCTGACGACAGCCTCAAAATTCTAACTCCTGGGTTTCAAGAATTCAGCGAAAGCCAATCACGTAAAAGTGTATGTGTTAAAAGTGTATTTTCTTATTTTATAGGTATTGGTAGTTGTATTTAATAGTGTTTACAAAAACTAGAATGGGGATTTGCCATATTTGAGCCCGTCTGGTCCGGGAAAAAAATCGGATGTGATTTAACTCTTCTAGTGATATTCAGACAATTTTAAGAAGAATTGTCCACTATCCATTTGTCAATTTAGGACTCTGATGACAGTGGCTTATGGTACTTTGCGAAACGAAACGAAACGAAACGAAATGGTACTTTGCGAAATGGTACTTTGCGAAATGGTACTTTGCGAAACGGTACTTTGCGAAATGGTACTTTTCGAAATGGTACTTTGCGAAACGCTACTTTGCGAATAATAACTTCTGCTAACCCGTTGGCGCGTTCTCTCATCCTTCACTCGTGTTGTCACCGGCAGCATGGCTTCGATCGATCGTCATGGTGCTCTCTCCTTCCGATTTCGATCGCAAAGGTCTCGGTCATTTCCGCGAAATTTGACCTCTCAGCGGTGGCCCGCTTCTCATAGGTAGGCTTATTCACCAGAAGCAACACTCTGCTCTCTGTTACCGTACGTTCAGAATGAGTGCGTTGGCCGCCATCTTGTTTTGCGTGGCCACTGGAAAAATAGAACAGGCCTTCGGACTGGACTTCAGACACTATGGACAATACGGATCGGACCCCAGATAAGACAACTGGTGTGCATATGATCCAATTGGCTTTCCAGGCCAGAGCTTATTCTGCCATCCTTAACAACAAGCAGATGGGATTGGATTTTTGTCCATTGCACACATTCTACGGTACTTTGCGAAACGAAACGAAACGAAATGAAATGGTACTTTGCGAAATGGTACTTTTCACAAATAAACAGTGCAGAAGGTCTTTTATAACACCCGAAAGATGGTCATTTGCAAATGACTGCAGTCTGTCAGAGCGGCGGAATTAGCAGTGTTACCATGGTGTTAATCAGTATCCGAAATAC
The DNA here is from genome assembly GCA_948470475.1 of Galaxea fascicularis. Lineage (NCBI taxonomy): Eukaryota > Metazoa > Cnidaria > Anthozoa > Scleractinia > Euphylliidae > Galaxea > Galaxea fascicularis. The sequence goes on from OX419347.1 coordinate 6,764,795, forward strand.
ACATGGCTAACCCTAACCACGTAGCAACGTCAGACTTTACAGTTTCGAAACGGAGTTCACACTGCGTTTTGCTTTGCGTGGGTCGGATATCAAAACTGCTTCTTCGTAGTTTTCGGCGGAGCTCAAAAATTGAGCCATGGTTTCAGGAAATGATCGCAAGTTATAAGAAAAGATGTAATACGAAAGAACTTGCAGTATTTCTTATCATTTCGTTAGAACTGTAAAGATAGCCTCGCGCGTTAAAACTGAAAAAGAAATTCCAAAAAGAACAACAACTATTTATTGGTATTCCCATTATGTTCTAAATAAAATAAATTAACGTGAAACAAGAGCGTTTCAGAGTGTTTTTCTTGTAAATTTGATGTTAATTACTATAAGTAACAAATATGAATTACAATTTAAGTGGCTGAGTCCACTCAAACAAAAACATTAACAGTAACAACGTGTTTTTCTTGTAGATTTGATGTTAATTACTATAAGTAAGTAAGCACTTTGACAAACCTGTTGGCTACAGCGTACACAACGATCCAAAAAGAGATTCTGTGCCAATACTAAATATTTTCAACAAATAAAGGTGGACCGCCCATGCACTATTACGTACTTATAACAAGAAAGTAAATATGCCAAATACAAAATGCTGTTTTCCAAAAATGTTATTTACTTTAAGTCATTTGGGGCATTTTTGCACGCAAGAGAAACCACTGCGGCCGCTAGATTCAAACAATAAAATGGAACATATCTTTTAGGTGTTTTACATGCCCCTCTTTAAATTTGGTAGTAGTGTCACTACCAATTTTGAGCATTCCCTTCCAAAAGTATGGGTGGCGCTGAATAATGCACTTCTTGTTGGCACAGTAGAATCTTTCTGTTTCGTTTTCCATGTTGATTCCATGCGAAGCAACTTTCCATTTGCATCCTTTATGGGGTATAGATACCTTTCCATGTGGAGAATCGCGATGTCATGTGGTATGCATATCACCCCTCCCCTCGCAAACTCCACCTTACATGATTCGCATCGTTTTGCGTTGATGTAATACTTGATAAAAATGACAACGAAATCGTTTTTGTTATGCCAGATGTCGGTAAATGCTAGCGGCTTTTGAAAGTCCACATCCTCGTCTGTAGGAAAGACTTCTTCATTGATTGGCTTTTGTGACACGTTATTTTTCCCTTTTCTCTTTTTTTTCTCCTTTGGCTTCTCTCCAGCTCTTTGAGGAATGTTGGCGAATGCGATTTTTTTTAACTTGTCCTTGGACGAGTTGAATTTTGTTAGATATTCCGCGAGGTTACCTTTTGTTTCAGCAACGACAAGCGCATGGGGACAAAGACCTGCTGTACTGGTAAATTTTCTGCATTGGCATGAAATCGTCCCTTTACTGATGGAAACATTGGTGCTACTCCCATGTTCTGTTGCACAGTACACGCCAGCATTAACATCGATGACAGAGTGATGGGAGAGTATGATCTCTGCCTCGTTCCAGATTTGGTTGAGTAACCCTGGCGGTACAGTTGTGATGGCAGAATCAGCGATGGATATGGACAACTTCTTGTCCGCGACAGAATCCCGTTTGCACAAGATATCGGCACCCTTAAGCACCTTTTGAATGTGTTGTCGTTTTTGCTCGTCTGTTTTAGCTGACCATTCGAGCGGACTTACCGCAAGGTGTCGGTATGGTGGCGACAGGCGATATTCTCCCGTGTTGTAAATTGCTTTGACGTACTCGCTTTCCTGTTGTTTTATAACACGCGCCTCGAGGATTTCATGAATGGCTGCCTGGTCACTGACCTGATGGTCTGCCTCTTCTTTTATAACGTTATTAATTGACTCCGTCCTCTGGTTGTCCCACTTGTTTGGGGGGTCTCCAAGACCAGCAGCAATACGCACTGGTCTTAACATGCATTCTTTGAGAGTTTCTTTAAGTGAGCGAACCCGCCCTTTCTCTGTTAACATCCACTCTTTGAAATCCTCAGGCCAGTCGTTTTCTTTTTCCACATACATCTTTTCAAATTCTTCGGCCGTGTCGCAGTCGACCAAACCCTTGACCCTTTTTCCATTGCATTCCCTTCCAAGTATTTCCGTTGTAATCTTCTTCCTTTGCTCACTGTTAATTTTCATGGATTTTAATTGGCGAGATATATCATCCTGGGCGTGATCAAAGCATCGCAAATGGATGTTCTCGCCAGAACACCCATCTTTTATGGGGAAAACGCTCTCGAAGCCATGCTCCAGTGCACATTCACCATCTGTTCCAAAAGTCAAGGAATCGATTCTTTCCGCCTTGAGACACCTGGCCATGTATTCGTAGTCTCGTTCTTCCTTTGTAACTGAGGTCATTATGGCTGCCAGTGTGGTTGGATGTCGTCCTTCCTTGTTTTTATATACGAACATTGGGTTTGGGAAGGTGAGGGTGGACAGGTAAAACGGCCCAAGCTTGTACGTCATGTCAAGTCCAGCAACTGCTTGAGCTCCGACGCCTTTGCAGAAGCGCTTTATCCACCCAAGGCAGGTGTCTGATGCTGCAAATGTATTTGGCGCAGTACGATTGTTGCCTTTCTTATCTGCCCTTTTTGAAAGACTGACGTTTTTTAAAAACGTGCCAGATTGCTGTAGTGCCATCAACTTGGTGAGGCTCGGGGTTTTGCTTGGCCCATTACTCCTAGTTTTGGTTCTCCATCCACCTTCTTGAGTTGGTTATATACCTGTTGTCGATCTCGCGGGAGATAGGATGCCGAGGGAATGGTTGTAATGTCACCACTGTCACTCTCGATCTGGCTAATGATGCGCTTTGCGCTACCAGTAGAGCCTATTTTCCGTATTTTGGCTAGTACGCTGGGCTTGGTTCTTTGGTGTGGTTCAGCGGAGTCCCGGTTGCCGTACGGTCGATTAAAAATGGCAGAAGTGTCACTGGTATTAACAATGTACTGAACCACCGCAACGTTTCGTCGCGTTCAACCTTCACTATCAGCCGCCGATACTCGTCAGTTACACTATGCCAGCTATACTGCCTTCTGACAATATATGGGCTCTGTGTGCAATTACTCGTGGTTGTCTGCTTCCCTTTGCGAACTTTATCGAAGCCCAGAACATTGTTGTCCTCGTCAAGGTGTACATGAACAGCTTCTGACGGACTGGAGTGGCGACCATAAACTCCACAGTCATCAGCGGCCAAGTCTTTGTAATCAACTGCAGACAAATCCACTACAAAGACAGCACTCTGGTCCACCATTGAAGGTACCCTTGCACAAATCTTATTTTGAGGGACTTTTTGACCGACGCAAATGTGTAAAATTTCTTTCATTGACAATCCAGTGGACTTTCTCTTGTAAACAGGAAGTCCATTTATATTTCCTTAAAGGGATAAAACATGGGAAATTACAAGTTTGAAAACCAAGTAAAATAGTAGTTAGAAAGGTTTTTCGCGTACCTAAAGGGGAAGGAATTTGGATCAATGTATGTTTCCGGGAAACTGCCCTCCTACCCCTCCCCAAACCTATACCATTAACCCTTACTTCTGACTTTGGGCAAAATGTTAGGCCAGGGGAGGGATAGGTGGGCAGTTTCCCAGAAACGGACATTGATAGTACAATTACACATAACAAAGGGAATTAAACAATGATGACGGAAAATTGGGCCTTAAATAAACAAAAAACCAAAAACAAAGCAAGCAAAAAATTATTAATGATTTTTATTTGACCTTCTATTTTTATAAGAGAAAGGTCTAACTTACTGTCACTTGCAAATGGGCTGATTTCTAACATGTGGTCATCAGAATCATCACTTTCATCGAACGTGTCACTGGTGCGATTCCTTTTGCGAGAGATAGTTCCCTTAAAAGAGCAAAGGCCAAGGAAAGTCAATCTTAAAACAGTGTTAAGAAAAATGACATCATAAAAAAATAAAAACGCGTGAAAAAGTACAACACTGTGTGTATTTCAGTGGAGATTGAATTAAAGTAAGTTTTAAAGTCGCATAGCGTAGAGGAACCGGTCAGTGGCCTCTGTTAATGTCACCCACCTCTTCTGAGATAAACATTAGTTAATGACACTCTAGGTTAGGTGAAAAAAGCGTAAAGCCTATGACCAAAAAAGCGTCCTACCTTTTCAACCTCTTCAACTTGGGATAGTGATCCACAAAATGGTAACGAACCATTACTGTCGCTTCCACTCCCACTACTCACTTCCACAATTTCCCCCATCTCTTCGTTCTGAACAAAAATGAACAAACAAAATTTGGGATTTTGACAAATAATTGCTGGCAAGCGTCAGCGAGGCAGCACACTATTTTAGTCAATAGGGGAAAAAATTGTGGCATGTAAGGCCCAGTTCAGACGTCGTGCTTCTGCCGTGCCGAACTTAATTGCAATTAGGTTCAACTGTAGCACGGCAGAAACATGACTTTGATTCAGACGTCGTGCCAAATTCAGGATTACTGAAGCCACGCAACAATAAGTCAGCGATAATGAAACAAATCCCGCCAAAATTCATTAATCCCGCAAAATACATTAATATAATTTATGAATTTTGTTTGGCACGGCAGAAGCACGACGTTTGAATCGCTGCCGTGCCAGAGTCGTGTAGCACGACAGAGCTTGTCGAACTTAATTGCTTTGCCGAACTTAATTCAAAAGTGTGATTCAGACGTCGTGCTTCTGCCGTGGTTTTGTCGAACTTAATTCTTGAATTTAGTTCGGCACGGCAGTAGCACGACGTATGAACTGGGCCTAAGATTGATAGCCTGCGCAGTAGACTATTATCCGGGACGATTGGAACGACAATCACGCGCTCTCATTTCATCCGGGATCCATGTGTGAAATCACTTTGCACGTGAGAATCTTACAGATGCTGTCACAGCAAGAAAAGAGATATCGATCAAGTTATCTTCCATGGAAAAGTCTGTGTCGGGATTCATTTGAGCCGTCAACAAACAAACTCGAGTCACAGTGATAATTTTTAAAAACTTAAGTCTATGACCGAAAACGGAAACAGCGTCCTACCTCTTCAATTTGGGACGGCGATTCACGGAATGGAAACGAACCATTACTTTCGCTTCCAATGTCACTATTCACTTCCACAATTTCTCTCGTTCCGCTGAGGACAATCGGCGAGAGCTTCACCTCTTCGTTCTGAGGAAAAAATGAACAAACTGAACTTGGGATTTTGATAGGTAATAAAAATTAAATTTTCCCTTTTCACTTTGAGCTAAACAGTCAGATAACTACTGATGGTATCGTGTTCATTGACATCAGCTGGTCCGGTTAATGTATGGTCTTAAAGATGGCCTACGCGTGATATCAGTAATAGTAAAAAATAAACGACGCTGTAGTCCTTCCATGAGTCGCAGAGAATTACAAATTGGACGGTAAGTCTTTCATGATGACCATTAACAATAATAAATCATCCCACAAACAAGTCTACAGTACAGTAGTTGTTTAAGAAAATAAAAAATAAATAAAACATAAATAAATGAATAAACTGAAATGAAAAATACATAAATAAAAAATAAATAAATAACCTGTGCGAAAGGACACAGTATTTACAGAAGTTTTGATGCATGGCGTGACAAATCCGCGATCAAAGGTGGTGCAGCGCGTTGCATTCTGGGTAGATCGACATGTCGGCTCCACATTTATTGAGTTTGTGGACAAACGATTCTATTGACCAAATTTTAGGGATGCAACTGTGCTAGAAAACGTTTTTTCGCATTTTAATTTTCCATACCTTTGTCTCTCTCCAATTTTTTGCGCCAATTCCTTCTCAAAAATTACGGAAGCGCAATTCATCACAGTTTAATCAAATGACAATACGGTACGTCTCGGAAGTGAAAGGGAATTTAAGAAATTGGGATGTTTAATGGATAAATTTGAGGTGTACATTCATATCAGTCGGTGCGTTGAGCGACATACCTTGGCATCGTAATCTCTCGCCTCCTGACTTACTGCGTCTGTTTCGTCTGTTCCTAGATGTGTTGCAGAATCATCCTGTTATGTGACAGCCAAATACTGTTAGTGTTCACTCAACTACATACATTTTAAATAAACGATCTGTCTTTCTGGGGTTATGCAAGAAAAAGTGAATTCAAGGAGAGGGAGGAGAATGGTCATATCAAAATGATAATAGCAAACGCACACCTATATGGACTTTTCAGGCCATCCATCATGCCTTGAGCCAGAGACTGTCACCCACGGGAAGTGATGGCGGAGGGCACTAACTAAACTAAACTCCCTTATATTGACAAATTTCCCCTATAACTAAAACGAAAACTTCAATACCTTTGAATAAGTCGTTCTTGCCTTCCCGTAATGCCCTTGCGTTGGTTCAGTCGACAAACCATTAGAAGACTTCTTTTTGTGCGAGAAATCAGCATCCGTGTGGGGAAGCTTTCTTTTCTGAAGAAAAAAAAATGTATCTGAATTCGACATTGTTATACAAAGTCAGTAAAAGAGGAAAGCCTCAAATCTGTATAACTAGCATTTGTGGAGCTTACCTTAGGAGGATCAGCTTTAACGTCTGAAATACCAAGTGGATTTTTTTCGTAGCCACACAAAACAGGCTTTACCTATACTCTAGGAAGTCTGAAAGTACAGGGAAATAATTTCCCATTATTCGAAGTATATAATTAAGCAAAAAAGCCAAACAAAACAGAGGTCGAGCAAACTAGAGGCCAAAATCGACAAGCTGGACCCGCTTTAAAAATTTTACCCGTGATAGAAAGTGACGCTAAACGAATACCGTAATATGCTGCTTATAAGCCTCCAGGTTATAGGCCCATCTGTCTGCTAAAGAAAAACATATACCAGCTACAAGCCCTTCCGGATGTAAGCCTTCCCTCTTTGAAGTTTCCCAAAGTGACTTACTGATATCTTGCAGGACATTTGCATAGGCAAGCGTTAGCTTACAAAAAAGGACAGTACAGATAAAAACGTACGGACTTAAGCCCAGCGCTTATAAACAGCAGATTACGGTATCGCCTACAGGAGTAAGAAAATAATTATAGAATAATGTATATGTCACTCACCCCAAGCGGGGAAAAACAACATTTGACAGAGACTGGGCTTCTCCTTCGCCAACTTGTGCACGAGCAAGACGTTTCCATAGCCAGCTACAAAGTTCTTGTTCACTTTCGTAACCACCTCCGGAGAAAACAGTCAACAGACCGTTTCCATCTCCACCCATAAAATCAGGTACTGGATGGGTATCAAGGATGAAGTAATCATCTCTCAGACGACCAAGCAATATGGAGTACGGCTCACACGTGTAGATCCAGAAATCACATTCCGAACAGTCCGTTTGAACTAGACCTTCCAGAAGATTTGCACGACCTTGTGGCGAGAAGACGGCGTCCTTTGCTACAATTTTTTCAACCAGTTCGGTAGAATCTGGTAGCACACCTTCTTTCTTAAGCACAGCAAGACATTCAATAGCATCGTAATTCCGCTTTTCTCTGAAAGTATTAAAAGTTACTAAGTCGTGAAGAATGAGTTCCTGGAATAGACCTGGTACCATTTCCGGCCAGTCGTCGTTCATCCCACCTTTCTGTGAAGCACTGAAGAGCTTCTGTGCAATTACCAGACAAAGAAATGTACAGGCATTTGTACCATCGTTGGCTGGTGCGATGGCCGCTAATTCAGTCATCTCATTGGACGTACACTGCTCGATTGCTTCTGCTAATTTTCTATCGGCTTCTTCGATAGGTGTGGATTGGCTTACTTTGAGAGATATATGTTTGCCAGGATTCCCGTTAGCGTTACTGGCCTTTAGTTGCTGGAGAACGTCTCGGGCGCTTGGTCGTAAAGATGGATCGTAGTTAATGCACATCTCAAACATTTTCTCGATGTTAATCCACAGTGAGGCTTGAAGGCGATGATATTTGCGTGAACAAATAGGTTTCAGTTTACCCTCCATTTTGTCTTGCAGAAGTGTTTGAAATTGAGCAGGCCCACTAGCGGTAGTGGGAAAGGTTGATTTCAATTCAATTTCAAACGGAAAACTGGTGTCAGGATTTAAGATACTGAACAAAGTCATCCCGAGAGCCCAAACATCGATTGCTTTCATGTCCTCCAGGGTTGCTGAGGCTAATTTTCGGCTCTCCAAGACTATTTCAGGAGCCATGTATGGTTTTGTCCCGCGCTCAATGTTGGACGTCTGCGCATGAATTATTGCAGAAGTTTGAAGTAACTGTGAGCGACTTTCACCAAAATCCGTTAGTTTGCAGACCACAGGCTCGTTAATAAATAAATCTTCGAATTGATGTTTTGTGACTTCCGGTCGCGTGTAGTGCTTGTTGCTGACAAGGACATTACCTGGTTTTAAGTCACGGTGTACGACGTTTCTGGAATGTAAGAATTCAATTCCTTCAGCGATATCGATCGCTGTCTTTGGAAAAACTGGCAAAAAATGTTCGAAGGCAGCGACTGCTTGAAGTCGAGCGAGGCAGTGTAACAAGTCACATAAATCGGACACCTGAACATCCAGGCCGAATGGCAAGAAATCAAAACATTCATACTCCATCATAATAGCGACCGGTTTTGGGCAAACGACAACAAACTCTGCCACTTTGGGATGTCGTAGATCTTGTAACATCTTCGCCTCTTTCGCTATTACCTTTAAATTTGATTCTCCCTCGCCGAAAAATCTCTTTACGACGACGGTTTTCTTATCAGGAACGTAGTTTGCTTTCATAACGGATCCAAAGCTCCCCTTGCCTATTTCTTCCTTTTCCGTGACATCGGCCCATCGAAAATTAGTAACCTTTTGTAAACGATTTGACGTCGATAAAAGGGATTTTTAAAGCCATGATGGGCTTCAAAAGATCATAAAAAAGCACCGAAGACCAATGTTGTAACTAGCACATGGCTCTGTAGTCGCTAGCGCCGGTTGTCTCACATGAACCCAAAGCGCGGGAAAATTCGTAACGCAATGCCTTGCGTGCAAAAATGCCCCAAATGACTTAAAGTAAATAACATTTTTGGAAAACAGCATTTTGTATTTGGCATATTTACTTTCTTGTTATAAGTACGTAATAGTGCATGGGCGGTCCACCTTTATTTGTTGAAAATATTTAGTATTGGCACAGAATCTCTTTTTGGATCGTTGTGTACGCTGTAGCCAACAGGTTTGTCAAAGTGCTTACTTACTTATAGTAATTAACATCAAATCTACAAGAAAAATACGTTGTTACTGTTAATGTTTTTGTTTGAGTGGACTCAGCCACTTAAATTGTAATTCATATTTGTTACTTATAGTAATTAACATCAAATTTACAAGAAAAACACTCTGAAACGCTCTTGTTTCACGTTAATTTATTTTATTTAGAACATAATGGGAATACCAATAAATAATTGTTGTTCTTTTTGGAATTTCTTTTTCAGTTTTAACGCGCGAGGCTATCTTTACAGTTCTAACGAAATGATAAGAAATACTGCAAGTTCTTTCGTATTACATCTTTTCTTATAACTTGCGATCATTTCCTGAAACCATGGCTCAATTTTTGAGCTCCGCCGAAAACTACGAAGAAGCAGTTTTGATATCCGACCCACGCAAAGCAAAACGCAGTGTGAACTCCGTTTCGAAACTGTAAAGTCTGACGTTGCTACGTGGTTAGGGTTAGCCATGTGTATTTCGGATACTGATTAACACCATGGTAACACTGCTAATTCCGCCGCTCTGACAGACTGCAGTCATTTGCAAATGACCATCTTTCGGGTGTTATAAAAGACCTTCTGCACTGTTTATTTGTGAAAAGTACCATTTCGCAAAGTACCATTTCATTTCGTTTCGTTTCGTTTCGCAAAGTACCGTAGAATGTGTGCAATGGACAAAAATCCAATCCCATCTGCTTGTTGTTAAGGATGGCAGAATAAGCTCTGGCCTGGAAAGCCAATTGGATCATATGCACACCAGTTGTCTTATCTGGGGTCCGATCCGTATTGTCCATAGTGTCTGAAGTCCAGTCCGAAGGCCTGTTCTATTTTTCCAGTGGCCACGCAAAACAAGATGGCGGCCAACGCACTCATTCTGAACGTACGGTAACAGAGAGCAGAGTGTTGCTTCTGGTGAATAAGCCTACCTATGAGAAGCGGGCCACCGCTGAGAGGTCAAATTTCGCGGAAATGACCGAGACCTTTGCGATCGAAATCGGAAGGAGAGAGCACCATGACGATCGATCGAAGCCATGCTGCCGGTGACAACACGAGTGAAGGATGAGAGAACGCGCCAACGGGTTAGCAGAAGTTATTATTCGCAAAGTAGCGTTTCGCAAAGTACCATTTCGCAAAGTACCGTTTCGCAAAGTACCATTTCGCAAAGTACCATTTCGTTTCGTTTCGTTTCGTTTCGCAAAGTACCATAAGCCGATGACGGTCTCAAAATTGTAACTCCTGGATTTCAAGAATTCAGCCAAAGCAAATTATCACGTAAAAGTGTAAGTAATGAACGTATATGTTTTGAGAACACTTATTCTAGTGTGTTAAGGGAATGGGCGGGAAAATATGTGACCCTATTTGGGAAAACCAGGCTTAACGAAAATATCGTTGTAGCGCATTTTAATGCATTTTAAATGCATTCGTAATGCATTACAACGCTTTTGAAACTGGTCGATTTATAAACAGATCTTCTGCAAAACTATTTTGATGCTAACACAGCAGACTACGTGACTCTCCCCATGTTTACTTTTGGTCGCGGTCGCTATAAGATAAAAGTTCCTCGCCTTTTACTTTCATGGTGTTTTATTGCGACGGCTAACGAAGCAAAGCCCCTTTTCATAACTCAATGGCAGAAAGGTTTAATATGTGTCAGTTTTAAAATAGGTTACAAAAATTCTGGTCGCGGAATAAAATTTATATATCTCCCGTTCGATTTAATGAGTGATCGCGCGTGCGAGACGGCGCGAGCTGTCGGATGGAATCATGACCGCCTAACCGAATTAGTTTTATTCACTCTTCGTTCATTCTCAACAATAAAAATTTATTACGAATTGAGCGAATTCCAATGATTTCGTACATCAGATTGAACGGGTGTTTTAAATTCAGTGAACTTCGATATTCGATGCGGATGGGATGGATTCGATCAGTTGTTGCGTACAGGATTGAATGTCATTTGAAATGCAAACATGTTCTGTGTATTTGTTTTAACGTGACATGCGCGATGCAGTTAAGAGTCATGTATGGTTGATACGCTTTAATGGGACTGCGCGATGCAGTTAGGAGTCATATATGGTTAAAATTGGACTATGTGACTGCGTGATGCAGTCGTAGTCTATACCCACATTTCACCCGTGCTCGCCACAAGAGTCTCCAGTAGCTCAGAGGTTAGAGCATCCGTACTAGATCTCGGAGGGTCGTGGGTTCTAATCCCATCTGGGGACGGATTTTTTCCGAGTTCCCATTGCCTGATTTCATACCGTGAAGGACTAGGTACGAGTCTGTAAATTATGGAATTAGCAACTATTGAGCCACATAGTCAGAAAGAGCACACCGAGATTCACAAAATCCCCAAGTTTGGTGTTAATCGGGCTAGTTTTGACTGAGATACGGGCATTTAAAAACGTAAAAAATTACAAAGAAATGTATGGAAATCCGGACAAATCCGGACAAATCCGTCGTCACTTTCACAAAGAAATGTATGGAAATCCGGACAAATCCGGACAAATCCGGATTTCCATACATTTCTTTGTAATTTTTTACGTTTTTAAATGCCCGTATCTCAGTCAAAACTAATCCGATTAACACCAAACTTGGGGATTTTGTGAATCTCGGTGTGCTCTTTCTGACTATGTGGATCAATAGCAGAGTGCTAATCCCATAATTTACAGACTCGTACCTAGTCCTTCACGGTATGAAATCAGGCAATAAGATGCAATAATATCTTTCAAATAATGCATTGAAATGGAAAAACGGTACAACGCTATTTTCGTTAAGCCTACTGATATTCGTAACTCACCAGACACTTTCGTCACTTTCACAAAACGTCACAGCGGGCAGTCTCGACCCTAACTCGCGATCAGGCTATTTTTTATTTTTATTTTATTTTTTTTGCCGACGTGGTGAAGGATAAACAATCTCCTCTCTAGCCTTGATGGTAAACTATCGCATGATTGTTGTGACCCGCAAGCAATGAACGACACTAAATAACTTCCTTTTATTAATCCATATCTCACCGACTTGAAGAAAAAACCTGAACTGTTTGAATCCTGGGAAGAGGCAGAGGATTACTGTCCCGGAGAGCCTTGCATACCGCTTGGAAGTTATCAATACAAGAACGTATGTAGAAATGCTACATTTTTTGTTTCTTTTTATTTTTTGTACCCCTTTCGTAATTCTTAACCCTTGGTAATTCCGTTTTATTTGTCGTATTGCCGCGTAGTAGATTTTGAGATAGCTTTCCTGTGCTTGGCTAATCAAATAAAATGATATAGTCCTTATAAACAAGTGGTAATGTATGGCGTTCAATGTCCGCCAAAATTCAACTTTTGAATTTTGCCTGTATTTTTGGCATTCGATGTTGTAGTTTTACAATTTGTACCTACATCTGCAATTGAACATTCAAGTTTCCAATTTCTCTACTCCACTTGTCGATTTGACATTGTTTGTTTCACGATTCAACTTTGTAGTTTGAAGTATTCAACATTCAAGTTTACGCAATTCAACATTCAACTTTCGAAGATGCATGTTTTTGATATCCAACCGCAAGCCAGTCAATGAGAGTCAGTGTGGGCTCAGCAAACTATCAAAATTCTCCCTTAGTAGGAGCTGGCAGAGGCAAGTCACACTACCCTAGATAGTAGCTTTTACCACGGAAAATGGCGCAGCATTTCATTCTTGTTGTACCTAACAGCCGATCCTACGTAAGTAATTTATTTTACTGTTCAGATTTACTACAGTCATGTATCTAAATGTCCTATACAGTCAAGTACCATATATGTCAATGGAAATATAAGAAAAGTTTAATGGTTCATACACCTGGCCATACGTATAGCGATGTAAATTTTTAAAATACGCTGTGGCTATATGGCCGGTAACCGGCCAAGGTGTTAAAAACACTAAATGGCCGGCAGTCCGAGATTTTTCTAAAAATTGTCGAATCAAAGAAACCTGACTGAACCAAACCCTCGTATGTCGATTAGGAAAAGTCAAGCGATCCTGAAATGATTTTTAAATCTCAAGTCCAGCACTTGCTTTATGCTGGGCTTATAGGACGAACCGTATTTTCGTGACACTTCGACTGCCGGCCAAGATGTTAAAAACACTAAATGACCGGCAGTCCGATAAAAATTACAAGATCGAAGAATTTCAGTCAATTTAAACTGTCAAAGATCAGCCATCTATGCAACCGGTTTTGTAGGATTTATCCATCATTTCTACAATTTTTATCGGACTGCCGGTCATTTAGTGTTTTTGAAGCCTTGGCCAGCAGTCGACCTGAAAAAATTTTTAAGTGTCACGAAATACGGTTCGTCCGATAAGCCCAGCATATTAAGCAAGCGCTGGACTTGAGATTTAAA
>OX419347.1:6778492-6788492 GCA_948470475.1 Galaxea fascicularis
TGACTCTCTAATTTCTGATATATCAAATATTGTGTGTGGAGTTCCCCAGGGTTCCGTATTGGGTCCTCTGTTGTTCCTTTTATATGTTAATGATATCTACTCTTCGTCACTAAAATTTAAATTCTATCTTTTTGCTGACGATACTAACATACTCTTTTCCCATAAAAATCTTAAATGCTTAGAGAAAATAATGAATGATGAACTCAGTAAGGTATGTAAATGGTTAATATCTAACAAATTAAGTCTTAATATAAAAAAATCAAATTTCATTATCTTCCGTCCCTATCAGAAGAAACTCGCCTACACACCTAAAATTAATATTTTTGATAACCAAACAAACAAGTTCGTGCCATTAGAATGCAAAGATTACGTTAAGTACTTAGGTGTTCTAATTGACTATAGACTTTCTTGGAACAATCAAATTGATGCGATTCTATTAAAAATCAGTAAAACAATTGGATTATTATCAAAATTGCGGCATTCTGTACCTTGCCGCACACTCATTTCTATATATCACTCTTTAGTTGCACCCTATCTTCGCTATGGCTTGATTGCGTGGGGCCAAGCTAGCAAGTCCCAGTTAAACAAACTTCTCGTTCTTCAAAAACGTGCCCTTAGATTCATATACTTCGCTAACTTTCGAGATCATGCAATTCCGTTGTTTCTCGATGCAAATATTTTACCACTTAACTTTCTTTATTATCAATTGCTTTCAGAAACGATGCATGATGTAAGTAATCATCTTGTACCCTCTAATATTCAAGACTTGTTCCTTCCCACTTCTCGAGTTCATTCATACAATACTAGGTCCTCAACGTCCAATAATTTTTATATAAAAAAATCAAATCTAGAAATTCAAAAATATGCTTTTTCGAGAATTGGCGCGAAATTGTGGAATGAGATACCAACTAATCTTCGTAATCTACCTAAACATCAATTTAAGAAGAAAATTCGATCATTGTTATTTGAAGTTTTAGAGTCCGATGACTCATATTACGACCTAGACGGAATTATATGCAAGGTGAAGAAACGTACTTCATAACCTTACGCCGTATCGTAACGCTTGTAGATGAAAACGCAATAGTGCCAACGTTGGCAGCGCATTCCTTTGCTTTCATTTGTTACTTAAATCAGCTCCTTGTTTCAACTTTTCTTCTCTCTTTTTTTTAAACATTATTCTTTCTTATCTCAACTTTATATTCCTACCAATATAATTTTCTTTTTAAGCAGTCTTTGATTTTTCCTTATTTCCGGGCCCGCCTAGATTAGCTACGCTACCTGCGGGTCTGATAATCTGTAACGTATTCTAAATTTCAATAAAAATCAATCAAATAGTTTCAAAAAAATAGTTTCAAATTACAAGCACTGACACCGGACGACCTTCAAGTTTCTCACTTTCGGCTATCCCAAACACTCTAAAAATATCATGCTTTTCCCAAAGCCAGTGGGAATCACGGCCAGCACATCTTCGCCATTTAGTAAACTAACTATCGCCTGTTTTTGTTCACGCTTCAAAAGAACGCTCCTTCCTCTTGTCGCCAAGATCGTTTTCCCCCTTGAAAGCCAAGAATAATAACGCTCTCATTACTGCTTTTTTGAAGTCCGCCATGATTCTAGAATGTGTGACAAAGTCTAAAGCGACTGCTGCCGGTTTATCAAAGCCTAGCTATTGTTCTCCTGACCAATCAGAAACCCCGTCTGCTGGTGGACGGGATTCAAATTGTGTCCTGAGAAAGGCCTAGTCTTCCAGCAGGCGGTTTTTCCCTTCCCTCCCCCTACCCCCTCCCTCCGTTTTTGCGCTCGCCCGCTCGTACCCGGGAGCGCGCGTCTCAAAAATCCAAGGTGGCGCCCGATTAGCGAACGGAACGGGTTTTCCGCGATGAAACCCCCAGTAACCGCCTGCAAGCAGGCTAGCAAAGAACTTGAAAATGGACCGCGCGGTGAACTTAATTTTATTTTTCATTTGGCGAAATCACAACGTATGTACTTACTCATTCGTTTAGAGTCGACACGTTGTATGTTCGCCCTCAAATTAGGTAGTTTTGGATTTGATTTAATTATTCCCATGGACAGTTTGACGGTCATTCCCTTCTCTTGCAGCGAAAAAAATCTACGAAGAATTTGACAACGTCTGCTCGCTAAATAAGCAGCTTATATTTAAATTCAATCGGCAAAATCATAACAGAGACAATAATGCAATCGTTTACAGTTTGATACGTCCAGTGTTTGGCAGAGACTAGCTTTGAGTTCGATTGAATTCGTCCAATCGAAAGTTTGGCGGTCATTCGATTCTCTTGCAGTGTAAATTTTGTAAACAACTTGACAACAACGACATCAGTCGTGCGTAGCAAAATGCACTGGCTTTTGTTTTAAAACTCTTAAGCGGTAAATCCAGTTTTCGGTCAAGAAAGTAGCTCCAAGTTGAATGTTCCCATCGCGGGCGTATGGAAAATCAGGAAATCCGGAAACGGATCCGGATCCGGAACCGGAACCGGAATCGGAACCGGAACAGCAACCTGGGCAAACTTGAAAGGTAAACTGGGAAACACTGAAACCAGTTCCGCAGTGAAATTTTTCTTGATATATAATTCAAGATGGCGTCTCATCTATTATCAGCATTTGAGATACTATCAGAACATTGTCAAACTGGGAAACTGATCAGAACTTAACTAATCAGAACCTAACTGCTTTCGTAAACAGCCGCTATTTCAATGATAGGTATCAAGGCTGTGTTATTCATTCCCTCCTTTAGAGCCTTAGTTACTCATTTCTTTTGTCCATTTGATATTCTGCATGAAAGAATGATCGAATCGCAACGATATTCAGCAATTATTTTAATTTCTTGTTTGCAGACATTTCCTTCAATTCTGATGTTAGATACGAATTCTAACGATGGAAATAATAGTAGGGCCTAAAAGCCTATATTTATACTTGGTACGAAGTGACGAAGGAAATCGAGGAAATAGAGAAAACAATTGAAAGCGGAGATAAAGACAGGAAACTATCACTTGGTTGATGTGTTACCCACAAGAAAAGTCCAAATCTAACACGACTTTGAAATAGTTCTGATAATTGAACACCTGATTACGCTTGAAAATTAATTCCTTGGCTATTAATCACTGTTCTGGCAAGGGTTGAGGCTAAAGGAAATTAAATATTTATTGTTTGATAGCAATACTTCAAAGTAGAATCGACCGCTGGCAAAACTACATCTCAATTGTCTGAAACAACAACAAATCATCTGGAGACTTCTCCATATAAAAATGACTATTTCATTTCTCCTGTTCCGGTTCCGGATCCGCTTCCGGATCTGTTTCCGGATTTCCGGGTTTTCCATACGCCCTCCCATCGCTAATTTCACGGTTATTTAATTCTTTTGGTGTGAAAAACTGATTAAACTAATCCGAAGCAGGTTGTTGACGGTCATTTAAAAAAAGCAGTGAAATATAAGCAAAATTCCCTCTCAGTCAACATCTCATAATCATAGAAGTTCAGGTAGAGCCGAAGCAGCTGGCCAGGCAGGATCTCTGACAAATAACTTGCTTCCTTTTCAAAATAACGTCCGCATAGCAGCGCAACATTCACCTCCCTAGAGAGTGTTGTCAAATTAAGTTGAGGACACACCCTCTGTGTATGGCGGGTGGATGGTGTCAAAACTAGTACTACCAAATTGAATGGCCATTTACCAAAATGAATGGATCACGTTTAAATTGAACAGCCCACCAAACCGAATGGCTTGTCATAAATTGAATGGCATTCTATCAAACTGAATGGATCGCTATTGAATTGAATGGCGCGCTACCAAAACGAATGATCACGTTAAATTGAATGGCTCGCAAATTGAATGGCAAGTTACCAAAATGAATGGGTCACAGTTGGATGGCCCAACGCGAATTGAATTCTGGACTACGCTCAAGGAGCCTGGGATTGAATGAAGTCCTCTAGGGTTTTCGCGCTCTTCAAGAAACATGGCGGCCAGAACTCCCTGTAATGCGAGCGGAGAAGACGAAAATGGAGGCGGAGATCCGCAGCAAATCCTAAGAAGCTGTGCTGAAAGTTTGCTTACGGCTGTAGCTCGACTTGAAGGTGGCGAGGCACCAGTTGCTCGTTCGTCTTCGCCCAGTACTTCGTCCACAGCCATTGACGAGCACCGCAGATTATTTGGCTACCAGACGCCGTCGTCATGCATGCATAGACAAGTGACCAGCCGTAACCAGGGTACTTTCTCGAAGTGGATAGAGGACCCTGGGAACGAGGTTGTTCATGGCGTTCTTCTTTGTAACGTCATTCGTGAGTCGCATATTTCTTCAGACCAATCAAACCGTGAAGTTTACACCATGCATTGTATAATAGTACATGACGAGACAATTAGGTGAAACAGTATGTTACACACCACTCAATGTATCAGCAAAAAGTTCTTCAGGTGTATCGCCGTAAAACTGGGGCACCCCAATCAGGAACTCATACAGAACAAGACGCCTGTAGGCGTTTACGCGGGATGTGTTTGTCAATATTACAGTGACACTAAATTTGAATGGTTGCCCCTGCACAGACAGAATCTTTTCATACGCACAAATAAATGTTAATGTAAATGTAAGCAATTGGTAGAGTATTACAAACATCGCTCGATAAATTGTGAGTGAATAGTAAACTCACTGTTTCGATTCGTGTGAACTCACTGGTTTGATCAATGGCTCACTGGTTTCAAGCACACGCTTGGCTATCCAATTATCCACGGCTCAATAAACCGTGAAATTGTTGGTTCGATCGCTGGCAAACACACAAGTTTGTGGCGTGACAGTTTGTGCAATTGTTAACGATTCAATACACAAAACCAAAACAACGTTAATTTTCTGATTAAATATTAAGTTTACTCAGGTAAACCTCCATTTACAGCTGAAAAGCAAAGGCGTTTAATTTTTGCCTCGAGTAAAACTACGCGAAAGCAAAGCAAGCGAACTGCGAGTCTCTTGTATAGCTAATTTATTGACTCGAATTTCACTGATCAGACTGATAAAAGTTATTTGGAAACACACGACGAATCAGGCATTGAAGCATATAAAAGCAAGGTAAAAATTCACATCTCACGGAGCAACCACATCCAAACCTGTAATGTCTTGCAAGGTGGATTCCCAGTCAAAGAGCTCAAACGAACTTCGCTTTGATCACAAAACCACACTCACTGTTCTGTCCTCAAAGAGGGATTTCTTCATTATGAACAAACTGATCTCCACCGTTGAGGCTGCCGAGTGTTTCTTACAACTTATTCTTTTGATTTACAGCTTTAAAGAGCAGTGTTTTCCTTCTGAGACCGGCAAACTACTATCTTGTAAATTCACGCCTCATACACAAGGAAGCCATTTTTCTCACGCCAGCCTTTCTGTAGTTTCCACCTTGACCTGGCACGGTCCTTGCACGAGCCTGTCACATGATTCCAGGATGATGAAAAGCCAATGAAATCGGACGATTTTCTTGAGAGCCAATGAAATCGCAGCATTCTCTCGAGACTCCCCGCGGGAACGGGAAACTTTAAAAAAAACATTGCAATTTGTGGCTACGATGAAAACGAAATTCGACCGAAACCTTAACGCGGTGCTCACCCCGCGTAATAATACCAAGCGACCACCAGTCCACAGGCTTACCATAGCCCTGCCTGAGAATCACCTCAGGCGCCAGGTAATCTGGGGTACCAAACACTTGCTGGTCTGTAAATTGTTTCGTCTCTTGTGCTAATGAATGTTCGTACATGTGGGTGGTACCTGGATATGAATAAAATAGACTTAATATGAATAAATACATTTATAAGCCAAAAAATATTTTCGCTAGCACGCGATTGGCCTAAACGCATCACGTGGCTGAATATGTCCCAGCTAAAACAGGGGAATCCGGTGATATTCTGCAAATGCGTGTTGGGAAAAATATTTGAAGGAAAATAAAGACAGCCTCCATTTGGCTTAACTCTTTGTTGTCAAAGTTTTCTTGAGCCATTTCTGAAATTTTCTGAGTGTCAGCGATCGAGACGATCTGGTGATTCCTTATTTGGCGTTACCTTGGTGATTTTCGCTGATCTTGAGCACTGAAGGCTCTCTTGTTTTTGTCACGCTGGTCACGCTAGCTGTTGCTTGTTTTCAAGCGAGCACTCGGCGTGAAATTTGGTAAGTATGCGACTTATAAGTGTTTTTTCGAGCCATTTTCCGCTTCAGAAGCCCCTAGCCTGGCATCACCAAGCTGGTTTGGGGGTAGAGGCAATCCTCTGAAAGAAACCAGAGGTGAAAAACAATTTCACAGCGATTTAGCCGCCACGAGTGTGTCGCCGAGTCATGACGGTTGAAAAGTGAGGTTGTCTTTCTGGCCTTTCTGAGGATGGATTCCAGGACCTAGCGAGGCAATTTTGGCTTGTTTTGACTTCTAAATAATGCAACCAGTACAATATTTCGCCAGCAGGACTGTGTGGCTTAACACTTATAAAAAACCTATGACTGAAACAGAAATTGGCGGACTTCCATGTCGCCGTTATCAAGGAATTACCCAGAATTCATTTCGCTCGTGACGACGAACCTTTCGGATGAGTGGGGATAGCTCTTCTTCAACAGCTTTTCCTCGGCGTGCTAAACAAGTGAGCAGAAAAATGTGGCAGAGAATTAAAGTGCTGGAGCTGAACTTTACTGCAAATGTCGTTTTTGGGCACCAGAAGGAGTTTTTGTATCGAAAACTTAAAGACAAAAATCGTATATTTTGGTGTTGTCTGAGGGCGTTCACTTCGGACAGTTTGGGTTTTGTAGGGAACCAAACAGTCATGTTCAATGAAAATCGGCCATGGTAGCGCATTTATGGGGTGTTAAAATTCAAAGCACTAACCATTTCAAAGTATCAATGCCTCATTTCAACTTTCCAATTCTTAAAGAGTAACCATGCATCTGTAGAATGTACTGGTCCATATGGACAAGTACATTAAACGGCCTGACAAGAAAGGGTTAATTATGTAAGCTTACACAGAGTTTGTGTGATGCTTACCTCGTCGGCTGAAAATTCCTCCCGTAATTTCGTAATAGAATGCATTAAAAGCTCTCTTTCCTTGTCATCTTTCACATTGTAGTCGTGTTCCAAAACGTCCTCAGTGAGTGCTTGAAAATAGCCGATAGATACATCGTCTGGAAACAAAGCGATCAAATGTCCAAGACGTCCAAGGGACTCTCTCTCCAAAAAAAGAACGAAGCGAGGTGTCTCTGTCTTCGCTTGTTGTGCTGCCTTCGCTTTCTGTGCGGCAGGCCACTGTAGAGCTGTCAAGCCCTTCCATAGTCCTTCTACGTCTTCCTTAAAACTCGCTCATTTTCATCGAAATGCTAGTGACAATCGTGGAACGCAGGGAGACCTTCAATTTGGCTGTGTCGAGTAAAAACAAAATCTTTCGCCTTCAACGACACTCGCGCACGAGGTGTCCTCCATCAATTTCAGTTTGTTTTCCCTGTGAAAATGTCCTGCGCGGTGTTCAAACGACACATCTCAGGCAGGTCTAGTCGAATTGTTGACCCACAGATACCTACCCTAAATAAACCCGACCAAGAGAAAATTCCTTGCTCTTCTCATTCGGCTAAGACTTGTTTCCATCTCTCAAACTGACTTCGAAGATATACCGCCGGGCAGTTACAACATGGTTTGGTATGGGTGCTCTCTCCACCGTGGGCTCAAAATGTCAGTTTGAAAGATGGAAATAAGTGCAAGCCTTCTCATTCACTGAGAGAATTTTATCAGTCATCGATTAACGTGGAAAAATATAAATATGATGATTTCCCCAGGGAGTATGAACCCGTCCGCGCATATTTCACTGGGACAACAACTCTGACCAACAACAACTTTATGGCGGACGCCGGTCGTTCGAACTTTCCACCACAGTAAAAAGGAGATAATATGAAGAGTGCTATAGCATGAAGTTCTTGCTTTGGGTGCGTTCCTTTGGGATGATTCAGATCAGGATCAGTGATCCAAGATCACTGTTATCATGGCACATCTAAGGAACAAATAAATCCTTGCTGGATTCCTCAGTTCCTTTCAGGATGCGCTCATGATCCAAGTCATCTAAAAATTCCTTAACTCTCTTTTAGTATACTTATTGTAAAAAGATTTAGGAGCCGTCCACAAACAGTGGACCTCTCGTAAGTGACCACCCAAAGTGTCAAGTCTAGGTCACAGGCAGCCCAATTGTGGTGTGTGTCATCAAAAGTTGATACAGAAAAATTGACCATTTAAAACTTCGAATTCCAACGAACCGAGTAGCGGTAGAAATATTTATATTCTAGTCAAATAAAGCCTTCTTACCTTCACTCTACTGTTTCTTGTCCCTTTCTGGGACGTCTAAATAGAGTTCTAAAGTGTGACGTCACAAAAAATTAAATTTGTGAAATTATGGGATTGGGCGCCATTTTCGAATGGAGTATCCTTTAAAAAGGGTCCTTGCCAAAAATTAGCTCTTAATTGTAATTCCCAGCCGAAATATAAAGGATTGAAAATTGATACTGTCCCATATAATTCCCTCTAATTTTGAGTCAGTTCTAAACTGAAGGAACTGAAACAAATTTTGAGGGGTTTGTATGGGATGCCATCAAGCTTTGATCCCTCGTTTCTCTACCGGGAATTGCAATTCGGAGCTAATTTTTGGGATGAGGGCATCTTTTAGGATGCTCTATAAGAATATGGCATCATATCCCATAATCTCAAAAATTTTATTTTTGTGACATCATCACTTTAGAACTCTATGCAATATCATCGCTTTTTTTAAGTCCCAGGTCACTGTCCATTAAAAGAAGCGATGAATGGTTTGGTCAATAAATACTCTTGCTTTGTAATCACCAAGGGTTTAAGCAAACTTCATGAAACTTGGCACACATAAAGTACAAACCAAAACAAATTTAATGCATGACTATTTAGGGTCAGAAATGCTATTGTTGCCATGGTAATACCAAAATCGATTTTATTGGACAGTTTTCTGGCAACAAAATCTAAAAACATAGTCACTAGAAATCAATGATACTTTGCTCAGTGGTCAGGCAAGGGGTGAGCTATCCAATGAGTGAAATATTTTTGGAGTTGTGGATAATCTCGTCCAATTTTTCTATAAATAGCCAGTTTCCATGGCAATGGGATATACTTTTCACAGACAAGAAGATCATTTCACTCATTGCATACATCATCAAGAGACTAAACTACACACCACATATTATGAGCATATGATAAAAAGAAGCTTAGAAATGCTTGCCAGAAGATTGGAAAGTTTAAAAATATAAATTTTGAGAAAATATGACACTTAAAGTTTTCTGAAGTGGAGTTCTCAATTTGACAACAAAGTGGGTGTCTCCAGAAGGTATAAAACAAATTTCATAACATACTGAAGTCATTATTCAGTGGGGCTGAATATTACGGCTAAAGTTTTCACAAGCTCTGCACTCAAAGCACAAAAGTGATTTCATCTCACAGTCCAGTATTTCTCCTGTCTTTATCGTAATCACAAAAACTACTCCAATTTTTGACGAGTGTCCCTGCTTTTGCCAGGTTCCATCTACTGAAACAGCTACTTCTGCCACCTCAAAACCATCTTCAATGAGAATCATTTCAGAATTGTACTGCTTTGTTAGGACAAAGAGCCACCTTGCTGCATCCACCATCCCACTTTCAGCATTCGATTTTTCTGCAGTGGCGATCTAAACCGTGTGGCTATTATATGCTTTATTCGTCACTGGTTTGAAAGATTCATGTCAGCACAGAAAGTTCTCAAGCCAGAGAGACCCATTTTCTGAGATGCAAGAACTGACCGGCGGTTGGCCTCCAAGTCAATGCTGTCTCATGTTTACAAATCGAGCATCTCAATACTAGACTCTCAGCTAATCCTTCACGTTCAAAATCACGCTGAAAAAGCTCAAGTTTAGAGCTTGGCTTTCTACAATCACTACAGATTGCTGCTAGGGCAATAGAATCGCTAAGAAGCGGAGCATTTATCAACTTGTAT
>OX419347.1:6790992-6873492 GCA_948470475.1 Galaxea fascicularis
AAAGTTCAACTACAAAAATTAAACAGGGGATGATACAAAGCTTTCTCAGCGAAACACTGCAATCGTTCCCATGCTTTGAGACTAAATTTTAAACAAGACAGAATTTTCTCATTATCCAACGTCAATTTTCTTCTACTGAAACGTGAAGGATCAGCTTGAAAATCGGAAATGCCGGAAAACAGTAAAAACAACATAAATTCGCAAGCAAAAGACCAGAGTGTATCGCAAACCATTCACAAGCTGAAATCACTAAAAGACCTGTCTTCCATTCTCAATACCATTTTGCTTGGGAACCAAACACTGCTTCTGATAACAGTAAATGTGTTGGGTTTTGGTCTATGAAAACATGAAAACAGTGTCCAATAGTTAGTATTTCTTTAATTCCTTTTCTTACATTAGATACGCCTCAAAGAAGCTTAAACTAGAAATAATGAAGGAAAAAACAGTAGTTATCAGTATACAACTTAATCCAAGATGGCGGGTGTCTGTTACTAGAAATCATCAAGTTCTTCCGCTCGTTTTGCTTCTTTTCCGTCATCTGATCTAAAAACTAACTCAATAATAACACCACATTGCCTTCTATAGGCAAATGATAAATACATTCATGATTAAATATCAATAAGAGAAGCGGAAACAATACAATCGTTCGAATTTAATACTCGAACCTCAGAGTTCATCTGTTTCTATGGTCTTGTCTGGCTGCTTGTATCTATGTATTTTATTTAAAATATTATTTTAACCTCATTAGTCATTACTCTATACAGAACAACCGACGCATTCAGCAAAAATGTCATGTATTAATAACACATTAACATTGACAAAGGTTTTTGCATTCGCTAACTCTGTTAGAAAGACAAAATCAGGTTTTTCTTTTGAAGCCCAAAGCTCACCGTTCGAAACCATAAGATTTCCACCGTGCTTAAACAGTTAAACTCAACGATTACATCACTTCGTTTTTGTCAAAGGTTCTAACGTGAACATGGGCGTGGCATCATGACCTTATTTTTTACCTAACAACCACAAAATCGGTTTAAGCGCCTTTTACAGAACGATTTACATAAACTAACAGCGTCTGACACCTAGTAATGAGTCACATTCATGCAGTCAGGACGCTTTCTGTGTTTGGCATTAAACTTCAACGTTCTGTTTGATGCGACCACCTTTTAGACTAAGGATTACAGTTTTTTTAACAGCAATTTAGCCACATAAACTCCATATCCTCTCATGTTAACTTAACGTATTGTTTGGTTGAACACCTAAAAGTTGGATTAAACTGAAATCAAGAAAATCAAGTTATGTTTGGTGATAAAGCTTTAAAGTATCGACTGTTCATTAAGGCGAACTGAGATTTCTGGAAAGGAAACCCAGCTCAGTACTCGACAGATAACATTGCATTTCCTATTGTTTGGGTAGATAACAAACTAATCTTTCTACTCATCTCGCAAAAAACGCAACCTACTTTACTCAGTTTAATGGCGTAATGTACACTATGCTGTAGTGTAGTCATGTTTTGTAACAAGGAAATGAATGAAGAGCGATTATTATTATATCTGTATCGATGTTTCCGCTGTCGTTGTATCCTGCACATTATAATATTCTTTTGATTCGTCCAGTTTGTCCATGTCAAAGTACTCCACCTCCTGAAGCAACATCCCTTCCACCCTGTTTTCCAGTTCCTCAAAGTTCGGCCGTTGATGCACGATTTCCTTCCAACAGTCGGTCATCAAGGAGTAACTGGAGGGAAGAACAAAAACAGAATAAAGCGCTTATCAATTGCGTGACTTAAAATCAAAACCAAAGCAATTTCTCTGACCAATCAGAGGAGACGCAAGCAGCGCAATAAGCCAATCAGAATTTGGAAGTAATAACATGCAACCGACACCAAGCGGCGCCAAGCGTGGGAAAATGGGCGCCTGCAACTTGCGATTGGCTTTGGCTTCTTGTTGTCAGAGAAAGGGGCGCGAGTTTTGTCAACCAATCACAGATTGAAAGCAAATCCAACGCAAACGAGATACATTCAACATTCAATTGAAACCCTCTCTAGAATAGTGATACAATATTAAGTGTCCATAACTTGACTTCTCAAGCTTAGACACAAGCTACTAAATAGTCATTCTGATCTTTTGTTTCACTGCCAACAGACTACTGAAGGAAAATATTGTACAGCACAATTCGCAAATTAATCGTCTTTGGCCTGTGTTAACCATGGAGTACCACAAAGATCTATTTTGATCCTCTTTTCTTCACCCTATTTATCAATGATTTGCCACTTTATATTACAGTGCAGACAGATCTGTATGCTGATGATACGACCATCACCTGACTAAGTCTATGCAACAACTGGAACGTGACCTCAGCAATTCTGTAGCTGAAATCCAACAGTGGGCTGTGACAAACAAACTTCCCATCAATGAGGACAGGACAAATGTAATGATCGTGACTGGCAAGAGACTTGAATCCAAATTGGATTTTCAACCATCAGTGAAGTTTAGTGACCATGAATTAGTGAGAAATGCTTCTAGTGCTACTCTGTTGGGTTTGGACATTGATACTCACTTATCTTTTGGTCAACTTGCTTATAAAATTTGTAAGAAGCTTTCTCAACGTATAGCACTTCGCAGAAAAATCAGAGTTTATCTGCCTCTTAAGCAAAGATTGTTATATTACAATTCGATAATTCATCCTATAATAACTTACGCTAGTGTTATCTGGTCATGCTGTAATAAAGAAACCTTAAACAGAGTATTGAAGCTGCAAAAAAGGGCGGTTAAGGTTATTCTGTCTGCCGATAGAGATTCACCGTCTGTACAGCTATTTAACAAGTTAAAATGGATTCCTTTTTATGAAGAAAACAAGATAAGCAGTTGTTCTCTGGTTTTCAAACTTATTCAGAGTACCAAACATTTTACTGTTAATAAAGGGGGTAGTTTCTAAAGAAACTGTGGTGCTGCGTCGGTGGGGAAGTAGTACACATTAATTTGGTATTATCAACAGAGTTGATAAATGTAAATTGACCACCGTACAGGGATTCTAAAAGCTGACGTTTCGAGCATTAGCCCTTCGTCAGAGCGAATCGAGGAATTATGGGTTGTGTGTAGTTTTTATAGTGGAGTAGGAGTTACGCTATTCTCTTCCCGCATTTAAGAAGAGTTTATTTAATGTAATTTTTAAAGAGCAACTTAGTCTAAATCATTTTAGTATTTAGCTTGATATTAACCAAGCGAGTCGTACAAGAAATGAAATGAAAGATATGATTGCATCTTATGGGAACTCGGAAAAAATCCGAGCCCCATCTGGGGCTCGGATTTTTTCCGAGTTCCCATAAGAAGCTTGATATTAATTTTATTTAATATTTAATTACATGTATAATTATGGAATTTTTAGATTTTTTTAGATTAGATAGAAATAGTTTTCAGATATTTGAATTTTTGTAATTTTTGAGGGCCGCAAGTT
Organism: Galaxea fascicularis; assembly: GCA_948470475.1. Taxonomy (NCBI): domain Eukaryota; kingdom Metazoa; phylum Cnidaria; class Anthozoa; order Scleractinia; family Euphylliidae; genus Galaxea; species Galaxea fascicularis. The sequence goes on from OX419347.1 coordinate 6,794,446, forward strand.
TATTAGCTTTTAGCTATTTAGTGTCACCCTCTATAAATAAAGTGTTAACTTACTAAATTCGCGAATCCGCAAATAGCATTTTGCACTGTTACATATATGTTGTACTTCTTTTTATTGTTCTGATATAACACATCAATCCATGTGTGGTGATAGTTATCACTTATAATCACTACCGTGACAGGAGACATAATAAACTCAAACTTACAAAGATTCAGGACAGACATCAGGCTTTTCCATTCGATAACCTTCCTTCAGACGCCTCAGGATCTGCCTATGACTCCACAGTGGGTATGGCGAGCCTCCTGGAAATAGATGATGTCACTGTGTAAAAACATCTTTTCAATTCTGTTGTACAAAATGTGTGCACTGCGAAAAATTAGAGGCTAGGGCGGCTTTGTTCCCAGAAATCTGAACAATTCTTGAGGCAATTGGAGGTAACACAAGTATTCAGATATTCACCGAAGATCAAGCAAAAACTTCCCAAGTTTCTAAAATCTACAGCAAAAGAGGTCTTAAAGCGCTTAAATGTACAGCAGGAGAAAAAAACTTAGTACAAGAAGAAGTAAATTTAAGACAGTTATAATATGTGATTAGAAAACCAGCAAGAAAAACAAATAGGTACGCTTAATATTGCAGTAATCTTGTAATCCTTTCCACTGCAAGTGGTGCACAAGGCCTCCTAAGAAGTTTCTATCACTCAACAGAGGTCCTTGGGAATTACGTGGTCAGCTCATCGCCCAGCCTTCACCCAACCCTGATGTATGTGAGGGCAGACCACGGCACCACGAGTCACGCTTATCTGAGTTCTTTTAAGTCCCCTTCCAGTTTTGCGTGGAAGCAAGGCCAACGGCTAAATAACGCCACAGCCCGAATGGAAAAACAATCATGCACAACCAAACGACTATAATAACAAGAAACAACTATTACACGAAATGAAGTCGGATAGTAATCGGTAAGTTTAAACATTCGCCGCTATTCATTTCCTAGCCAGTAAATAGCTGTGTATTTAGTATAAACCAGACTACTGGGCAACCAGCTTCAAAATAAGACTCCTGACAATCAGCCAGAAACAACTGGTACACAAAAGCTAAAATCGGGGCCTGTTCTTAGAGAGTTGCTGAGACGTGAATGGCAAATATTAGCTTAACACTTGATATTTGTCAATAAAATTCTTTCATTGAGACTAGAAAAATTACCAAGAGATCCAATTTCCCACAAGACAACTCCATAAGACCACCTGAAATTAACAAAGAGGAATCAAATGTTATGTGAGAGTCACATGATGACAATAAAGTCAGATCACCCGAACTTGACCAACCTGGGTTACTTAGGTGTCTCTGTCTCTGACAAAAGCGTTCCAATGATTGATGGAAAAGGAAGGGGGAGGGGGGGAGAGGGTTGACCGATTCTGATGAAACTTGCTGTTTATAGTTTCAAGAGTGTAATGGGTGAAGGGGTCCCAATTGGGGATCCAAACTTTAGACCCAATAACGCCAGACTCCAAAACGTTTTGCGCGAATGGTGTTTTTCCAATAAATACCTTATCATGTCATGTGTAAGGGTTTCAATCCCAGACAGTGTAGTGACCGGCGCTAAGATTGGCTCAATTTTGAAAAGAAAACTTTCACCCAAAAATGCAAGTTATGATTTTTTCTAACTCAAAGCCTAGCTCAAGTTCGCCCCCTCAGCACTCAAGAGAAACGCGAATGGCAGTAGAACCAAAATTAGTTAAGGTGGCGTACACTGGTTTCCAGCACTTTCACTTTGATGCATCATTAATGTCATTACCTAATCATTGGTTAACCATGGCAACACTATAACATGTCAGAAACATCAAATTTACTTCAAGAAACAATAACTCAAAACAAGCTTGGTGACTTCCAGTTTTTGAATCCTGAAAAGTAGTAAGGTGACAAAATCGAACTTTTCCAAGTTAATATTGTTGTAACAAGGTTATAGTCAGTGTTGCTATAGTAACCTATCAAGTAGGAAAATGTTCATAATTTGTCAACCAATGTTTGGGCATTTGTTTGATACACCATAAACTAAGGTATCAAATTATAACGATTGGTAAGAAAATGACCCATCAAAGTACAAGAGCTGAAATGTGCTGGGAACAAAAATGATGTTGACGACCTTAAATTTGTCTCATTAACTTTGTTTATAGCAGTTTTAAGACATGATTTGCAGGTTGCAACCTCACAAAATATAGATATTGTGTGAATATATACAGTGAGGGAATATGCCAGGAATACATTAAGAAATATAACTGGTATGTGTTAAGAAATATATAGAAGCGACCATACATATATGGAAAAATTCAATCCATCCAACACTAATGGAGAGGCAGCCAGCACTACATATATATTTGTCACCACCTCTTCCTTAGGAAGTGCGTTCCATGTATGGTACAGAGTGACATTACAATGCACATTTCATGCAAAGTTAGTTTTAGTTTTTAGTTTTGGCCCTTTTCCCCAGGTGGGGAAAAGGGCCAGATCATGCGAAATAGGGATGGGTAAAAATAATCATACACAACAGATCAGATCATTACAAATTATTACAACAGATTGTTACCTTCCCATGTCTGCTGTTGATGCTAAGTCTGTTACTGCCTTCCACGCGAATACTTTGCCAACCATAAGACAATATTGCAACGCAATATAAACATTTACATGTTGTAAATAATTTAATTAAGGGTTTTTTGCCCCCTTTTCTATCTTGTCGCTGACTGGTTTAGTATCCTGTATAGTCACATGACTTCTAGGATTACTAAAAATGTATGTATCAGTAATTAATCAGATGTAATACATACACATCACTCTTGACACTGAAGATCCCATCAAGGATTGCCTCGGGAGCCATCCACTTGATTGGCAGTTTCTTCTGCTTCTTGCCTTGATACACCCCAAAGTACAACTGTCGCATCAAACCAAAGTCTCCAATCTTAAGCCGCTTACCGTGTCCCAGAAGAATGTTTCTTGCTGCCAGATCCCTGTGCACAAGGCCCTTCTGAGAAAGGTAGTTCTGTAAAATCACCAAAAGGTATTCATGTTAACAAGAGCTGAAGGCCAAACTGTTAGTTATGATTTAATTCCAAATGGCAACCACCTTGTGTCAGCATAAGCCATTGGGGTAGTTCAATGAAAGAGAATTTATGAAACTTCTTTCTTCTTTAAGTCAGCGATATTGCTATTGGTTGACACTAATAATTTGAAAACTGACTGTTAAAAACAATGCTTTACAAAGTGCTATTTTTCGCCTCACTCTGCATAGCAGTAATTAAGTCCCAGGGACGATGGCTTTAGGCTGAATACAGAATTCAGTTGGATAAATTGAAATACAGTTTAATTAGTACTTAGTAAATGGTTTCAGCAAAACCCTAACAATTTACATACAAAGCTATGATTCACTTACCATGCCTCTTGCAATTTGCCAAGCAAACTTCAGAATATCAATTGAATCAAATGAGTTGCAATCTTGATCACATTCATCATCACTTGTCTGGGTAGGAGCTTCCGCACCTTCATCCTGGTCTGGCACTGAAAACACAATCATTGGTATTGAACATGAATGTTCATTGTCATCATTAAAACATTCTTCTTGTTGTTTAGAAGTGGAGGGGCGGGTGTTTTTATAAAACTCCTCTGTACTGTTCTGTCCTTCTCCTTCATTTGCTGAAAACACAATCAATGGTACTGAACATGAATGTTCATTGTTGTCATCACATTCTTCTTGTTGTTTAGAAGTGGAGGGGCGGGTGTTTTTATAAAACTCCTCTGTACTGTTCTGTCTTTCTCCTTCATTTGCTGAAAACACAATCAATGGTACTGAACATGAATGTTCATTGTTGTCATCACATTCTTCTTGTTGTTTAGAAGTGGAGGGGCGGGTGTTTTTATAAAACTCCTCTGTACTGTTCTGTCCTTCTCCTTCATTTGCTGAAAACACAATCAATGGTACTGAACATGAATGTTCATTGTTGTCATCACATTCTTCTTGTTGTTTAGAAGTGGAGGGGCGGGTGTTTTTATAAAACTCCTCTGTACTGTTCTGTCCTTCTCCTTCATTTTCCTAAAGGAAAGAAAATTAACACATCAGAACATAAAGCAAGAACATAAGACAATGACTTGATCACTAATCTGATTATTTAAAAATTTTCTTTCCTTTATTTGCCTTATTTTCATTAATTAAATCAAATAAATTGACTATTTTAAGCACTTGAACATTATATTTTATTATGCATAAAGGATTACTAATTTGATGAGAAAGTAATAGTTATATCGGTATATGTAAACACTTATTCATAACTATTTATATTTAATATTAACATATCTATGATAACTTTTGATGAGAAAACAATTACTTAATATATAAACCACGTATTAAAACTTTTCTGGCTGGTTTTTTTTCCCAACATCTTCGTAAGTTAACTCTACAAAAATAATTCATACAAAAAAAGATCCCATTTGTCAGACATGTCTTTTATGATTGATTTGCATTTTTAGAGCAGCTAGTCTGTTCTCAATCGAGTGTCAAAACAACCAAAACCAAAGAAATTACTGTTCTCTGACCAATCACAAGAGATGAAGACAGTTCAGTGAACCAATCAGAATTTGAAGTAACTGCATGCAACAGACACCAAGCACGGGAAAATCTTGCATGCAGCTCATCATTTGGCTGCGAAAAAATGGTGTGAGTTTTGTTAACCAATCCCAAAACAAAGCAAAAGCAAATCCAAAGCAAAAGAATCACAAAGAAAATACAAACTAGAAACTCAATAGGAAAGGAATGTGGTTCAGATGTCTATGGGCAGCTGTTGTGTTTGAGGGGGGGGGGGGAGGCTTTGCATGACATCCCCAACAAATGCTAATATGTGAAGGAGAATAATAACCATAAGATGACAAAAGATTGCAAAAGAAAAATGAAGAAGAAATAAATATAGAATAGAATAGATGGATCAAAGAGTTTGGATAAGGGAATGTCATAAGCTTACTATATACCCTTTTTATTAAAGTGGATGTTAAAATGTTTTCCTGCTGAACATTCCAATAATAATTCATTGTTTTCAGTTTTGACAGTTGTACACTGTACCTGATCATCTGTTCTATTCTGTTCCCTTGTATCTGCATACCATTTCTCATTTTTGACTACAAGGCTGGCTCCCAGGGTAGAACCACTTAACTGTAAAAACATATCAAAATTTGGAACTGTAACTCATCATTCAAATATTGCTAACTGGATTTCCAGCTCATATCTCAGTGAGATCGACTGAATAAAACCCATTCATCCCCATTCTATAAAAAAAGCACTATTAACCTGTAATGAACTGCCTGAACTAAGTTCAGGAATCATATACCTGCCAACTCTCACGCCTGCGGGTTGAAAACTTCAATCTCACACCAACTCATGCCTACGAGACCAATTTCTCACGCCTGGTTGAAAAATTGACACACTTTCCAAAAATATGTAGCTTCAAACCATTGCCAGAAATTTAGGACAAGATGGCGGCGGCGCCTGCGCACCAAGGTCAGAATGGCGGCAAACTCATGTAAAGAAATGTATGGAGATATGAAATTATTTTCATGTATACAGATAATTAGGTTGCGGTTCGTCATATCACGATTCGATACATGTTCAGTAGTGTAAAAGCTTCGCATTTGACCTATCAACGGCTACTTAGATGGATGATTACTTACTTCCCGACGCCTCGACCAATCCATCACACATTGATGCTCCATTCTCCATACATTGCTTTAAAATCGTAGCGAAGTCATGCCACAAACTCGTCCACTGGCAAGCAAACCCTTTCACAATGTGAATCATCACGACTCGATATAACTTCTGCGATGTTTAAACGATCTAATTCTGCCGAAAAATGCATGAATTGCCCACGGCAAAATACTTCCAAGGACGTCCTTATCTTTCTCATTTTTCGTCTGTAGCACAGCAAGCGGACGCCATATGTATGTATGAAAGAAAGCTACAAACTCGAAGCTTTCCCTGCACGAGCCGCCATTTTCTTTGTTGATCAACACTGGTGTTTCATGGGATATAAACTGGGTTACAGTCCCCTGGCAACCCTAGATTTGGTTTGAATGGAAGTAAATACGCGCGAAAATCGAACACAGCTTAATTTATAAAGGCTATCACACTAATATTTAAACCAAAAAAATGTCGGACATTGTCGAGAATTACTTTGCACCAAATAAAATATCTACAGAGCTTAGATTGTGCAATATATCGTATGAAACAGCGTCTTTCCCACTCGTTTCAGCGTTTGCTGCCATATTGGATGTCTTTATCTGTCTTTATTCCTTTGCGTTATACAGTATACCGCTGGTAGTTGTTAGCGGGCTCGAAATGTCCGCGATTTCTGGCGATGCAGTGCACTTAATGAAACGTCCATGAAGAACGAGTAGATGACGATGCTTTTACCGAAATCTGATTTAATAATAATAGATAGTTTAATAAACAATACATTGCAGCCCAAAGGCTGAATTACGCATTTACAAATAGATCGATAAAAAGTATGTAACTAACCAAGCACAATAGAGAAAGGTATAAAAAATATGGTAAAAGGGAAACTGAGAAACTATATATATATGTTCCCAATACAGGATCTGTAAAATCTCGTCATTTAATGGATAACTGCCTTGATGTTCCAGAACACAACACTTCAGGCTAACAAAACATGGCTTCCTCCAAAACACACACACGTACCAACCCCACTAGGTATCATGGGAAACACCAAAATGATTTCCGGTAAACTTACGGTCTAATACACTACAGGATCTAATAATAAAACTATTTCTAAAACAATCTGTCTTGCATTTAGGTACGGTAAAACGCCGGTTGCACCTTAAAGTGTAATGTGACGGTCCACTAAATGGTATTAAACTGTTCAGAGGGTGTTCTGAGTCCTTAGTAATGGTGTCGAAAGTATAAGTGCAAAGCCCCATGATGAAATCTAAAATGGGGACAATGTTCACTCGTTCGATGGCCTCCTGGTAGGGTAGTCCTGAACATATTATAGACGTGACCTGCTTTTCAACTTGCACCAACTCATCTTTTAGGTACTTTGGCAGGGCATAAAAAAAGACAGGTGCTGCGTACATCAGAACAGAGCGTATACAGGCAGTGTAAAAGGTGGACATATCCTGCGGAGGAACTCTTGATCTTTTTAACTACACTAACAAATACAGACGCTTTGATGCTTTCTTGATGACGTCACTAATATATTTTTGAAGGAAAGACTCTGGAAACAAGGTCATGTTTGGCGTTACGTATTCTGGGTTCTGAATTATCCAGAACATCTTCCGAAAATCTTCGGGCATCTTCGTAAGTCTTCAGACCTCTTCGGGAATCTTCGGAAATGGTCGTGTCGTCTTCAAATATCCTGGCACTCCCAAGATAACAATCTCATCCTTTATGGTCAGAATAAGTTGGCAGGTATAGAATCACAATTCTCATCACTAATTAACACATTTGGTGCACTTGGCGTTTCAGAGTGTCAATTTCAGGGCAGAATCCTTCAGTTATTTTTCTGTGGGGGGTGGGGGAAAACACACAATATTTTGCCCATGTTAGAAGTAACCCAGAATGAGAGGGCACAAAGACCCTGACGAAAATGAAGCATTTGATGAAAACAGCGATTTAGATGAAAATTACGAATTTGACGAGAATTGTAGAGGTTGCGATTTTACGCCATTTTTCAGTCCTAACAAAAAATCGTTGTCTTACAAAGATTCGCAAACCAACGAAAATAGCAAAAATTGTAAACTTTGTAGTTGCATTCAATCCTGGACAATTTATTAAGTGGTAGCCCCAGAGGCCTACAGCAATCCAGATTCCTCCTATACCTGTTGACTCAGCTACCGCTAGTCACTGAAGTGCTTTAATCTACCTTGCCAACAGTTTGGCATCTTCTATTTACCGGGTTTATTGTTTAGCTCATTTACTGCTATTTAATATCAACTTTTGTACTTTAGATGGATATGCACGCGCCCCAGGCTCCTTACTATCTACAAATGAGAAAATTCTGAGGTGTTTCTGTTCTCTTTTGGCTAATCATTTGCAGGCCATTCTTTGATAAAAGTGCACCTCTCAGCAGTACACTCCCTGCACATTAACTATGGCCTTCCAGATCACTTGGCAAAAAACTATCATATGGTGATCCTTCCTTTGGGTTCCAAAGCATAATGACTACATACAGATATCAATGGCGAGTAGGAACATTAATACCTGACTTCTCTTGCGCTTAAGCCAGTGTAGCAAATCTCCATGAGAAACGTACTCAATGATCAGACGGAGTGGTGTGGTGGTGGTCCAACAGCCCAGGAAACTTAATACATTTGGATGTTTTCCTACTTGCTTCATCAGATTTATCTCATCCAGAAACTCCTTTTTCTGTTCCTCGTTTGCATTTTCTTGAAAATAAATGAGAAAAGATTATAAAATTTTGCCATGAAACACAGGTTTGTAAAACTACTCACAGGTTTCTAGTTTAAATAAAGCAGTTAATGTACATGGTAGCATTTTAGTCATAAAACAGTTTACTTTATATCATTACCCATTATTAAAATAATTTAATTACGAGTGATTTAATTGGCTGATGAGTGGGCCAGATTTAATTTCCTTGTAACAACTGCAGGCATTACAAAAATGTTTAAGCACAGTAACAAAACACATAACAAAACACTTTCTCTCAATAACAGCAGCATTTAATTAAGTGAGACAAAAATATCTAGACCTTTTAAAAATACCAATGACAAGGAACATTCAGATAAGGGGTTCTATCACTCTGCATGGATAGTCCACAAACAATACAATGTACATTATACTTCTGGTGTGGGGTGTCTCGAAAACTAAGACCTCGAAAACAAAGACCTAAGACCTAAGACCTCGAAAACTAAGACCTCGAAAATTAAGACCTCGAAAACTAAGACCCCGTTCGAAATTGAAAAATACAACGTGTAAAGCACCATTTTCTTTCCATAATCACCATGAGACTTTCAGTCGGTTTTATTTAACGTCATTTCGCATTAGTTTCCACCGAGTGCTACACAATATAAAAACGCCTTTACTCGGTGGAAAGAAAATGGTGCTTTACACGTTGTATTTTTCAATTTCGAACGGGGTCTTAGTTTTCGAGGTCTTAATTTTCGAGGTCTTAGTTTTCGAGGTCTTAGGTCTTAGGTCTTTGTTTTCGAGGTCTTAGTTTTCGAGACACCCTTCTGGTGTGATACAGTTCCTTATTTTTAAACTTTATTTGAATAAAAAGCCAATTATTATAAATTAACCTCGTGGACATCCTGAATTTTTTTCAGGCCTCTTTATGCAATTGCATAAATTACGTTCACAACTGCGAGGATCAGTCTTGATAATCGATTTCACTTCTGCAGTTCATATAATTATGATTTATTTCATAAACTTATTAACCTCGTGTGTTGGGTCATTACAGTGAAATCTCACACCTCAGTCTTGGTATTGACCTTGCTATTGCTCAGTCCTATTGTAATATGTCCTCACTATCATTAAAGTACTATTTAAAAATTCTCTTTGAATGGATGATTTTAGCTCCCTTGTTATATCAAATGTGCTGTTTTTAAAAAGATAAATAATAAGCATTATATACACTGTAGTTGGCTCATATTAAGAGCCTCTGAGTCAAAGGCCAGTAATCACTTATGCAATGACAAGTTATCAAAAGCATAATGTTCACTGGAAACTTTCAGTGGTGCCTTCCAGAAAAATGCTCCTGTGAGTGTTTTTATTGCGAATTATATATACAGTGTATATGTACCCAGAAAACTATATGTCACTGGAATGCTAAAAATATACAAAATCTGAAAATAACTTCATTATAGCAATAACTAAATATTTTTTGTTTTGGTAGAGGGGGGGGGGGGGGATAAAGCATTCAAACGATAAGCTGGCTATAATATAAAATAATTAGGAAAAATCTCTATATTAACATCTTAATTTGTTTGACTGGAGAGAATATATCAAGATATGTAATGTTACCAAGATGTGTAATATTAAGGTATCATGGTAGGTGGATTGACAGTGTTTGGAAATCGCGCCCTTACGCTGACGTTTTGAAAGAAAACCTCATCAACCTATACATTTTCTGAAAGCTTAATAGTTATACAGTACAGTCATATCTTTGAAATTTTCTAAAAAGTCAGTGTTGCAGTGATATTGAAAGAAATGCCCAGAAACACTGCTTCGCTTAAATTGGTTCGTTTCCGCGCGTGAATGATCGGATCGGCGCGATTAATATCGGAAATGTTTTCTCACACATCACCCTAAAAAACCGTGTCTGCGATTTTCCAGATGCGGTTTGGTTTTTTTTTTACAACCTCCTAAAGTTTGATATTGTCCATGCGGACGTTCCTTTGTACAAAAGAGGCCGTAACTCGGAAACGGAAGCGAAATTAAACAAAGCCCGACACGGTTTTTCGAACAAAATATCCTTGAAAATGGCTGCCGATTTTCAGCTAATTCCGTCGGAAGACGCGCGTAAACGAACTAAAAATGTTCCCCCTTATATGCAGTTTTATGTTATCGAGAAAAAGACGAAAAACGTTTTATGAGATTTCTGTGATTAGGTGTTAAAAATCCCAGCATGTAAGAAGATTTAATGACGCATTGACAGATGTCGGCACGGGTCAGTTTACAACAACAATGGCTTATGACAACTTGAGTTAAACAGACGTCTTCAATTCTGGCACGAAAACCAGTTCGTTCTCTAGCAATATTTTCGTGCGACTAGCACTTGTTGCAGGTTCCTCTACGGCTTTATTGGCGGGACTAGTGCCCTCCAATAACCATTCGTCTTGACTGTAGTACGACCCACGGTCGCTCAGAGCCAAAGATCTTGCTTGTTCCACACAAGATTCCTTGATTCCAGATTTTCGCTTCTTCGGCTTCTTCGAAGACGCAAACGGACAAGACGTTTTCTTGCGTTTTCGTCCGGACATTAAGAACTTCAAAAGCTAAGCTTGTCAAGAACAAAAGCCAACTAGCGACAAAAACAACCGGATCAAGAACAGTTCGCGTGCACATCTCTTTCGTTCAAATGAACCATCACACCGCATTCGCGTTACAGGTGACAACCGAAGGTAAATTTTAATTAGAGATGACAGGAAATTGTCAACGCTTCGTCAGCGGTTAATGAGATTCAAAAATAGTTTTTCTCTTTATCTTAAAAAGTAAAAAAGCTTTTTTTCCCATTCTTTTTGCAAAATATTTATCTCAGTCTTCTCAATTTGAACAGCAAAAAAAATTTTTTTCTATTTTTCGTCAAAATCCACCTACCATGATACCTTAAACTGGTCATGCACACACATTTGTGGATGAGTTGATTCCATGTTTGGCAACTGACGTAGTATTTACCTTTTCAGGTTATGATGGGTGAAACTACAACCACTGAATACTAATACAGTCAACTCTCTCATAATGACCACTTCCCTAAGTGACCACCTCCCATATATAAACCACCACTTTGTAAAAGATAACTGTTTATGTCTCTCAGTCAAACACTGTTTAAAAAATGCTCTAGTAAGTGATCACTACTTAAATTTCCTATGCAACTGCAACCACAATTTGGGCCAGAAATTTTACATATTCTTTTGTTTTCCGTTTCTGTACTTGCATAGATCTTTAAGTAATAATTGTTACAGGGATCTGTTGTAAACAAATGTACAAAGTTTTAACAGTAGTATCATACAATTTTTCAGACATTCTTCAATGTGAAATATGTGCCAATTAATCTTTTCCCTGAGCCTAATTTTAGCAAAAAAAGGTAATATCTTTATGTAATTACTTAATTAATACAATTTTGGGTCTATTTTGTTAATTTTCTCCTAAGCAACCACTTCGTCATGCACCAAGGGACTCAGGTCACTTGCAACAGAGTTAACTGTAGTACTTTGGTCCTACAAATGTGTCCAAAAGTAAAGCCAAACTCACCAATTTGAAATTGATTTCAATGTCAATGAAACAAAATATATGAAATCCTGAATGAACATATTCTTTACAAAAAAATAAATAAATAAGAAAAGACCACTAGATACCTAAGTGGTCAATTAACTGCTCCAAAAATCATCTTTTTAGTGTTTTTCGCCTTCATTTACTCATTTTGCAAATTTTAAATTGCCACTGCTGCATTAATTATCTGCCTAGCCAAACAGTGCAAAACCCAAACTATATAGTTTCAATCTCGAAGGTTTACAAGAGCAGCAACCTTACGTAAAGAGCCTAAGAAACAACAAAATAATGGTGGTTAAAAATGATACCTGAATCTTTATTGTGTTTGTAGCAGTGGGTAAATAAAGGAATACCAACCACAAATCTGCAATTTTCTCAACAAACCAACGGCGTTTATTCACTGTAAATGGGATTTACAGTTCGCACGGCTCGAAGCACACGAGAGAGAACAAAAACTCATTACACACAACTGTCACCCGAAACCCCCTAAAAACAGAGCTCCAGTTACAAAAACTAAAGTTGCGAAATCAAAAATTCCTTAACCGGATGGCTATATTGTCACGCAATTCACAAGTCACACAAGTTCTAGTTCACTCTATTACATGTTCACCACTCCTCTGAATGGTCGAAAATCTGACAAAGAGCATCTCAAACACTCCTCACTCACCAAATAATTCTTTCACAGCAACAAACTGCTCCTTTCTTTTTGCTTTAACAATGTGTTTGCTGTCAACAAAGTAGTCCAGGCCATCTTTTAGTTTTGACTTGCTGACTTTCCCAAAGGCTCCTTGGCCCAGCTCTTCAACTATTTCTATTCGAAGGGGGGGGATTTCCGCTGGATCCAAAAGTTGAATGTCCTTGTAATTGGCAGTCCTGATGGAAGTAAGGGAAGCAATGGATTCTTTTAATCTCCATAGCAATCTACATAATAATTTGAGGGTAGACATTAGTACATCCTAATGCAGCATTGTAAACCAAAAAAGTTTCCATTCCCCCGTCATTTTTCTCTCGTTTTCTGGCTCCCCACCCCCCTCCCCTTAACACCTGCCTTACACTGGTACTGGCTACACAGGCTAACATTTTCGTAGAAACTTGATCTGTAAATTAAGTCAGAATCACGCAAAAAGCTAAAACATACACCAAAGTCCCCAAAAATTATAAATTAAATAAACTAACCATGAGCATTTCAGTCGATCATTATTATACCTGCCAACTCTCATGGCTACAGGTTGAAAACTTCAATCTCACACCAACTTATGCCTACAAGACCAATTTCTCATGCCTGGTTGAGAAAATGTGAGCCTAATCACAGCCTTAAGCTCACAATTACTTTCCAAAAATATGTCAACTCAAACCAGTTCAATGCAAGAAATGATGTTAGTCCTCCATGTAAAACAAGTAAATGGCATTATACTTTTCCCCAAATCTCTGATTTTTGAAGGAAAGACACTAGGGACGAGGTCATGTTTAGAGATACAAAAATCCTGGGTTCTAAGTTATTTGGAACGTATTCCAAAATTTCTGGCGTCTTTGTAAGTCTTCAGACATCTTCGGATATGGTGTCCTCTTTGAAAATCCCAGTGTCACTCCTACGGTAACTCGATCATGCCTTTGAGTGAGAAAAAGTTGGCAGGTATACATCATATGATGTCAACTAGTGATGTTGTGCCTTGTTCAGACATTTAAATATAATCATACTATAATAAGCAATGGTTTAGTATGCTTCCTCTATGGCATCACAATCAGGTACTTTGGCCATACAAAATAAAATGTACTGAACCTTTTTGTCTGTTGTTTAATCTTTCTGTAAAATGTAATACCAAGGACCAGTAGGAGAGCAACCAATGACAAACCACCAATCAAAAACGCCAGGATACTTAACAGTGAAAAACCAGTAGGATTCAAAGAAACTGAAGGAGAAACACAATAAATTAGTAATTTTTAATTAATTAAACTGAGGGAATATCACTGTTTGGGCAAGTTAAATTTACATTGTAAACATATTAATCTCTTCAATCAGTCAATCAATAAAACAGCCCTCCAGCTCAAAGAACACAATGAACAAATGAAAACTGGAATTACTACAATTACATGTATATATACAAAGCTGTAAGGCTACTAATAATGAGCAATCAACACAATCAATGCAACACAAACTAATGACTACATAATTATGTGGACCTTAATGAGACAAAATTAATAGCACTATTAGCTTGTGACCTATGTGACAAAGCCTAATAACAACTGAAGATAAGTTTTCAGTGTGAAAGTACACAGTCAGCAGGCTGTGTACCACAATGTACATGTACTTGCTCTTACCGTCTTTTCTTTCCTTGGTTCTTGCCACCACAACAGGACTCTTCATTCCATCACCAGCAGAAGTAAAAGCCAGAACTTGAAATTCATACTCCGTTAACTCATCCAGCCCAGTAACATTTTTTTGGGGATTTGAAACACTTGTAACTACTAAAGTATTTAGTGCTTCGTCAGAGCTGCCTTTCCTTTTGACAAACAATTTAAAACCTTTGATGATTCCATTATGGGAGTCATTTGCTGGTGGCTGCCAAGCCATAAAAATACTGGCAGAAGTGCTTGAAGTTGCTGAGAAGCCTGTTGGAGCTTCTGAAGGAACTGTATGCATGGAGTAGGAGGGTGATCAATAAAAAACAATTATTGGTGTATGACACCAATAAAAACATGTGTAGCACCCGTTATCGTTCGGTATTATTTTCAATTCCTTTCTTCTGGAAGTTTACACTATTAGGCAAAGCCATGAAGTATCAACTTTTAGTGATACAAACATTCCCTGGAAAAAGTGCCAAAACTTAACAAAAGGAAAACTGTGCCAATTGGTCTCATTACTAATCAGAATCGTGCAAAAGAAAACAGATAAAAAAACAGTGAACACTGCTGCTTTGTCTTTCTGTGATCCTTAATTCCCAGGAATGTATGGCTTAGTTACCCACTCAACAGCTCTGGCATCAGTTGTAATATCTTTGGAACTTCTTTGAAAAGTTCTGTAAATGAGGCCTGCTTAAAATTCTCACAGTTTATTTTGATGTATGCACACATCATGATTTCTTTATACAGATTTATACAGTTCAACCTTGATTATCCTCACTTACCAAGACTGGTGAGGAGTAAATGTCTGGATAATCAAGAGTCCAGAAAATAAAAAATATAGCCTCTGTAGCAAGCGTTCCCATTTGAACCCGTTCGCTTTATGCATGCTGGCTGCGCGAAAGTTGGTGACAGAGCAAAAAAGAGGACAATGGGGGAGGGGGTAGGGGGCAAAAGGAATGCTTGCAAGCAAACCCCTTGGTTTTGAAAAACTGTTTGTCCACAAACTGGGCTTCTTCTTTGTGCGGCACAGTGCACTGATTGACAAGTTTGACAAATAGCTATCATATTGTACTGCAAAATAGCGGTAAAATTTTTGAGCGTGAAAGGTGATCATGAAAAAGAGATGTTGAACGTTTGGATTATTTGGGTTTCTGCCAAAGCTGCCATGGATAAGTGTTTCCTCAATTTACAAAAAGCAAAAGATTTTTAATGCGGTGCAGTCGAAACATGGACGGGAGTGAGGAAAGCTTGTTTGCCACAGAAGAGGTGTGAAGGACATACTTGTGACAGCGAAACTCTAAGTGCCAAGGAACAACAATATCACAGTGGGAGCTGTGTTTCGTCAGTCGACACCTTTACTATAGGCCCTGGCAAACCAGGACACATCGTTGTGGACACATTGTTGCTCATGATTGTTTCCATGCTGTGCAAACTGGGAACAAAATCAGAAACATTTTTTGTGTCCGCAACAAATGTTGTGTGCGCAGGCAAACGGGGAAACATTTGTGTCGGCAACAGTGCGTCCGCAACAATATGTCCTTGTTTACAACTGGGCCTTATGAGTACAAGCCAGCAAACATAAGTCTCCTTCATTTGCGGTTTAAATCGCGATTTATAAATTACAAATCTGCAATTTATCAGAGGCACATTTGAGATTTATAAATCACATGCTAGGGTAATTGCAATTTACAAATCACAAAGCAGTTAGATATCTTGTGATTTATGTCTCAAGGTAATGGAAAGCAAAGTTATAACAGGCATCCTGTGATTTATAAATTGCAAAGGTCTTTGAATGTGTTTGACTACTCGAAAATATAGAAAAATATAGAAAAATAATGCGTAAATAGTATTTTTACATGGGGCATCCCATAGCCGCGGCTATGCAGGCTACTTGTTGTCAGTTACGTTTTCAGGTGCTGCTGACGGTCACTACTTTTTTCGGGGCGTATGGAAAACCCGGAAATCCGGAAACAGATCCAGAAGCGGATCCGGAACCGGAACAGAACAAATGAAAAAGTCATTTTTATATGGAGAAGTCTCCAGATGATTTGTTGTTCTTTAAGACATTTGAGATGTAGTTTTGCCAGCGGTCGATTCTACTTTGAAGCATTGCTATCAAACAATAAATATTTAATTTCCTTTAGCCTTAACCCTTGCCAGAACAGTGATTAATAGCCAAGGAATTAATTTTCAAGCGTAATCAGGTGTTCAATTATCAGAACTATTTCAAAGTCGTGTTAGACTTGGACTTTTCTTGTGGGTAACACATCAACCAAGTGATAGTTTCCTGTCTTTATCTCCGCTTTCAATAGACCTTATTCACGATGCCAGTCATCTTTGCGGGCGCTTAGGTGTTGTCGGGAAAATATTAGGGTCACGTGGTCACTCAGGGGGCAAACAGTTGAATTCGCAGTAAATTCGCAGTTGGTTGTGATGTAAACAATGCTTTGTTAAATCCGGTTTTCGCAAATTTTTAAAGGTTTCTGAATGCTTATTTATCCTTAACGACATTTTATGTATGTATATACGACATTTTGTATTAAAATATAGGAAAGCGGGCCGGTGTGCCGTTTACGAATGCGACAACGATCGAAGATATCCGGACAGGCAATTGTAAGTTCTCCTGCAATCTTTCTTTTCTTTTTTTTTTTGTTGTTGTCCTGTAAGTTGTTTTATTCAATGATAAGTTGAATTGTTTCAGCCCAACGTCTTTGTTTGCCATAGGTACATTTATAAGGGCGAGGAGAGAGAAGTACACCTTTATCGAATTACACTACAGTAAAATGGTCACAGCTCATCAACAAGAAAGGCTTCAAAGCTACTAAGTTTACGAAAGGCTTGCTCCAATCATTTCAGTGTTAGCAAACCCACGACAAAGGATTCACTTCCAAGATAAATATCTAAAGGGATATTTGACAATGGATAAAACAAAATTTCACATCTGTACTGATATGGTCAAACTTTACACTGCGTATGTGTTCCGAGCTCAATTAAATACTGTTTTATCCATTGTATATATGTGTACTTCTCTCTCCTCGCCCTTATAAATGTACCTATGGCAAACAAAGACGTTGGGCTGAAACAATTCAACTTATCATTGAATAAAACAACTTACGGGACAACAACAAAAAAAAAGAAAAGAAAGATTGCAGGAGAACTTACAATTGCCTGTCCGGATATCTTCTATCGTTGTCGCATTCGTAAACGGCACACCGGCCCGTTTTCCTATATTTTAATACAAAATGTCATATATACATACATAAAATGTCGTTAAGGATAAATAAGCATTCAGAAACCTTTAAAAATTCGCGAAAACCGGATTTAACAAAGCATTGTTTACATCACAACCAACTGCGAATTTACTGCGAATTCAACTGTTTGCCCCCTGAGTGACCACGTGACCCTAATATTTTCCCGACAACACCTAAGCGCCCGCAAAGATGGCTGGCATCGTGAATAAGGTCTATTGTTTTCTCTATTTCCTCGATTTCCTTCGTCACTTCGTACCAAATTAGTATAAATATAGGCTTTTAGGCCCTACTATTATTTCCATCGTTAGAATTCGTATCTAACATCAGAATTGAAGGAAATGTCTGCTAACAAGAAATTAAAATAATTGCTGAATATCGTTGCGATTCGATCATTCTTTCATACAGAATATCAAATGGACAAAAGAAATGAGTAACTAAGGCTCTAAAGGAGGGAATGAATAACACAGCCTTGATACCTATCATTGAAATAGCGGCTGTTTACGAAAGCAGTTAGGTTCTGATTAGTTAAGTTCTGATCAGTTTCCCAGTTTGACAATGTTCTGATAGTATCTCAAATGCTGATAATAGATGAGACGCCATCTTGAATTATATATCAAGAAAAATTTCACTGCGGAACTGGTTTCAGTGTTTCCCAGTTTACCCTTCAAGTTTGCCCAGGTTGCTGTTCCGGTTCCGATTCCGGTTCCGGATCCGGATCCGTTTCCGGATTTCCGGGTTTTCCATACGCCCCTTTTTTCGTCCCATCCACTGGTAAACCATACATGTTTAAGTTTGACTTCACACAGTCTTTCAGCTTTATATTGTGACTTTTCAGCTGTGGTTGCAAGCCGTAGCTGTTTCAAAATTGTTCGTTCAGTATTGCAAAGACTGGTTCTGAGAAACAGCTTGGATGCGTCAATGCTTTGCTTTGGTGGGGTTTTGCAAGCATCAGTGGTGAAACAGAGAATTAACTCTGCAGTGTAAATTAAAGTGCTAGAGAAACCCATGAAAAACCCACTGGGCGTTAGCCCTAGTAAAGGGTATCAGGGAACCACACGAGGCAAAGAAAAAATTCTTATGACCTCGGTGGGAATCGAACCCACGACCTCCGGATTAGATCTACCGTTGCTCTGCCGACTAAGCTACGAGGTCGGACAGAGAAAGTCGGGGACGATTAAGGTGGTGAATCGCGGCGAAGAGAAAGTAAGGGTACACACATGTATATATATATATATATGTTGCGCCGCGTAGCACTATAAACACAAGTGGTCAAACAGAGAATTAACTCTGCAGTGTAAATTAAAGTGCTAGAGAAACCCATGAAAAACCCACTGGGCGTTAGCCCTAGTAAAGGGTATCAGGGAACCACACGAGGCAAAGAAAAAAAGTCTTATGACCTCGGTGGGAATCGAACCCACGACCTCCGGATTAGATCTACCGTTGCTCTGCCGACTAAGCTACGAGGTCGGACAGAGAAAGTCGGGGACGATTAAAGTGGTGAATCGCGGCGAAGAGAAAGTAAGGGTACATATATATATATATATATGTTGTGCCGCGTAGCACTATAAACACAAGTGGTGAAACAGAGAATTAACTCTGCAGTGTAAATTAATTCTCTGTTTCACCACTTGTGTTTATAGTGCTACGCGGCACAAGACATATATATATTTTGCAAGCATCAGCCTGACTGCCTAAGGATGAGGTGCTGCTCTGTGTAAAAACTGTTGCCGCGTTACCATTGCATGCAGCTCGCGTGGAATATTTTTTGGAATCTGTCAAAGCTGTCAATCAGCGCGGATCAGGTCAACCGTGAAAAATCGGCAGGTGTTTTTCAAAATCGAGGGGTCCGCTTGTAAGCGTTCCCTCCTCCTCTCCCCACTCCCACCCCCATCCTCCTACTATTTGCACTCTCCCCATTTTTTACACAACCAGAATGCAGTACACCAGTGAGTTCGAATGGGAAAGCTTGCTATGCAGGCTATAAAAAATATGAATATTATACAGTGTAAGAAAAAATAAAAATGAAAATTCAGTTGGTAAGAAAACAAGTCTATAAGTCAATCAGAATTTAGTTGAATGCAATTATTCATTTACAATGCCTGCAAGTGCAAGAGCATGTTTTGCTGTTTGAAACTGCAGAATTCAACAATGCTGTTTCAAACACACTTTTAATTAAAATAAATCCTAATCATTAAAATGACAAGATTGTTCGTTGTGCCTTTAATTAAAATTCATGAAAAATATAGGACCAGAGGAAACTATAGACTGGTTAATTGCAATGTCTGTAAAATTGAGATCTCGATAATCAAACAGTTTCCCTGTAATCACATGAACAGCAAATAATACAGCTGAACCTCTCCATAACGGCCACCTATGGGACAGAGGAAAGTGGTCGTTGTAGAGAGGTGACAGTTATGGGGGGTAGGGGTGTAACATGACACCATTGTTTTGGGGGGGAGACATTTTTTTAAATGATGCTTATTTGTAGCATATAAATACATAGCACAATCAAAATACATGTCAATAAAACAGAAACCAAAAATTGATGTTCAGAAGAAAAATGTTAACAAAACAAAATGAGGTTAAAGTAACAGTTTGCAACAGTTTATCTTCCGCAACAATGACATCTCCGTCTCTTATATCAGGTACCTTGAGTAGCTCATTTCTGACTTTGTTCTGCGAGGCAACATTACCTTTTACAATAAAAATGGGGTTTTGTATACACTGGTGTTGATTAAAGAGCTGTTGTGGAGAGGTTACTTTGGCAGTTGGGACGTGCTTTAGTGGCTGTTGCTGTTGAGGAGAGGTGGCCATTGTAGAGAGGTTAAAATAAGAGCGAATGTATGAGCTGTCCGCTGGGACAAAAATCAATGGCTGTTACCCAGAGGTGGCTGTTAGTGGAGGTTTGACTGTAATTTAAGTTGGTGATGTCTCACCAAACATGAAAAAATAGTTGTCACTGTCTTAAGCCAGCATTCACAAGTACCATGTGCAACAAAGCAGCAAAAAATTCCCTTGGATTAAAATGTACAGTAACTAAAGCGGGCTTTCACAAATACAGAGCCTGGTACTGAGTCATTACAATAATATTCACTTTAACAAGTATCAATCTTTTTTTTTTAATCATTTCTACAATTTGACTCTTTGTATTGATTCCCCTACATGTGGACCTTGGCTCTCAGCAATCACAATACTGTGGTGATCCTCACAACTTGGGACACCGGTTAAACACAACAGCGCTTTAATGTCAGGACAAACTTAACCCGGCCATAAACGTATTCGAAGCGTCACTGTTCACTTGAGCCCGCAATATGATAGGGCCGGAGAATAACAATGATCAACTGAGTACTTCATTAATATTGTCACATCCTCCCTCTTTTGAATCAGAGACTAAACTGAGAATACACTAGGAAGGGAAACAACGTTTCTATAGTAGTCTTTGAAGTTTTTTTTTTTTTTTTGTTAACCTAAACACAGTCCCGAAATCTTTGTGGTGGACGAACGGTCCTACCGCTTCTTGTACACAGCACAGATGTTGGTGTCACCTCGGAGGAAACAGTTGGAGAGGTTGTAGCTTGTTCAACAGGATGAAAGCTAACATGTCCTTTCTCTGAAACTGTCGGCTGGATCTCTTTGGAGGGTGAAGATATTGGTGTTTCAACCTCCAGTGGTGGCGATTCCTTAGTCTTCACCAAGTGTCTTCTGTTTCTTCTGTAGACACTTCCTTGCAGGTCCAATTCATATGATCTAGGGGCTACTTGCTTGACTACCATTGCTTTCTTCCACTGTTTCTCACAGTCGGTCGGTAATGGCTTCATGCGCACTGTGTCACCAGGTAGTAATTCAGGTAGCTCTCTTGACCCTTTGTTGTAGTAACGTTCTTGATTGGCCTTTCTTTCCTTCAATTTTTCTTCAGTTCCTTCAACAATCTTGGGTTGAAGCAATGTTCCAGCTGTGGGTAAGAGTGTCTTTGTGCGTCTTCCAAACAACCTTTGAGCTGGTGATACTCCAATACTAGTTGATGGCGTGTTACGCCAGTCAAGAATGGCTAGATATGGATCCTGACCACTTGCCTTTGCCTTGATGAGTAATCTCTTGGCTGACTTGACGGCATTTTCTATCTTCCCGTTGGACTGGGGGTAATATGGGGATGACGTCTGGTGATCAAACTGCCAGGTTGCTGCAAATTCTTTGAACTCTCTGGATGCGAACTGTGGCCCGTTGTCACTGTACAGTGTATCCGGTATGCCATGGCGAGCAAACTGGTTCTTGAGGGACTTGATAACAGTACTTGCTTGGGTATCAGGCAACTGGTTTAGCTCAAAATAATCTGACCAGTAATCTACAATGATGAACCATTCTTTCTTGTCGAAAGTGAAGAGATCTGTTGCTACATGAGACCATGGGCGTTTCGGTGGATCGTGAGGTATCAGAGGTTCTTTCTGTTGATTTGTCTGGTATGTGTTGCAAGTGTCACATTTCGATATCGAGTCCTTAATTTCAGCTGACATTCCAGGCCAGTAAAGGACGTCACGTGCCTTTCGCAAACAACCTTCGACACCAATGTGGCTTGAGTGTACTTTCTTCACCATATATGACCTTAAAGCTGCCGGTACGATCACGCGATTCCCTTTGAAAAGAATGCCATCTTGCATGGTCAGTTCTTCCTTTAAATGGAAATAGTTTCTGATTTCAGGTGGAACTTCTTCTTTCGTAGCGGGCCAACCGACCCTGATAACATGTTTCAGCTTCTGGAGAGATTCATCGCGCTCAGTTTTCTCTCGAAGATCTGCAAGACGTTCAGTTGTGATTGGCAGAAACTCAACCATGTCAATTTCTTCTATGGCCTTGATTAAATACTCTTCTTGCTCTACAGCATAAACATCACAAGTCTTCGTCTCTGAGGTTTGCTCATTGGGTACGAACGCTCGACTGAGCGTATCTGCGATAAAGAGCTCTTTCCCTGGCTTGTACACAATCTTCAAGTTGTACTTCTGCAAGTGTAACAACATCCTCTGAAGCCTCTTGGGAGCTAACAACAGGGGTTTTCTGAAAATGTTCTCTAAAGGCTTGTGATCCGTCTGTACAGTCACCTCCCTTCCATAAACATACTGATCAAAACGCGTGCAGCCATGGACAATGCTAAGCAGCTCTTTTTCTATCTGTGCATAGTTCCTCTTAGTGTTCGATAATGCTCTTGAACTGAAGGCTACAGGCTGGCCTTCCTGCATGATCGTAGCACCGAGGCCAGATTCTGAGGCATCGCACTGTAAGGTGACTTCCTTTTTGTCATCAAAATACCTGAGGACAGGTTCCCTTGTGATTAACTGCTTTACTTGGGTTAACGCGTTCTCATGTACGTGATTCCAATGCCACTCCACATCTCTGTCTAGAAGACGTCTCAACGGTTCAGTCACATCCGAAAGGTTGGGAAGGAACTTGGCAGTCTTTGCAGAGACGGTTTCTCAGTAGGGGTAGGCATCTCTAAAATGGCCTTGACCTTGTTTGGATCTGGTTTTAGACCATCTGGGGTCAGCAAATGCCCAATGTACGGTACTTCGTGCTTTCTCAACTGCAACTTCTTTGGATTGAGCTTAATATTCTTCTCACGGCACCTCTCGAGGAGTGCAATTAAGTTCTTGTCATGATCTTCAACTGCACTTTCATAGGTATCACCTTCGCCCACGCACAGAATGTCATCGACGATGTCTTCAATACCCTTGAGATTCTGGAGACTTTCATGAATTCGTCGCTGGTACTCTTCTGGCGCTGTCTTGATACCAAACGGAAGGCGGAGCCAACGGTATCGACCGAATGGCGTATTAAAAGTCGTGAGATACGATGACTCGTTGTCTAACTGTACTTGCCAGAACCCGTTCTTGGCATCCAACACAGAGAATACTCTGGCCTTGCTTAGCCTGGTTGCCACTTCTTCAATGGTTGGGAGTGGATAATGAGCTCTCTGGAGTGCCTTATTTAAATCTTGTGGGTCAATACAGATTCTAAGCTTGTTTGGCTTGTTGACTAGTACTAAACTGGACACCCACTTGGTAGGTTCTGTAACAGGAGTGAGAATCTCTTCACCGACTAGCTTGTCTAGTTCTTCTTTCAAGCGGTCTCTCAGGGCTACAGGGACTTTTCTAGGTGGGTGAATAACTGGTCGGACGGTCTGATCGACTTCTAGGTGACACAGACCTTCCATGCAGCCAAGGCCTTCAAATACATCACTGTATTCCTTTAGAATTCGCTCTTCTGTCAGAACACCATTTTTGGGCTGGCACTTGGCATTCACAGAGTTCACTGTTTCTGAGTTAGGAATGTCATTAACCATCACCTTGATGAAATTCAGTTCTTGACATGTTTCAGCACCCAACAGTGGTCTGACATCCTCATCAACAATAAAGAAATCAACATCTTTGCTCACCTCACCTTTCGTACATCTTAGAGTACACTTTCCAAGTGGAGACATAGTAGACCCATTGTACATCTTGAGTGTTGCTGATGTTCTCTTCAAATACAGATCCTGGGGATTTTCCATGATGCTTGAAAATACTTTAAGGGGTAGCAAGTTACAGGTTGCTCCACAATCAAGCTGAAAAGTCACATCCTTAGAGTCATTTATTGTCACAGTTGTAAATAGCTGTTTGGGACAGGACTTTGCATCTTCAACAGCAGTGATATGGTGAGTAATCACATCAATCGTGTATTCTTCAAGCGAACTTTGGTCAAAATCATCAACATAATGCAAATTCTGATGACCACCTGACCTGTCATACGGCATCTTGCCTCCTCTGCATTTCACAGCAAAATGATTGTTTCGACCACATTTCGTACATTGATGGCCAAAGGCAGGACATTTCGTCTTATCTCGTACATGCCTCCTCCCACAAAACTTGCAATCGACCTGCTGCAAATCATCACTCACCGATTTCTTCCCTTCAAATTTCTTCCTGGGAAAGCTTTCTTTCTTTCTTTCCACGGCATTAACTTCCTGAAGATTTTGCATCTGCTTCAACTGATTTTGAGTTGCTTCTGCCGCTCTTGCAATTTCTAACGCTTTGTCCAGTGTTAAATCCGGAACTCTCAACAGTCGCTATCGCACATGATTATCTGTGACTCCAAATACGATGCGATCACGAATCAAAGAGTTTTTCAAATCTTGAAATTCACAATTGTCGGCCATATTTCTGAGAACTGTAGCATACTTATCGATAGACTCGCCGCTCTCCTGACCTCGTGAGAAGAACAGATACCTTTCATAAATTGTGTTCTTTCGAGGCTCACAAAAATTGTCGAATTGCTCCAGCACTTTGTCGATTTTGATTTTATCGTCTTCGCTGTCCCAGGTGAACGCGTTGTAAACATCCAAGGCTTCGTCGCCGATCACAGTTAGAAAGGTTGCTACACGAACTTGATCTTCCTTTCTGAAAATTCCGGTAGCCAGTTCGTAATTTGTCCACTTTTGCTTAAATCGTTTCCAGTTCTGCGAAGAATTTCCTTTTGACAACGGCAAAGGATCTGGTGGGTTGAACAATTGGCGTCCCGCCATTTCTGACAAGGTGGTTTCGATTTACGCGAACAGCAACGAACCGATGTACGGGACAAAATATTCCACACACGAGGCTAAACTACAGCTCTCGACTTCACTTCTGACACCATGTGGTGATCCTCACAACTTGGGACACCGGTTAAACACAACAGCGCTTTAATGTCAGGACAAACTTAACCCGGCCATAAACGTATTCGAAGCGTCACTGTTCACTTGAGCCCGCAATATGATAGGGCCGGAGAATAACAATGATCAACTGAGTACTTCATTAATATTGTCACAAATACAATGTACTACTGTAAGTTAAGAGTCAATTTAGACCACAATCATGGCCAAAATGTGTTGGTCACAGTCAATACACCTTTGTGATTGCTATGTTCTCTGTTCAAGCACCTTTACTTAACAGATAACTGGCTGAGATAGTAGTACATGTGTAGAGCAAACTCACATAAAAAATACATGTGCTTGGTGTCCTATTACACTAAATAACAGCACTTGCTAGGTGGGGAAATTATGGTCAGATCTATTCTTTACCATTATGGTTTTCTGTAAGCTATTTTCTAAAACTTTTCATCATGGCTGTGGAAAATTTCTGATCTGACTTACCATCTTCCTTTGTCCTCACCACCTGACGTACACTGGTTGGTCCATCTCCAACAGAAGTGAAAGCCAGAACTTGAAATTCATACTCTGTGTATTTTTTAAGCCCACTCACGTTGGCTACAGGACTTGCTGGGTTGTTAATTGTCAGTTTGGTTGGGCATTTTGTACTGGCACCTTGCTGTGTGTAAAACAGTTTAAATCCTGTGATGTTTCCATTTCTAGCACCTGCTGGTGGTGGTTGCCAAGATGCAGAAACTCTAGTAGATGTTTGTGTAGTCACTTTAAAGCTGGTAGGAGCCTTGGAGGGAACTGCAATGAACCAATACCCACTTAAACTAGTAATACCAGTACATTCAAGTAATTTAACTCATAAATCAAATTGAAAAATCCCCTGTGATCTCAACTCTTGATAACCTCAGCAACCTTACATAATTTATTCTTACTACTGAAGTAAAAAAGTTAAGCCAAAATGCTGTATACAGTGCTTTGTTTTCTGGGAAGGAATATTTTTGCCACATCACTTTGTTAGGGGATAAAAAACCCATACATAATTTCCAATGCACCTTATTTCCCTTAATTACAAGACATAAGTTTGCTAAACTTGTCACTTTCTTTCAGTGTGTGAACCACGTCTTACAAATAATTGGATCACATGGAACCACTTCTAAAACTGATTATTGCACCAAATAGTTATAAAGAACATTTAAGAAAGCACAAACTTTGATGCGCATTATATATAATGCACATCAAATTTTGTGCTTTCTTAAATGTTCTTTATAACTACATGTATCAATAATATTATTTGATTCCTTTAAACGCCTCCTGACTCTATAATCTACATTGAATAAACTATCTAAATTAAATAACCAAAGAACCAAGATGAATAAAAAAATAATAAACCAACTGCTTAATTTACAGTCTTTAAACATAATGTAACTGGTTTGCTGGTTAAAGAGCAATAACACCACAACTACATACATTAACCAAGGGGGTGAAACCAACAAGCAGCACCACAAATTAAAGCTAAATGTCTGGATTAATCATTCTTTCTTTTGTTGAGGAATAACAATTATATTTAACTCTCAACGGGATGTAAATAACAATCCAATTTAATTAACATGTAGTTGAATTGTTTGTTTGTTTGTTTAGCTTGCAAGCTAATGTTTTTACTCTATGGGGTCTCAACAGAAAGTTAAGAAAATTTTGCCCTTACGTAAAACAAGCATACCGCATGATACTGTCTAATGACTTGTGAGAAACAGTATGTGACAAAAAAGCAGGCTCTTAATTTTTTTCCCTGGCATTGAACATCTCAAGAAGTATAGGTAATTGCGATTAGATTCACCAATCAGCACTTTCCAATCACCAGACCATCAGTTGGAAGAGCTTGAACAAGAGACTGATGACAAAGTTTATTTTTCTCTCCCTCTTGCCTCATGCTCCACACTCGTCCTGCACTCAGCACCCTCAATGTCTCACACTTCGCCGCGTACCTGTTATGCAAGCTACATACATTCACCTATACCATATACTAAACTGCTTAATTAGTAATAAAAGCAGCTGATCAAAAGTTTTAGGTGTTATGGTTCTCAGTCAGCTGATATCCTTCCTTTATTTTAAAACAGAAACTACAATAAATTCTCACCATCTTCTTCTGTTCTCACAATGACTACAGCACTCTTTGGTCCATCACCAACAGAAGTGAAGGCCAACACTTGAAATTCATATTCTGTGAATTCATCTAATCCAAAAACAGTTTTTGTGAGAATGTCAGCACTCTCAAACAAAAAAGTGGTTGTTGAGTTGATACCTGAGACTTTTGTTTTATAAAACAATTTAAATCCTTTGATAATTCCATGTCTAGAGTCTGTAGCTGGTAGTTCCCAAGTCGCAACAACACTGGTAGAAGACGCTGCAGTTGCTGTGAGGTTTCTAGGAGCTTCAGACGGAACTTTAAGAAAGAATTAAGATGATGATAGAAAAATTAGTATGTAAAAGTACATGTAAGTACAGTCAAGGTTATCTTATTTTAGTAGTTTAAGTGTACATACACTGCGTTATGTACATGTAGCTGAACTCACAGGAAAGACCATATTATAAAGCATCGTTCTTAATTTAGTGATAGATGTAACAAAGGTTCCAAATAATCAATAAGCACATAATCCGCAAATCTTAATTCTCATTCCCCACCGCTGTCAACAACCAAAGAAGAATGCATACAAAAGCCAGCACATCTAATAACACAATAATAGATACAAGGTGCTATCTTCCAGCAATCCTTTTTAGGAAATCTATTTCATGGAATGCATGGTGGTGCAGTTACTTAAGGTATTGCATCAGGTACTAACAATTATTAGTATCTCCAAGGTCTTCATGAAAATAATTGCAAACCAGGCCTACTTGCAATTGTTGGTTATCATGAGTTTAATTCAAGGAATTCGGTTAACTTCATTTCAAAATCACATCAACACATCTTCATGTAATTCTGATGACTCGGTAATTTTACAAATTCAATCAACTTTGAACTCATCTCAGGTGACTCTTGTGTCTGTACTTAAGACTAAGTTACACAACCAAGAATACATGGACCAAGAAACCCATTTTAACTGATTTGTAGTTCCTAAACAAATTACGAACAAAAGCTGTTGCAAGCTTAGGTCATTTAGACAAACAAGAATATTCTGAAAAACACTGCACACTCTACCGTCTGGTCCACAATCTTTTCTAAGGCAAACTGAGATAGACTTTAAAGATAGCAAATGATTGTGCACTTTTAGATAATCAAAATTTTAGCCATGTAATTTGGAAAATGAGAAGGCGGGTTTTTAAATTCTAAGAGTTTTAGTAATAAAAGAAACAATATATTACTTAACGGTCTTTTAATTTCAATGGCTCCTTGATTTTATTAAAGACACCCCCTCCCCACCCCACTCAGTTTCATTTGCGAAATAAAGAAGACCAATGAAAAGCGAGAAACAACCAAAACTTGCCACCCTTGACTTACAATTCCATCTGCCAACTTTGTACATGTTGTATCAAACATCCCAGGCAACTGTTGGTACAGTAAGTCAGCAAATAAGGCATCCTACATGAACAGAGTTATCTAAAACAATTTTCTAATCTCTTACCATCTTCCTTTGTCCTAACCACCTTAAATAAACTGTTCGGTCCATCTCCAAAATGGTTGAAGGCCAGCACTTTAAATTCATATTTTGTATACTTGATAAGCTTAGCCACAGTAGCTCGTGCTGAACTGGAAGTGGTCAGAGTAGTCAAAGAGTCTTGAGAACCTTGCTTTCTGTAAAATAGTTTATATCCTGTGATTTTTCTTTTTGATGGTGGTTGCCAAGAGGCAATTACACTGGTAGAGGTTTGTGCAGTCAGTCGCAAGTTTTTAGGAGGATGATATGGAACTGCAACAGAAACAAAAAACTCCTATAAGTTACAGTGATGAGCAGTACAGGTGGCAAATAAATAGCCCCAAGACTTACATTGGAATACAGTTGATGAAGCCACCATAGAACTGTAGAGTGTCCAGTTCAAGGTTATAATATGGATCAATATGGGTTTGTTTCAGAAGTTACGTTACTTGTGTGTGAGCATTCTTTAGCATAGACTGTACATGTTGAAGACCTAAATAAAATTCAGGTTAAATGATTTCAACTGAAAGTGCTACTGCGACGAAAGTCGAAGTTTTTTCACCGACTTTTTCATCCTAAGTTGAAGTTTAGAGCCTAAAGGTTAGAAAAAATTGTGTCTCCGACAAATCTGATAAAGATAAACCTTTCTAGAGGCTGCCTGAAAGTGTACAAATTACGTCCGCCATTACTGAAACAGCAGTAATCAAGCCCGCAATTTTTGTCAAGCGGAGTTCTCTGTGTGACGTCATCTTATCTTCTGGGGGCACATTTGTAGCAAACAGAATGCAAGAAGTGCTGTCTTCTTCACATTTCTCGATCGTCCTTTTTGCAAGAGGTCACCCCTCGGGAATACGTTCTAGTGAGCGTAAGTTGCTTTTTAGAGGACAGTGAGGCTAGCTTTGTACCCTGTGACACATATTAATAGAACCGCTCGCGACTCAAGAGGTAGCTTCCGTGCACAAAACAAAGATGACCCTTGAAGTCTTGAATTTGAAAGGTGTTCTACTGCGCTATGTTCTGCGATGATCTCTTTCATTACCTACAAAACTGAATAATTCAAAAATGGAGCCGCTTCAAGCAAATGATGAATTAGAGCTGTATAATTCCAAGTTGGCAATAACTTATCATTTATACGTATTAAGAAACATATTTCCGGTAATACAGGAGTAAACTACACAATAACTTCAAGGTGAGAAAAAGGAAAATTATTTCTAGTACAACTTCTCAGTTCAATTCAGCTCAGACAGACCAAAACTAACGTTCAGATCTACAAAAAAGTTTTGAATTGAAAGCATTGTGATATAAACCAAACCAGCATTATAAGGCTTTTCATTTCTGCTGATATACTATTCTCAAAGGGCTGAGGTATGTAACCATGGGATTTAGGAAGATTATATATTCAGTCAGTATTGCCCACACTAAAAAAATCTACTTTCTTAGCCTTGACCATCCCAAAAAGCTAGCGAAAATTAGGTGTTTTATTTGCCCCACGCTGGCTTCGAGTCAACGTGACACAATATTTTGAAACTTACACCCCGCAAAAACCATAGCTTCAGAAAGGAATCAAGCTTTGTTTACTCACTCGGCACAGACATATGGCCAATATGTCACTAAACTGATTAAACGTGCCCTCTACAGATTATTTCCAATTTCTGAGAATGGCACAAGTAAGTATTCTTATAGATGAATCTCTCCTTCGATGAGAAATGTCTTCTCGAAGCATGCAGTGGGATGTGAAATGCACGGAGTGGATCTTAAAAAGCTCATTGGGGTTGAAGTTAAAACTGTGATTCAAAAGCAAGAGAAGAAAGAAACACCCGATTTGGTCTCAGTAGAACTTTAAGGTTAATGTCAATTTCCCTGTCTCTTCGATCTTTGGAAAATTGAGCATGGGGAAAGAAAGAAGAGCAAATCTCAAAGAAACAAACAAAGAAAAGAGCTCAAAAAAAGTACGAAGAATCTCGTGTTCGTGAATTTCCTATGGGTTGACTTAGAAGAAGACAAAAATGCAACGATTTGCGCAGTTTGCCAAAAACACCCTTCGGTTTGGGACCAAAGCAGCGGCCTTCTTAAAGTTAATTGACCGTTCAACATCCACTGGCCATAGTTTTCATCGTGAAACCTTGGTTAGCCATAAGAACAGCAGATTCCTTTTTTGTGTGCTGAAAGAGAAAAAAACAAAACAAAAAACAAAACGAGACCAGAGCAAGTGCCATGGAACAGACTAGTAAGCAGAATGATTGACAAACGAAACCAGGAGAGACTTGAAAAACTGTTGAACACCGCATATTTCACTGCAAAGGAAAAACTTGCCTTAACAAAAAGTTCCAACTTTTTTTTGTGTGATCTGAAGGAGAAAAATGTCTTAAAACCCGACGGCTTGTAAGACATTCTTTTTCTTAACTGCTACCACAATTGCAAACTTTAAGAATTTTAATCCAAGAGAAGGAATTAGCGTTTGGGTGAGCAGTGGAAAGAACAAGAAGCACTTCATCACATCAACGACAACCAGTCCCCCAAACAGCACCCAACCCCGTCAACAAGCTAATGATGAGCAGCCAGAAACTGAATTGCCACCCCTTCCCGTACCTATGGAATCTGACAACGATTCTTGAACTTTAAGAAACACAGATATACACACTCTGTTGAAGCGTGAAGGATAATAAGTATGATAGTGAATAGGATATTGAGCATGAGCACATGATAAATTATTTGATGTCCATTTTCTTGCAGGAAACATGCCTCACATATAGATGTGTGAATTTTCACCATCATTTTGATTTTAAATCCTGACGTGCTAAAAGCCAGGGCCCAGTACGGAAAGCCAATTAATACTAATCCAAGATTAAAAATTAACCAAGGAGTTTATTTCTATCCCCAAAAGATGTTCCGTGATGACATTCTGTGCAATTTTAGATAAGAGGAAACCAATCCAAGAAATCAAAAGGGAGCAAAGGAAACTTTCACCCAAAACTTAAAAACTGCAACCCAAGTTCACACTAATCCTGGATTAAGTTAATCAGCTTTTGAACAACCCGGCCAAGATCAATAAAGTTCTTTTAAATTCTCCCATTTGTGTGGTCCTATGAGATTTGATGAGGTTTTGAGACTGTCTGCCTTACCTAGTTCTCCATTACCATATCAACTTTCTACATAGCCAGAAATTCCGAACCGTAACCCCCCCGCGAAGGGTGACGAAACACTGCCATGTGCTCTGTTCTTATTTGTAGGAAAATGTATGGAAATGATCGTTCAATCGATCCCTAAAGAAATTAAGGTGGTTGAATTTCACAGCTCGCATCCAGAGTTCTTTCGTTGTGGTAATACCTTTAATTTGGAAGTGGTTTCGTTGCTGGAAGTACTATAATTCTTGCGGTTTTTGCTTTTGAAAAATCGCACAATAACTACGAGGATCCGCCATACTAACCTTCTAATTTCATGCAAACCATTGACTCTTTTTGAAAGCTTCTTCAACTTGCTAATGAATGGAATCATGCATACGCATGTGGAACTTCAAGAACACATGTAGTGCTTTCAATGTCCATAATATTTGCCTCTCTTCGAGCTGGATATCTTGCGGTTTTTCCATTTAAAGACGCTTGAATTTCCGGAA
This sequence comes from Galaxea fascicularis, assembly GCA_948470475.1. Taxonomy (NCBI): domain Eukaryota; kingdom Metazoa; phylum Cnidaria; class Anthozoa; order Scleractinia; family Euphylliidae; genus Galaxea; species Galaxea fascicularis. Next base: position 6,826,939 of record OX419347.1, read on the forward strand.
AATCCCTCCGCTTTGTCTGCACGATTTACATAATTGCTCGCACTAAACAGTCGAAGTACGCGAGCTGTTTTCTCCGTTGCAAGTGTACTTTTCATAACTAAATTTAACCGCCATTTTGAATATGCTTGAAGCTATCTTCCAGGCTTCTTTTAGCAATTTTTTGAAGGAGGTAGAGCCTGGGACTTGGGTTTCCTTGAGAGTTTTCGTACTGCGTGACATAACAGTCACCGATCGAAAATGATTCTCCATCTGATTCACGGCTACTCAAAACCGCTTGAAAAGACTTCGTATTCATACAAAATCGAAGGGAGAAAGGAGGAGACTATCGGTAGACTTTTTAAAAAGCTTACTTTGGTGAAATTATCTTTGACCTGCAATAATAAATTCGAAATAATCTTTATGTTCTGCGACTCAAAGTTTGCTTGCCGGCAACGGCGCTGGCGTGACTTGTTTACGAGAAAGCCGTGAGCCAATCACAACACTGAATGTAGCGACCTATGTAACGGCTCTCGTGGTTCGGAATTTCTGGCTATGATGATACTGTAAAGACGTTTTTCAAGGAAAAGAGGCAGGAGCCATAAGAATTATTAATGTCTGTGTTTGGGGGATAGCCATCAGAGCCAACTATTTCATTTCATCCTTTACCCCTTCCCATCTGGATTGCTCAGATTGTTTTATGTGCTGTTAGAAAGTAAATGACAGTCACACCAGATGTTGAAAGTTCAGGTACAGTGCATGTACATTATGAAAGAAATTATTACCTGATGGTGACTCGGGAGTGAACTGGTGACTGAATTGAAAATTGGTATTTGCTTGTGAAACAAAAACAATGAGTTCTGTACCAAATGAGCAAATGTAGAAAATTGTCTTGCCTGCCAAAAAGTTGAAGCTGGACTAAAATTAGACGAGACTACAATTTTCATTAAGTAGAGATGATCCTACGGAAAGTAAGTTACCTGTCGGTACAATTGTTCCATATAGTTCTACTCTCAGTGCTTTGTGGCTTCTGTATGCAGTTGGCTGGAACCTGACAATACTTGCTCTTGCCGTCTCTACAAGATTGTGCTTTACAACATCACTTCTTCCATTGTTGCCATTAAAGATCTATAAATCAGGTTATTTTTACCAGTTAATAAAATGTGGGACAAACTGACTACCAAACCCTTTATAATTAAAGGGTTTGGTAGTATCTCCCTGTCGTGAAGTTTAATGCAAGTGAATAAGCAAAGAGTCCATTGGAGAGTTTGATGTGAGTATGACCATTAAACAAAGTTAATGTATTTTGCAGCCCCCTTTTTAACTGGTGTGGAAAAACATTGGCAACAATGACAACAACACAAACAAGTTTATTCAAGTAAAAATGACAATGAAATACACTGTATGATCGGCAACCCACAAATGCTACATACAGGATGTAGCTAATCAAAGTGGCTACATGCAAAATTCAAGATAATTTTATATTGTCTGAATAGATGTGTCTAATTAATTAATTAATATCCTCAGCAGAGCTATAAAGAACTACAACTAGAAAAGTTCAATGCATTACTGTCCACAATTTTTCGGTATATTAGCTGCTAAAAAAGCAGTGAAATGGTCACTGTGAAAGAGATTGAAGGGGAAAAGATTTTTTGAGCAAACTACATTGTATAACCAAAATTTTGCCTCACCTACAGTGTAATAAGTATGAACTGTACAATTATTGTACAATTCATACTTAATACAATACTCATGATTTTGAAAATTCTCAAGTTTCCCTCTCCTAAAGGCTTAATGGCCAATTTTGAGAACTTTCAACATCATTGTACCTACTACATATCATCACAAACTGTTCTCAAGATTGTACAATTCCTACACTTGATGGCGCAAAGTCCTGTTTGAATTTAAGCCCCATTTACACAACATTCGTTTTGGGCCCAGCACTCCTGAATTTAAGGATGTGGGTTGATAGTTGTAGCACAGTCTGCTTGACTTTTTGCCGACACCACCTGGTGAAATGGTTCTGGCCGCCTAAAAAGTGGCCTGCGCGCCAAAACGAGATCAGTTTGGGAGCATTCAGTGCTTTACTCAATCACCCCTAAACTCAATCAGGTTTTCCCTGATACAAGTACACACAAACTAAGTGGACACTCTGAATAAGTCAGCAATTAGATGGTTCAGTCTATATTCTGCTGTTGATGCAAGGAACAATGTAATACAGGGTTGTTGCAAATCAACGATTTGGAGTAACAGCCTTTTGCATAGGTGTATCCTGACAAGATATATCTTCAGAAATTTCATGGGGAAAAAAATAGATTCGAATGTTTGCATACCAAAGATCATCAGGAAAACTTGCTTCAACCATGTCCAACCAGGCAAAAAAATGGGGATGCCAATCTCCTCACCTCTTTCAATTTTAAATAGCTCATAATATCTTGCAGGAGGTCATAATGTAGCCACTTAAGTGCCTTAAATGATGCAGATTTTGTTTCACCCTCCGTTTCTGTCAGTCATTTTTATTTTCTCAAGACATAAAGCCATAAAATTGCTTTTTGCACCAGCTTATCTGCCATTTTTATGGTGTCAAATTATGTTGAACCGAAGCGAATTTCAGCCCCAAAATTATGCAAACAGCTGTAAATGTGCCCGGAGGCTCAATGTTTTAAGAGTGCCTTACCTATTTCAGGGGTGCTCTTCAGAAATGAACATTGGAAAAAATAGAACATATTTTTGTCCTGTAAATCAAGTGGATCATGCCTAAATTCAAGAGTGCTCGGCCCAAAATGAATGTCCTGTAAATGGGGCTTCTAAGTTAAGAGTCACATGAGTTCAAATTTATCCACACCCTTTTGTTTCTTGTTTAGATTGTACTGTGAAATTTTTAAGTACAGACTTCTAATCATTTTATTAATAGATAACATTTTATTCTGAATTATGTCATCCCCTGTGACTGCACTTATGAGTCAGAACACAATTTATGAAAGTGAGAAATTCCCAGCATTTGCCAAAAGAGTGCAGACATAGTGTGAAATTCTGCCAAACACGAATTTTTTAAGAAAGCCTGTTTATTCTATAATGAAAGAAAAAAAAAAGATCAATACAGAAATTCCCCATTCCAAAAACCATTACTATGTAACAAAGAAACAAGACAGAAAACACTAGATCATCATGAGTTTCTGACTCATTTATAATCCGGGACACCAGAGACACTTTCGAAGGTAATATTCAGCGCTGATAAAGCCCTGAGCTGGTGACTTTTACAGAGGGTAAAGAAAGAAGAATTGTGGAAAAAGAGCTTTGTTATGCTGCTGCATAAGTAATTTACTAGCATGCCTATAGATGGCTGTATTATACAATACAAAGCAAAATTACTGAATGCTGATCTGTCAAAGAAGATGACATTTTTCCTCAATTTTGCATCTGATAAGGGCAGAATTACTTGCTTACTGTTGGTCAAGGGCCAGAAATACTTGTTTCTCATTAGCTGGGCACATCCCTTTCACATTTAGCTGGTTTCTTCATTTGAGTGCATTAACTTCCTCATCAGTGATGTGAGACAGTACCTACGGTTTATCATCCTCATCCAAAATGTAGAGGGAGATCAGGGCTCTCAACCTTCCCGGATAATTCGGGAGACTCCAAATTTTGGACCGTATCTCCCGGTCTCCAAATTAGAGTCTCAAATCTCCCGGATAATTGCTAAAGTTTGCCGTTTCTTGTGAGACTTTCACAACAATAAAATTTTAGATAATTATTTTGAGTTGTTTGACTATTTTACTGTTGATGTCGATAGCAAAATGAAAACGTTTCCTCATAAACTTCAACAAACTGTCGTTCTTGCAAGTGTTGCCACTGTAATATAAGCAATAATTCGATTGGTCAGAAATAAACCAATCAGATCAAATGTTACAATGCTAATGATGACGTCATGTCAATTCTCAATATTTGAAGACTTGGGGGGTTGACAGCCCTGATGTAGATATTGACTTGTATGGCGCCCAGAACATCAATGGGAAGAAAATGTACTTGTTATAGTTCAAACTTGGTGAAAGAAGTAATCCACAAACTCTTTCTTTGAACAAACCATTTGTTATTTTAATTTACCCTCCCCTATTCCTCCACTGAAGTCTAGATTTGAGACCTTTTACAAAGCCCATTTCTGGTATACAATGTATTAAATTGTCTTTTCTATGCTTGCTGGCTGGGAAACGTCCACCTGGCCCTGCTGGCAAACGTAAGTTCTGGTCAGTGTTGCCTGGGAGTGTGGAACAAATAAAACATTCCCAGCAGGCAGAGAAATTGCGCTTGAAAGGCTAATTTTTAGCTTATTTTATGGCCATGATATACTTTGATGCATTTTGAAAAAATGGCTCGTTGGTTGCTCCTGTATTTTTGCTGGCACACAACTGCTCTAAACACATCACGTGACTGAAAATTCCTGATCTAAAACTGGGGAATATCCGGTGTTAAGGCCACTGCACACTAGCCAATTTTTTTGTCATAGAACTGCAGCTTTTTGTTGGGGTCGAATTGGGTTAAAATTTGTTGGCCCATCAGCTTGCCGTACACCAGATAATTTTTTGGCATGACTGACCATGTTGAGGCTTGGGATGAGTCATCCAAACTCAAGATGGCGCCTTTGCTCGATCTCTGCGCTGATCTCAGCTTTGATCTCTGCCATGTGGGAAAAGACGCTTGTTCACGTGACTCTTATGACATTTCCTTATTGGTTGAGGCACACACAAGCTCTGACAAATTGTCTTGGTCCACCGCAGACCAGCCAACAAGGCCCCACAAGACGTTTTGATCTCTAGCACTGTCAGATATCGACAAACCCAGATCTTGTCGCAGACTTGTCTGAATTCACTGCACACTAGCTGACGAGTAAAGATTTTTTGACGCCGAAAAAAAATCGGCTAGTGTGCAGCAGCCAATATAATCCATCAACGACTTCCACACAGTCCCATACATTAATTATACATGCATCACTGTCATTCTAACCCTGTTCCAAAAACGAATAGAGTTTGAGTCACTAAATGCATGCATAATTAACGTATGGGGCTGTGTGGAAATCTTGCCAAGACTTTCGATCACATAAGATTGGTCTGAATTCATGAATCACATGAATGAATATTCCCCACTTTTACTGGGGAATATCTGACTGGTGATATTCCCCAACTGCATGTTGCCAAAAAAAAATTTGAAGGATAATAAACACCATAGTCTCCATTTGGCTTTAAAAATATGCTCGGATATTTGTCCTTGGACATTTATAATCCGTTCCTCGATGCCCACAGTTTATGCACCTATCAATGATTAGACGGAGAGGGGGGGGGTACGGGCAAAGATGCGGCATTTGAACACTTCTGTTGTCCCCTCTCTGGGAAATTTGACCACTTGTACTAATTAAAGTTCAAATATTATAAAGGATTGTTAAACTATTTCCAGTCCCAAGGGTCGGGAATTTGACCAAAAAATTGCAAGAAAATTCAAATGACGCACCTTTGCCCGTACCCCCCCCCACCTCTCCGTCTAAACATTGATAGGTGCATTAATTCTTCGAGCAAACTGTTTTCTTCTCGGAACAGATTATGTCCACGGACAGATATCCAAGCATATTTTTGCGCCAAAAGGGGACTTTTCTATATGTACATGTGCAGTACATGCTGAAAAACATGCGTGATATTATGCGTCATATAATCCTCAAGTTTACTCGGCCCCATAGAAAGATCTCGAGTTAGAAAACAGTGTTGAATTCATTTATTACAAACCTTTTCCGTGCCGTTCTCTTTATACGTAATCCAGGTTGTTTTATCCAGTGATGAAAGCAGCGTGTACTTTGTTGTCCATTGGTCAGCATTCGGATTCCCTTGAGTCGCCACAGCGCATATGAAAAACACATATTGAAGGTGAATTTGTAGGTAGTCGCTGGGGTTGCTGTTGGTGCTGGGTAACCACGCACGGTTGGGGGTGCTCCTCTCTCTAAAGTTCAGTCGAGCTTGATCAGGTTCATTACCAGGCCTTGATGACGAGGCTGTAAAGCTGCTGCTTGGAATCTCGCTCCAGCTGGTCACGCCGGCTTCTTGAATCTGAGAAGCTGAAAGAGTATGTTGATAGACCAATTTCGATATATTAAAATCCAACTTAAAATAATAAACATGACCTCGAGGCCGGGGAATAAAATAAGGATCTGTATGAGTTTTTTCCCCAGAGCCCTGAGGCGATGCCTCTTATAAAAACGCGAATTTTAACAGTATATCGAAATTGGGCTAGTACGTATATGAAGTCATCTTCCTTTCTTTTTGTGTTTCAGTTGCATCATCCTACTATTGGAACTAACTACGCGCTGATAGGTCTTGTATGTCGGGTACGTGTGACGTATCGAACTTTTCTGAAACTCGCTCTCAAATTAGCGAAAAAGAAAAAATTGGTAATTAATGTTTTTGTGATAGTTAATAATTTTCTAAGAATTATTATTTCCGCTGTAAAGATGTCATACAGGAGCTAAGACGAGAAAAGTGCTCATTGGCTGTATTTATCTTGGAAGACGAATAATTCGTCTCAGGCGAATTATTCGCCAGTTCAAGATAAATACGGAGACACATAAAACAGCAGTAGACCAGACAGAGATGGCATGAGGTGGGTACTAGAACTCTTGAAGAGGTTAAAATTAGCGGGAAAATCTAGACAAAATGGCTGGCATTTCTCGTACTTTAACATTTATCTTAAAAAAAAAACGTTCCAAAACCAAGAGTTGCAGTGTTTTTAGAATGGTAAAGCGGTAAACATCATTAATTATTCATAACCAGCGAAGCGAGCAAATTTGAATGCGAGCACGCCTTGGGAAGCCCAGAACAAGAGAAGAAAGGGCCAATATTAGCAGAGCAGCGTTGATAAAACTCGCTCTCCAGATTTTCAGAAGCGATAAGTTAAAAACCCAAGAGCGGGCTTTTGAAGGGGAAGGGTTTATCTTTAATTTACACATAAAAAGTAATAGTGTTGGAATTATTGCCATTTTATTTTTTTTTTCTCGTTCATGTTTCGACTTAATTATTCGATTGTAGTCACCGATCGGAAGTGAGCCTCAGGAAAAATGTAACGTCAATCACTTAGGGCAAAGTGACAGGAGTCGGAAATGGAAGATCACGTTCAACCAATAGGATTAGTTTTTATTACAATGCGTGAATGATTTCTCTGTAGGATTCCCCGCGTGTATACATATAAGGAATTGCAAAATGTAAGAAAGTAAGTACTGTAAGTAAATTTGTAGTATGCGAAAAAAATCTCGATTTGATCAAAGTAGGCGCGCACGGTGGCCTCGGGTAATATTTCAGCAAGCGCGCAAGGTGCTGTCGGGTAGCTGTCATTCTGCAACCACGAGGTCTTCGAGCAGCTCTTGACGGTCTTGCAAGCAAGAGTTTGCGTTTCGTCGTCCTCTAGCAGCATTTCGAGTACTTTCTAGCAGTGTTTCAAGGTCTTGCAACCACGAGTTCGCATTTCGCCATCATTTAGCAGCATTTCAACAACGAGTTCGCGTTTTGCCATCTTCTAGCAGCGTGTCAAGGTCTTGCAACCACGAAGTCACAATTGAAATAGATTTATATTGCCTGATTTATAGATAAATATACTGCAGATGATTATATTTTTATAGATTTATACATTGTTGCAAGTTTGGTTATTGTTGTTGTTGTGGTTATTCTAATGATTTTTCCCAACAATTACTCAGATTTTTAACGTACAATACATTCCTGTTACACAGAATATACATTTATACCAACTGATTTATGGATAATATATTGCAGGTAATTATACATACAATGCGTTGCTGTTTCGCAAAACAAAACTGTATGACTGTAATAGATTTCAATGTCAAATTTACAGAGAAATATGCTAACCAGTTACATGGATGTTAACTTCAATAAATATTCAAACGTTTTTTTTTAACATTTGTATGCACAGTATTTATATCCAGTAAAAACCATATACAGGTGTTAAACGGATCTTCAAAAGCGGGGGCAGCTCTAGTGAAAACTATTACCAGTCTAAAAGATGTACGCGTGCTAGTGACTGCTTGTGAGTGTAGTGAAAACCTTCAAACGATATCTTCAAGTGTGATCTGTTGCGTTTAGCGAACGGGAATTTATCGTGATGTCGGGACTTATCAATTGTGTTGGCAGCAGTCGGGAGATTCTCAATAATAGTTTTACTAAGTATAAGGCCCATCCCTTTAACCTTCCAAATGACGAAAAAACGGGCATTTTTGCGTATGGAAGCCCATTTCAACGTAGTTAGTAGAAGAGACTACAATCGTGGTCAAAAGTTGTTGGGAAAGTTGCGCGCATTACTTCACTTCCCACCTATTTCGATTGTTCGAACTATTAGCTGTACTATTTGAGAAATGACATGCTCTTGTGGCCCCCCCTCCCCCATATTCAATGTTGGGGTTCTTCATGGGGTTCTTGATGCAAGACAAGTCACCATTTTCTTCCTGGAAAATCCAACATTGATAAGGGGGAGGGGGTTATCTCTAAAGTGATGCTACCTTCCCAATACTTTTGTCCAGGATTGTAGTTATGAAATTTGACAGACATCAAAGGGTTCGACAATAGCGCGGTCGGCGATGTTGAACGGACCCGTCACGTGACTCTGACCGTGCACAAGTTCATTCAAGATGGCGGACGGTGTAGACGGTATTTTGGAATTGAAGGCGATGAGGAAGTGGAGGAACAACAAAATTCATAATTTGCTTCTTCAAAACTTCTCGGAGGCAGACGATTACACTGACCTACCTGATTTGATCAAAAACTGAAAATATCTTTTTGCTCTAAATATTGTTAAGTACAGTCGGCTATGTATCTTCCTGTTATCGTAAATATCGTCTCTTTAACCGTACACATCCAGTCCTAGTTCTTTGACATTGTACTTTCGTTTCTCTTGTTTTACCTGTTACTTTATTCTAAGTTCCTTTTTTTCTCTCACTTTGTAAGTTTGAATCGTTGTAAATTATTTGTTATAAGTCAAATCCACTGTTCGCCTCGAATGGCTGTTGTTAACTGCGAGCAATGCGTATTTTTTCTCTGTATGTTTTTAAAGACAATTTTCCGTCGCAGTTAGATGTGTCCACTGGTCTGCGGGATCGACAATGTAAATGTGATTCAGACATGACAATGATTATTAATGATGGTAATGGTGTAATATGCCCGTGAGAATGATGATATGCTAGTTGCTTGGCAACGGGCGAAAGGAGACCAGTGGGACACTTTGTATAAGAACCTAGATAAAAAAAACCTAGCTCACCAGGGGTTCTTGTAGCTCAGTGGTTAGGGCATCTCACTGGTGTTATGGAGGTTGTTGGTTCGATTCCTGCCTGGGACAGCAACTAGCATATCATCATTCTCACGGGCATATTACACCATTACCATCATTAATAATCATAATACTTCCTTTATGCAGCTGAATCGACTCTTGACATTTTGAGGTAAGGCACGTTTCACGCTTAACACGCGATACAAACTGATTGCTTGTTGTCTATCCACCATTTCCCGGGAGAAAACAGACAGAAATTTACGGGTGCCAATTAAAAATTGGAACTGTCTCCAGCAGGAGAAAAATCTTTAGGTTTTGGTCATGTAAATGGTAGTGCCGTGAAGAAATGGTTTGGGCACGGTGCCAAAAATTTGACGTGCCATGCCGATTTTTTAGCGGGTGTACTGAAATGGGCTTTAAAAGAAGGATAGAGGTGATAACTAACGCAAAAAGCGAAACAAAATACGAACGGAGATCTAAATTAACATTACGATCAATCCCGAAGAGATAGACAACGCTTTTCCATGTTAGCGGCACTGCCTGTGGTTACAATTTGAAGGTCATCAATTTGAAGGTAAATGAAGTATTTATGATGTTAAACGATGCGAAAAAGGCTTGCAGGCGGATCGAAATACCCCAATGGTTAACGATGGCGTTTTACAATAGAGTGATATTCATCAACAATTGTTCTTAAGCTCTTAAAACTAACCCGCTGCTAGTATTCGTACGAAAGCAAACTGAAAAGTCCAAAGTACTCAAAAACATTTTCAAAATGAGAAAACAGATTTCGTTCTTTCTCACTTGTCGCTTCCTTGGGCTCTCCACGTTCGCGCGAACGACTGTTTAACCCACAATCGTCACAAACCCTCGCTACATCGTCATTTTAAACGTCATTCGTATAAACGTAACCCAATTTAAACTGTGCATTAGATAATTAAACTGGCAAACCCTTGCACTATCTTTTTTTTGGTTCGTTTATGAGTATTTTGCGCAAATTAGTGATTTTGGTGAACAAAAGGAAAAACAATAGCAGACAGTGTCCATTGTTTGTATTATCCGCCTCCTCCATACTAATGAGCATTGCCGCGCGTGCATAGCAACCAGTGAAATAATTGCTTCCTGCGCGTCTATGAATAATAACGAGCAATATGACAGTCATAGAAGTTTCTTGAATTCTAATTGAACGTCCCGAGGACAATAGGCATTCTGCCCGATGAGAAAACTGAGATACAGTGAAATGATACTCAAAGACGAATGATAGTGTCTCAAATAGTTAGACAACTTACGAAGACGAGATTCAGGTGATTCCTTTCCTTTTGTCGCCATTTTTTACGTATTTCTTTCCAACATATCCATGAAGTGTTCCTCGGGAGGTTACAAAGATTTTGCTAAGTTCGTCTGTTTTGTGTTTCCCTCGTTTATCTTGACGAATAATTCGTCTCAAACGAATTCTACGTCTGTTTTGTGCATTTCAGACAAATTAAACAGACGCATTATTCGTCTCACACGAATTATTCATATTCCAAGATAAATACGGCCAATTTCCCGTCAATTGCCCTTTAAAAACTACACCATTGTACCACAGGCAGACCAATCGTCACTGTCCATTGACCTGGGATTTCAAAAAAGCGATGATATTGCATTTAGACGTCCCAGAAAAGAAACAGAAACAAGAAACAGTAAGGTGAAGGTAGGAAGACTTTATTTGACTAGAATATAAATGTTTCCACCGCTACTCGGTTCGTTGGAATTCTAGGTTTTTAACGGTCAATTTTTGAAGACACACACCACGATTGGGCTACCTGTGATTATACACGTCAAGATGTTCGTAAACCTCTCACCAGAAATTTTCTCGTGAAGATTACGTTAGTTCAGGGACCGCGCCGAGGGAAGGGCTGGGGAGGAGGGCTTTAGCCCCCCCCCCCCTATCCCGCCACACTTTTATGCAAGAATAAAAATAAATTAAACAAAAAATAATTTAACAAAAGTAACGGAGTGAAAAATAGAAAAAAATCGTTAATTCGGAAGTGACCAGAGTTACTGGCAAAGACAAACGCGCAGATAAATAGACAGAATGAAGCACTTGTCATTACATTTTAAATATATTATAGTTATAATAGCATTCTCCGTCACTTTAGACAAATTGAATAAAAATCCACAAGCATGCCCCCCCCCGCCCACCAAAAAAATTCCTTCACGCATTCTTCTTTAGTCCCCCCACTCGAAAACTTGCTGCGCGGTCCCTATAGTTTGCATATTTTAGTGATGCTGGTTTTAAATCTCTGTCTTCTGCCGTCAAAGCGTAAAATTGTCCTCTGTGTTACACTGGTGAATAATTCTTGAAGTCATGCTTTATTTTAAAATCCTGCAAATTAGACAGCAAAAAACACCTTTATTAAGCTCAATTTCAATATTTAATTTTAAGCAAGATTGTTTCGGAAACATATTATAGGTCTAGTGAAAGTATTTTGTCTTGTGGTCCACAATCCCGGCGGTCATCAATCGGTCACCGGTGTACGGAATCACGTTATTGGGTTGATTGCATCAACAGTGAAGTTCTTCCAGACTTTTTTTATTACCTCGATCATATCCAGCTGCATCCTTGGAGACCCAGGGGCAGATAATCGGGCGATGGGTCGAAGATCGAGACTTGCGAAAGTATCTAAGCCCTAAAAACGTTCCCAAGTCCCGATCTTGGTCCCATCCCGACTATCAGCTGTCCCTGGGTCTCCGCCGGAGGATGATCAAGCTGAGAGACTGATGTAAGTGTCTTGGAAACAAAATGTTGTTTTGATAAAAATAATAAATATTATTTATACCGCGCAAATTCAACGTAAGTTTTCAAATACGCCTTACAAAGAAAGCTTTACAATTCTGAATTCTTTACAATTCTCAAATCAAATCAAATCAATCGTGTTCCATGTATTTCAAAACGTAAAATTTTACCTCTAAGACAATGTACTGTAAATGATAAAACAAACTGATGAACGACCGTACTCAGGGGTTGTATAACGCATTTTCGAAAGTGTTAACAACTTCACGTACCTAATTTACCCAATTCACACCTCTTTCAAATATACCTTTTATCAATTGCCAGTAACAAGTATAGCTGTAACCTCCCAGTTGTATTTCGAAACTGAATCTTCGATAAAGCGAGATAAAGGGGGTAGTTTCTAAAGAAACTCTTGTGTTGCATCGGTGGGGAAGTTATGGGCGGCCGTCACCGCCAAAAATACAAGATATCAAACGGCACAGACCAAACACAAATGGTTTAGTGATGGTTTACGAAGTGGAATAAATGATTTAGAAATGATACTGTCTCAATACAAATAGTTAGGTGTTCATGTGTAAAATGGTTTACACAAACAGTAAATGATTTAGACAGTTTAGAAATGGTTTCAGTACTCGCTGATGCCAGAACGGTTCAGAGAAATAAGAATCGGTTTATTTAACTGAGAATCCATCTGTCTACGATGTGTGGAATGATCAGGTCTGACGACAAACGATGGAGTCTGTTCCAGAATGGTTTAATTAAAGGTGGAATGGTTGAAGTAAATGACAAACGATTTAACTCACAGACAAATGGTTCAACCGACTGGCAATTGGTTTAGTGACTTTCAAATGATTTAACGCAGACACAAATAGTGCAACAGCTGCGCGATTGATTCAGTACGAAGGCAACTGATTCTAGCCTCCTACGCAGACATTCTTTTGGCTCGTCACGCAATGTTTCCTCCCGAACAGGGTTACCAGGTACCGAAGTGAGGCCAGCAAATAAACTTAAATTCCTCGTTTCTAGTCAACGAGAATAGCCGTTTCTCGTTATTGGATAGACGATCGTAACGCACTAAAAGCACTCTTTTCCTATCCCACACACTTCCACGCGACTTAACAGGCTTCTCTGACTTTTTTGGAAGTATTGTCATATTTTCTAGTTCTCCTCTGTCATTTGGAAAGAAACCTCTGAACAGAAGTGCATCCTCTGCCATCAGGGAAGAAAACATTTGGACAGAAATGCATCACGAAATGGAATAAAAAGAAGTAAAATTACCTGAGTTCACAAGAGTACAAAAGCTCGCCGAGTCGGTGAGGCCTGTGTCACAGTCATTCCTCTGGTATTATTTGGCGCAAATTTTTTTCGAAGGACGTGAAATCTTGACGTCAGACCCCACATAGACTGTTTCATTTCAGTTTTGGCTTCTCCATTTCACTGTGGTATTTTTGGCGTTTCGTCGCGCAGGGTACACTGTTTTGCTTTGTGTCACGTTAAAGCACAACCATTTCACATTAAATCATTTGACAGTCGGTTGAACCATTTGTCTGTGAATTAAATCGTTTGTCATTTACTTCAACCATTCCACCTTTAATTAAACCATTCTAGAACAGACTCACCTCGTTTATCGTCAGACCTGATCATTCGACACATCGTAGACAGATGGATTCTCATTTAAATAAACCGATTCCTATTTCTCCGCTGAACCGTTCTGACATCGGCGAGTACTGAAACCATTTCTAAACTGGCTAAATCATTCACTGTTTGTGTAAACCATTTTGCACATGAACACCTAACTATTTGTATTGAGACAGTATCATTTCTAAATTTGATTTATTCCACTTCGTAAACCATCACTAAGCCATTTGTGTTTGGTCTGTGCCGTTTGATATTCTTATATTTTTGGCGGTGACAGCCTCCCATAGATAAGAATGACAGAATTCATTCATCCTCACTTTTCATCCTCATAATCATGCAGTCAAAACAATCATTCTAAATAACTTGAAATTACTCCAAAATGACCTGTGATAATATTCGTGATGCGCGCGCTCACGATGCAAGACTTGTCCTTTCATTCTAAACGCTACCATAATATCGGGACATAGGCGTTTCTGTTAAGATCACCGATCGTTTCAGGCGCAAAAAGTTGATTGGCGAGACAGGAAGACGACTAGGCGACCGATTCCGCGAACACCTTCGCGATGTTGAGAGCTTAGGATTACAAGGACGGATCCAGTCGCTCGTCAGTTTAATCTCCCTCCAGGCCTAAGCTCTGATCTCTTAACAACACACGGTAATCTGAGGGTTTCCCCTTCACCAAGGTACCACCTAAAGCCGCAAGAATCTAGAACGAAAATTCATCTTTGAAACCGAAACGCTACGTTATTAGGAACGCTTTTCATTCAATTAATGTTCCTGTTTTTCACGTTGCCATGTATAACACCAATAGCGTAGCTCTATCTCCTTTGACGAAGGGCTAACGCTCTAAACGCCAGCTTTGATATCTGTTGATACACAACATGGTGCAATTAAGTTTCAAGTTTCAAGTCTAGTTTTCCTTTTACCGTACTGTAGACGCCCAGTACCTGCTAGATTTTTGTGAAGCAAATCCTACTTTCTTTCTCCTCAAGGTGAGTCATTTTGCCTCTCCGTTAAAAAAAATCGCCACATGTCTACCAAGTCCAACGAATTCGCTATGTTCTAAACTTCTCTCAATGAATTTCATACATCGCCCTTGAAAACATCCTTTCCTATTAAAGTTAAAATCACCTCCCACGACGATCTCTTCACAATACAAGGAAGCAGGTGACCGCGGAGATTTTTGAAAAAAGTAAGGTTGTCGTCGCTCGGTGTACGAAAGTTCATTTAATAAGTCATGACGTTATTTTTAATGGCGTAGCCAGAAATGTTCCAGAGCTAAGCACAGTTTGAATTCATCAAATGTATGTGCACCTCTCCCGCGCCATAGTCGTTATAAAACGTCTCCAACACCCCTTACTCTAAGGTTTTGAAGCCTAGCAAATCAATATCCTCCTGCAAAGACATTTCCATCTAAGGCCATAAAACAAAGAAAGAAGTGTAGAAAAGGATATACATGCCCATAAACCAGTTAGTCCAGTAACGGGCTCGGGGGCACCTTGTTGTGATGGCGCACTATCTAGACTTTGTCTACTATTATTCACTTTAAATTTGATTTTTCAACCATCTTCAAATCCGATATTTGGCCATAATTTTCCACAGCCCCCTCTCCAACTTTTATTCCTTCAAAACAGTCTGAAAATCATCAAAAAATTCTCAAACATTCACTGTACCAATGACTCCAACATAATTGAGACAATATTTCGATTGAATGAGTTCTTGGCAAGATTTTTAATGAAAAGTCCTGAAATATGCGAAAAACAAGGCATTTACCCGTAGTGCCTCTTTGAGGAAATTCCCTTGAAAAGAACGTACGAACCGGATTTTTTCAAACTTGGCACAATTGATAACCGGCCATGCATAGGGCTTTGAAAAAATGCAATCAAAAGATGGAGTCATCGGGCTTGTTTTTGCCTTGCATGACCGTTATTCTAAGTGTTTTATGCTGAGTTGCGCGAGAAATGCAAATGTTCGAAACTTGATCAAGCAGAAAAAGTTGTTATTACAGAGCAAAATCTATTAATATTACTGAAACCTAGGGCTTATTCTGCTTTCTGAGCTATAATCGTTCAGTGAAGTGATTTCAAATTGCTCGATAGTGCAAACAATGTAAGGAAATTGGACCGCTATCTCATAATCTTATACACCTCCCTGGCTCCAGACGCAGACTTTTGTTTTACGTCAGTTATACACAAATACTACAACTTCTACTACCCAAATTTTTTCTTCTTAGAATATGTTTTTTGTGTACCTGATACGAGTAAATAACACAAATAAAAAGGGTGTTTATGTTTTCCCAACACGACGGCAACGGGAAAATTTCGGCTCTACTCCTTTTCCTTTAGGGGACTGGGGCGAGTTTTAAAATGGTCGACCACACGCATGAGTCTTGCGCTTTTGATTTGCTATTTTCGCTTATTTATTCTTTGCAACAAGTTATCTACGGTGAAGGGAATTAGGTGAGGGGATCACAAAAGTCGCTCTATAAATCAAATCTGGCAAACTTTGATGTTGCAATGTTATACGCAGTAGGATATACGCAGTGCAAAACAAGGGAATCACTTTAATCGGTGGCGAAGAAAGCAATAACGGCAGGAGAGCACAAAGCAAAGCAAAACCACTGTGATGAGAGGATTTGCTGTCATTTATCTTATCAAGTTGCTTTCGCTAATAAAAATATATTAAGCTTAATAATCCGTAATAACCCAATCATTATTATACAACTGTATCAGGTAACGGTTACTTACAATAGTTTTTGACGATATTATATCATCGCCTAGGAATGTGTTTTGGGTGTAAATATAAGTGTACTGTAATTACTTCTTTGGTTATTTTCGGGCT
Organism: Galaxea fascicularis; assembly: GCA_948470475.1. NCBI lineage: Eukaryota > Metazoa > Cnidaria > Anthozoa > Scleractinia > Euphylliidae > Galaxea > Galaxea fascicularis. The sequence goes on from OX419347.1 coordinate 6,843,473, forward strand.
ATGCCCGAGGTATTACTATTAAACTCTAAGCTGGAGTCAAGTTCTGTGTGGATTTACTGTCTCCAGGATATTCTCTTGCCATCACAGATCGCGTCCTCTTCCCTGCCAGCGAGTGTTCCCTAGGAGGACGAATTCCCGAAGACTTTCACAGAGTTTGCCGGTTCGTCCGTTTTATTTATATATGAAGGCAAAACCTGTTTTCACACCACTTACTGACACCCATTAAGACCCATAATACAACAATAACAAAGAACAAGTGTGTAAAACCCAAACCCAGTAGAGTATAGTAACCCGGTTCTTATACCTTGCCGAATTTTCTAATCTTCATTTTGCTTTCCGTATCGCATCCCTATCTCTCCTACACAGAGAAAGCGAGCGATGATGATAGGCTGTGGACAAGTCCCCTGTTCTGCGGACAATCGCAGTCTCCCAACTCTTAATTAAAGTACAGCGTGGTGGTACTGAACTTTTTTGTGATAATGTTCGGTTCGTTTTAAATAATATCGTAAACAATGCCCAGACAGTTTTTATTGTTTCGTTTTGGTACGTTCATAAAATGAAGGTTTCACGTCGGGAATAACTTTGATGTTTCACAAGTCACAAGACCTTTTTTTTTTATAAATAATTCTTTAATTACAAATTCGCGTCAAGCATTCGGGACAGATTCATGTACAGGATAACCAAACAACCATAAAAACGTCACTGTTGATAGACATTGCAAACCATCTCGGCTCTTCATCTCCACTTCTCAATTTTCCAGATTTCCGTCAGGAAGTGGATCTGTCATCGCAGGTAACGTGATTAAAGCTTTAGAGTCAAGTTTTTATATCACTGCCAAGCTTAGTGTTCTTTGAGTGAATGCCTGGGGAATTATGGTTGTTTGTATATTTTTCCTGAATCTGGCCCAAGCCATGCCTTAACATCCTTGAGAAGACGATCTTTAATCACGCTCTTCTGATTCTAGCTTTCACAGGATTGATTTTAGTCTCTAGCTTGGTCTTGTTTTGTTTTCATAATATCCAGTTATTTTCTTGTTTAGTTCAACTTGCTTAGGCAAGTTTTCTTCTTCTTCGTTTCCAGACGCTTCTTCTAGGTCAGGCCATAGCTGTATACGCTGATCTGTTCAGTAGACTTCTCTAGATCGCTCAAAGTGCTTGTATCGCCTTCGATTTCCTCCCTACGCTTGTCTTAAAATTTAATAATGAGATTTTAACCCGCCCAACTGTTCTTCTATTCTGTTATCCAACGAATTTAAGACAGCAGTTGTCAATGATTCGGTGGAGGGAAACTTATCTGGGGTTTCATCTTGACTGCAGGATCTCCACCGCCGGGGGCGTCAAGGCGAATAATGAGGGTCCAAAATAGGTTTGGCGGGATGCGGGATGAGGCTTAAAATCAAGGCGGGATGCGGGATACGAAAAATTTTAGGGGCGGGATACGGGATGAAACTTCCCTGGCGAGACCGGGATGCTTGTATTTTCGCAGGCGGGATGTGGGATGTTTAAAAAATTAATGGCGGGATGCGGGATGGAACACGTGAAAAAAGAGCTTCAAAAACGGCCATAAAACCTCTTTCAGCATGATCTCTGTTGATAAAGAAAGTTTTATTTTGATACACGGTGCTCAGTGGCGATCTGTTTACACTAAAATAAATACTTTATGATGCATCTGTCATTACGTGGAGTGCGATTGGTTGGTGCTGGGACCCAATTTGACCCCAAGTTGGATCAATTTGCGTGTACATCGGTGTTCGTGTTGGCCATTCGTCCAAGGCGCGCAGATACTGATCTGACTGATACCTTGTTTTACAAAGTAAAATGAGTTTGTAGACTCTTAAAACAGCATGCATTTTTTGACTTTTTTAAAGGTCACTTTAACTCTTAAAATCTTTCAGTTGTTTGAAGTTGAAAGTAGGGTATTTAATGTACTGCGCGAACAGAATCTGGTTGGTTTGTCTTAGTGAAAACAAGACAGCATGAAAATAGACCAAATAATTACTATCTGTTTGTTAGACCATCGCTCAAAGATCGGCAATATGAAACGCATGTCATGATAAAACAACAGATAGGAGATAGGACAAAGAGCACGCTATTTCATCAATATATATTTTATTTAGAATTATCTCCACGGTTTGACTAGTTTACTTTATGGATTATAGAGGTCGGGTCGAGGTCGTTTCTGGGCATGATGGCGACACCGCCAGTAGCCTCGGGCTCATCGGAGGCAGAAAAGGAAGAAGGTGATGCCAAGGTTTTGTAGGAGAGGAAAGTAGTTTGGGAAACCAGCAAGTTACTCGAGATGTAGACTTTCTAGTCGGTGTAACATCCCGATTTGGTCGTCCAGTACGGTTTAACAGTCGATTTGTTTTTTAATATCTGTATACCTTAAGTGGCCCTAGATGAACCGAAGCTCACGTAAGTAATTCTATGAATACGTATTAAAATTAAATTAATTATTAAAATCTGAATTGCCATTGAGCTAATCAGTCACAATTAGTTAAAATGGGTATAAAATTGACTTTCTCATTTACTATAACGATGAATAATTACGGAGTTTTATGGCGGGATCGGGATGGAGGCTGTCGATATGGCGGGATGGCGGGATAAGGCCGAAAAGGGTGGCGGGATGCGGGATTGCAAAACCCTATTTTGGACCCTCAATAATCTGTTTCTTTTAGGCGATGGCCGCAATTGCGTTCATGATGAGTTTGAGGATCGTTGATTCCATCTCGACATTAGAGTGTTATCATAATGTATTAATTAGCATTAGTTTGGGGACGAGTCATTACAGAGCTTTGAACTCACATCCAGCCGCCATCTTGCTTGTCGCAATTATCTCAGTTTAGTTCTAAGTTATCGCTTTGTCAGCATAGATACGAAAAAATAAAAGACAGCCTGTTGTGACCCTAAATTATCCACAGCATTTAACTTCTGCATTTTAGAACCAATTCTGTGGAGGGCATGTCTCCGTTACCCGGGTTACTATCTAACAAAGCTTAACCATGTAAGAGAATGCAAAACGATTGCAATTGGTTGTTAACATACCTCGTCGTGCAGAATTCACCTCAACTTCATACAGCAACAGATCATTCCTCTCCATCCCAATAATAGTCACATATTTTCCATACAAGGTTGGGCGACAGAAAAATGTCTGGCTAAAAATTTTGAATGTTCGACTTGGGCTTGTGGCACACAAGGGACCAGACAGAACATTTGGCACTGAACCTGAAAGAAGAACAGGATGATGACATAAAAAACATGCAAATTTAAATCATGGTCAGATCTAATTTACCTATCAAAAAACCAAGGTGTATGTGTTTATATGAGCAGGTATTAACTTCCTAGTCGATAAACGCTTTTCGAAAAACCGCAACCAACTTTACGTTGCTATAATTGAATGCAATATCACATGGTCCAGTGTGCTGCTTCATTTCATGCGGAAAGCAGGAGCCATCACTAGGAGCGTACAACTCCCATACTAAGCCTTTGTCACGCAATTTTTTTAGACCGATATATTTTTAGACTAGCATCTTTCCCGCCAAAAAGGAAGTTTCGCTACGCGTGACACCGCATCTTCATCACCTTTCTTTTGCTCTAAAGTTTCTTTGCTTCGCATACAATACAATACAATACAATACAGTTTATTAACGTGAGATTTATACTTAGCTAAAAAGCTATTTTCCAGATAAGCTCACAAATTAAAATGATACATATAACTAAAAACACTGATTGAAATACATATTCTAAAAATCGTTTAAAATTATATAAAACCCTACAGATACACCAATGATGTAAATAGCGAGAATACGTCTAAAATATTACATAAAATTCTAAGATAGTATTTGAGTATTACAGGCGGGAGAGGTCGAGTTTACTAATTTTAGTTTTGAAGGACTTGTAGTCGGTGACTGTTCTCAGATTGTCGGGTAGCAAGTTCCATAATTTTGCTGCTATGTAACGCCAGGAGCGTAATGCGTATGTGGTGCCATTTACTTTCGGTAAAGTTAAGATATCATTTCCTCTCAGATTATATAGGTCGATTTCCTTAAATTAATCAAATCTAAAAAGCTTACAGGGACTTCGTTTAAATACGCATCACTGATATTTACTATTTTAAAAACGGTAACTAAAATTTTGGATAGTCTTTGGTTTGCTAGAGTTGTTTGCCCGCTTTTTTAATAAGGTCTGGTATGAAGAGCTGTCATCACGCCAGACAAATTGGAGAGATCGCTCGTTTAGTTTCTCGAAATACCAAGACTCTGAGCAGTATTAAGGTGTGACACAATAAACGCTTCATTGAGTCTCTTACGGGTGTCGAAAGGAAACATCTTCTTCATCCTATTTAGTACAGCAATATGCTGGCTTACTTTGCGGCATATTTTGGCGATATGGCCCTCAAACTTTAACATGTTGTCAACTGTTACACCCAATAAATCAATTTGTTCTTTTACCGCAATGTTTGTGTTCTCACACATAAACGCATGAACTTCTGTAGTCGTCCCCGAAACCATCGCCTTGTATTTGTCGTGGTTTCTTCTCATGTCATTACCCTCATACCATCTGTCGATTCTGCTAAGATCTTCGTTAATGGTCTCTTTTACTTCCGGAACATTGTCACCAGCATAGAAAATTTGCGTGTCATCAGCGTGGGTAGACAGAGTGGTGTGCTTAATTACATAGTGCAGATCGATCGTTCATAAAAAACATACAGATAAACTGTAGAACAAAAGAAAGTTCGAGGAAAAGTTTCGCACGAGAGAATGGGGCTCCTGATGGAGTCTCATATTCGCTTAATCGGTCTGTGAAAACGCCGTTACAGGAATATAGGCCAGGGGCCCGTTTCTCGAAAGTCCCGAAACTTTCCGGGCGTATTTCAGTAGCCATAATTTCCTTCGTATCCTAAAAACGAAGATGTTTTCAGGCAAGAAATTTTGCAGCAAATTTGCCCTTTCAAATCTTGAAATCATATTAAAAGACCAGCTTTCTAGAATTAGCGGATCGCGGTTTTAGAAATGGCTTTTCGGGCCCAAAACGTTTTCGGGAGTTTCGAGAAACGGGCGCCAGGGCCGTACATAGCGGGTGGGGGGCCGCCAGGAAAACAAAATGTTTTTTTTCTAACATAGTGTTGGATTTTGCCTGGCTATTTCTTGTGGCTATATTGGTCCGAAATCTCAAGAAAACCGACTAATTAACTGAAAAATCTTCCTTTAATGTAAATTCCAAATAATTATTTTGAAAAATCTTTCAAGGCAAAAGCCAGTACGAGTTTTCTTATGACAATAATGATTATGTCAATTGGGCTGCCTGTGGTTTAGAATTTGGCGGGAAACAATCAACGTTTGCAAAACGTTTCTCTCTCAATCCGCTGGGAAAATGTCGGGAAGAAAGCGCCCGGCTCACGCTCAGCGAGGTATAATGCGTCGACGTCTTTGACGCTAAAAAAGTTAAGTATCAAACTACAACGTGTGTTATTTAATACATCGAACAGAACAAAATAATCGATTTGTGCGGCAGTTTCATTAGAAACCGTGTGCGAGCATCAATACCAAAGTATTGGAGTGTAATGGCCGACGAAACGCAAGATTGTTCTACAACTGAACAACTCAGTATATGTGTGCGATATCTCAGCAGTGAAAATGAAGTCTGTGAAGAATTTATTGGATTCGTAAGGCTTGAAAAATTGGACGCCCAGACCATCATTGCGGATACCTTGTTACATGCACTTCAAGAATGGAGCTTTAATATGTCCGGCCTAGTTGACCAAGGATATGATGGAGCAAAAGAAATTTCGTCATCAAGCAGTGGTGATGCTAAACGTGATGCTTCAGCTTATTCACGTCTTCTTCAAGACTCTGAATTCACAGTGGCTTTGATAGTATCTCAGTTTGTTCTGTCAATTTTAGCCCAAGTAACAAAGTCCCTACAAGCTAAGAGCTGTAACCTTGGCGATGCATACCAAAGAAATGCATTAAATCAGCAAGAGGAGATGAATCCTGGCAGAAGGTGTGGAGTTGAATCAGCCAGGTAGCTGACTCTATCCAGGGTTTTCAATTTAAGCCGGCGCCCGACGCAAGTCACCGGCTACTTTAAGCGTTTGCACCAGATACTTCGGCATAAACCGGCATAAGTAATAAATTATTATTAACCTCGGCTCCGCCGCACTGTGCTGCTATTGCGGCGCAATAGTCATTCGGGTACTTCTGAATATCCTCCTGCTACTTTTTTTTTGTTTTTGAAACCCCTGTCTATCAACTTCACCCTGGTAAAGCCTCGTACAACGACTGTTCAACGCCATCGAGCAAACGCCGCACACAACGATCAGCCATCAGACTACTACAAGATTAACGTGTTCTATCCATTTATAGATCACGTTGTCGGTGAAGTTGAAACGAGATTTTCAATCCAGCACGAAGGCCTGATTACCGCTCAAAACCTGTTCCCTTTGTACTTGCCCAAGTTAACTGACAGGCATATCGAGAATATCAAGAACTACTTCAGCAAGCTGTCGATATTTCTAATCACACCTGTCGGAAGCGTCAGTTACGAACGCTCCTTCTCAGCCCTACGCCGTCTGAAGTTATGGACTCGGTCATCAGTGACAGAAGATCGATTAAGTGGCCTTGCTATGCTGTTGATTCGTCGCGGAACGGACTTCATTCCCACTTCAAAAGAGATCTATGACATGAAGTCAAATTGGAGAAGAATATAGAACAGGATATAGACTCGTTTTTGAGACTTGGTATTCTTTTTTTTTATACCAAAACCTGCAATATTTCAGCCAATCTCTGTTCAAACTAACAAAGGCTTTCAACCCATTTTTGAAACCATCCATACAAAGTGTTAAACTGCCGTTCACAGTATAGCTTGAGTTAAAGATGGTATATAAATCATCATTGTGTACCAGAGACCTCGGGGCAATTTCATACTAAACAAGATGTTTATGGCATAATAATTCACGACAATTTAAAACAAAAAGCATCAGTGTGTGGTTTGTTTCCTTTAAGGTCTTAGAGGCAACCTTCTGTGTAGGGGTGAATTAAACAAAACGTCCAACTAGAAACCCCGTCTGTATACGGGAGACATCTGTGAAGGTGTGCAGAGTTTGTCCCCGCAGACCAAAAATCCTAGATACGGCCCTGATAGGGCAGTTGTACGCTCCTAGTGATGGGCTCCTGACGGAAAGGGAAAAAAACAGATCAATTTTACCTATGTCTTAACAACGTTTAAATCTATTTATGTCAAGTTGTCCTCGTAATCACACAGTTTATGGTTCTGTAATGTTGCCTTTAGAATGTTAAGTGTAACCTACCCACTCTGATGTCAAATGATTCTGGTGCATCGCCAACAATGTACACTGCAGACACATGCTCCTCTCGCCCCAGGTCCACCCTCCACCAGATAGGATAAGAATACTGAGTCTCTGAATATGTGGTAATGTTTCCATCCACTGCTCTGCTTGCACTATCCCTGTACCATGTCCCTGACTTTTCCGCCGCCTTGTTGAATGCCATATTATCTTAATTATAGGAAAAGGTATAAGTCATTAAGGACTTGATTATCCAAGACGGTATTCAGGATTTCTTTTTACTTGCATTCATTTAGAAAACCAAACGGTTTGTAATCAGCCTCCTACAGGAGACTTTAGGGAGTTTAGCAACGAGGACGGCAACGACAACAAGACGCCATAAAAAGATGACAGGTTCACTGAGCAAAAGCAATCGCTCTGCAGGCACGTTTTACATTTTGATACATTTCTTTGCTTTCCTCTTAAAACAACTATATGTAATGGCCAAATTTTAGTTTTTCTCGTGAACTTGAGCACACAACGCGAGAATTTTTCGTTCTTTATTCTCACTTTAACGCTATTTATCATAGTAATTTAGTCCCTGGATAGTTCGCCAACGTTTTCGATGTCAAACAAATGAAAATAATCGCTTAAGAATTACAATAAGTTATATTTTTAAATGACGGCCTCGTTGCTGTCGACGTTCCCGCCTAAAGCTCCCTGGACTGGAGTTTTCCAGGTTTTTTCCTCCACGTTTTTCTTCTTCAGGTTTTTAGGCTTCAACATATGATCTCCTTAATGGTTCAAGAAATAAAACAAAAAATTTTTTATTTTATTTTACATAATCATTTTGTCTGTCACTTTTCAGCAATTGTGTATAAACAGAAGCTAAAACAGAATCTAAAGCACACAGAAGCTAAGTCTTTCTACAAGTCACAAAAATAAAATACAGTAAATGGTCATTTCATTTGTTCCATTCACTCTTTGCACTCAAAATCAGTACGGCTTGAAATACAGTTCACGACAGTCAACGGGCAAAGGACTAGCAAAAGGCTTTTCTTCCGAATTTAACGATACATTTACTGGGATAAAACCACAAGAGGAGTAAAACTGTGAGCGTGCAGTAATCAATTAACCACAGTTTACTGTGTTTCGTGAACTAATAGTCGCTTATGTCCACTGCAGTTCAAAGTTCTTCTTTTCTATTTAACATGGCCGTTTTCACTCGCTGCAAAGATTTTGTTTTGCTCCCGGGAGCGATGAAAAATCACCGAATTGGCTTCTCATTCAAATAAAATTCATTAGTTTGGCAACTAAATAAATCAGGCTTCAATGGGATCCCACTCAAACGTGATTTTCTTTCTCTACCTTTGAGTATCTGTTTGAGTAACTGCAAACACATTTGCAGCGAATTGGGAGGTAAAGTGTATTGAGAGGTGGGTGCTGAAATTCTCTAAAGCTCCAAGGAGTGCTAAGGCCCTCTGATGTAAAGATTGCTTGTTTGGTTTATGAGAAGAAGATATACAAGTTGAGAAAAACAATACGTTTAAAAGCGGTTCTAAAGTTGAATTACCTCGTGAGTAGATTTCCACCTCGCATAGCTGAAGAAACTGTTTTCTCGTCGTCATGATGCCAACATATCGGCCATATGTCAAAAAGCCTCTTTTACTGTAGCACACAGCTGATGCTATCAAATCAGCAAAACTGTACGTTCCCACACATTCAGTGTTGGCCGTCACATTAGGACTGTCTCCTGCAATTTAACAAACAAACAAAATAATTGACATATCTGTAGATAGCTTTGTCACGACTATAAAGTCATTATTGCCTTCCCTCGGCCTCGCCCCATTTTTGATAACGCTTTTTGATAAGTCGCGTCCATTCTATTCACAGAAACTGTAACTGCTCGTCGGCTTACGCGTCCGCAGATTTATGGCTATTTGACATTTGATTAAACAAGAAAATAGCCGACGATCGCTAAATTGTAGACAATTGTGTTTGTAAGATTGGACGACGCACGTGAAAAATTGAATCGGATACCGGCTCCAACTGAAGTAAAACTTAAGGGAGTGGTGGTTTGACCTGTGGTACCACCTCCATCCACATACACACAAGAGAAACATAAAACTGTTCAAACAAACTAACAAGACAAATTATGGTGGGTGAGAGTGTCCATCCGTACCCTCATATCTTGTGCGATTTATAAAAGGTGAAACTGGTGAGTTGTTACAATGGGAACAGCCACAATCTGCTGATGACAAGGGAAGGTAACAAAACACCCGTCATGCTTATGATCAATTTGCCAGGTGTTTGCTGGTGAGGTAATAATGAAAGGCGAGTTTAATGTTTTTGCCGGTCCCAACATGATTCCCGCTTTTACCTCGTTGTTATTACTATTCCGATCCGTGAGAAAATGTTCGAGGTAGATGTTATAGAGGGAATAACCAGCGAGAAATTGGCTCAGTCGTGTCATCAACAAAACAAGAACAATATGATCTCCAGGTTTGCCTCGGATTCAGACCCCAATGTTTATGGAGCAGATAAATTAACTTGCTCTATGACAACCAACAAAAAGACTGATGTACTTCTCATGTCTCAGTAGTGTACACTAGTCTTGGCTTCAGTGTTGGCCTTAACTCAAATGTTACATGTAGATCCAGATTTTATTCATGTCTACCATTCCAACAGGAAAAATTGACTGTTTAAAAGAATAAAGCAGCGCACTAAAAACATGATGATTCGACTTCTGTAGAAAAGCTTCTTATACTCTTATTTTTCCTGTTGTGAAAATTGAATGAATATTTAACAGACTTTCATGAAAAGAAAATCAGGAGCCACCAAGCACCCAAAGAGGCTCATCAGCAGAGCTATTTGTGTTTCCATTTCGTCCCAGGCCCGCGCGTTCGATTTATGAGTTGAAGTGAGATTGGGACGAGCATTAGGCCCGTCCGTTTTCTGTTTTTTGAAAACACGTAAAAGTATTTACGTCCACATTAGCGTTTTCACAGCGGTTTCCATCGGTCAACACTAGACCACCGAAAACGGATAAAAACATCCGTTTTCGTCACCATTCTTTGCTCTACTGTACCTTCCCTGCACTACGCATGCTCGGACTGAAATAGCTATTCCCGCCGGGACATGCAAATGAACAGTGACGTAAGTGTTTTCGAAAATGTCCGCTTTCGCCCGTCCACACTAATATGCTGAACTTTCGTTTTCAAAAACCTCCACTCTGGAGAGCGTTTTCGAAACTTGTGTGAACGTCCTCAACAAGCCCTGACTGCAAATATCGAGAAACGCTTGCGAGACTTCAAATCTATGCTTTAGGCATTTCCACATATGGCTCCAAAGGTGTGCTCACCTAATGTTATTTTGTAATCCCGATTTCTTAAGTCAGACGAACTGTTAGAAGACCACACAAGCCTGTTGACTATGCGTACTTCAAAGACTGGCACGCGATCACCCAGGTCCACTCGCCACCAGCTGGGACTGTCTTCCAAAGTACGTGAACAATGTCCATTTTCAAAATCAGGGTCAGAATTCCCATCCACTGCTTTAGTTGATGTACCATTGGTGTTATTGATACTGTAGGTGGAAGACTGCTCTGTGACTTTACCAGCAGCAATGTTCTCTGTTAGAAGTCGAAAGAGCATCATTGCAAGTAATGAAATGACTGATTTGTTTAATGTTTGAAGGCAAACCAGTTCGAAAAAAAGCAAAACCGACTGAAAGGGCTGAAAATTGTCGTTTTTTATTAATTTACCCTATAGGATTTTTTTTTTAAACTTAGAGCACCTGTTTATTTCTTCAATCTCGATCTGGTTGTTTCAGATTAATAACTAAATGTTATCGTTTGTCTCACGATGTAGTCACTGATGAAGTAGATCGCGACGTTTCGACTGCATACTGCTAATCTTCTTCAGGCGATGAAGTCGACTGGTCATGCGTCACCTTATATAGTATGATGCTCTGCTGTGATTGGATGGTTTTCAACGGCTGCGATTGGCGAATTTTGATCCTCGTTGTTTCGCTGATCTGTTCCCTCGGCGGTCCGCTGTCACACGGCTCCCCACGGTTCCTTAATCGTGGGCATCCACGCATCTGGAATTTCAATTCCACTCTCCCTGTTGATGTTGTTAGGGGAATTGCCTCTTTGACCCTGCAAGTGTAGTAATGAGGATGTATAGGAACAGTGGATCTGAAATTCCAGATGCGTGGATGACCACGATTAAGAAACACGCGACAGCGGACCGCCGAGGGAACAGATCAGCGAAACAGCGAGGATCAAAATTCGCCAATCGCAGCTGCTGAAAACCATCCAATCACAGCAGCGCATTATACTATATAAGGTGACGCATGACCAGTCGACTTCATCGCCTGAAGAAGATTAGCAGTATGCAGTCGAAACGTCGCGATCTACATCATCAGTGACTACATCGTGAGACAAACGATAAAATCTAGTTATTATTGTTATTTACCACGATGAATAACCACAACCTTTTTTATGAAATTGTTTCAGATTGTTTCGTTAGAATTTTATATTTAACCAATTTGTTTTTTGTTTTGTTAGTAATAAGATACATACAAAAATTTCTGCATTCTGACTGGCAGAGAACATGTCAATTAATCCCAAACAGTGCAAAAAATTGAAATTTTTTGAGTGCAGAAACACGAAATTAGTGCAAAAAGTTGAAATTAAAAATGATTGACTGGTACCTCGAAAAATCGTAACAAAACAAACACAGAATCGTCCGCAAAAGCATGCTGAGGACCCCGGTGATCATTTAAGAAAGTCGATTCTCCTTTGAAATGGAATTACAATGCAAAAAAGTTGAGCTCTTGAAATAAGCAAGCCTGGACTTTTCACTGTTTGCTGTATTTCGGGCTTCTAAAGGCGAAAAGTATTTTGAAAGATAGCCTGATTTTAACACTTGTTTTTTTTCCTCGAAGGATATTTTTTATCTGTATTCCACAAACTGTCTTGTAGGCGGAGCGTGTTAACCCCGCAACGAAAAATAAAAAAAAAACTGTCTGCTGTTTGTCTGAAATTTTTGTACATACATCATTTACAAGTAATCACATGATTTTTCTCGTGCAATTTTTGAATAAATAAGCACTTGTAAATTTTTCAAAGACCCCAAATTGCACTTGCCCTACGGGCTCGTGCAATTTTGTTAGTCTTTGAATAGTTTACTCGTGCTTATTTATTCCTTATTACACCCATTTTGAAATCACTGGTTATCCTTGCAATCTGATTGGCTCTAAACAGTGCGATTTATTCACGAAACGCACTATTTTTTGTTCTAAATCGCATCATTTTTAAGCCAATCAAAATGAAAATGAAATAATACTAACTAATCAAGTTTCATGGCTTATCTAAACTAGCGAGTCAGATTGCAGAATAATATTGGGCAAAAAAAAAATCATTTTTCGGGGAAAGTTTGCAGTCCGTCTCAAACATGTTAAGGCATGGCTCATATCCAGTACAGACCACCAGAAAGAAAAAAACGTTTTTGATCTAAAGCAACGTTTTCATCCCAGGGGGAGCCAGAAACCTACCCCAAACAAGATTTGGTATCCTTAAATTTCTTAAGGTGTCTTTATGGTGTTCACGTGACTTGTGACGTCACAAGCCTGCTTAAGATGAATTCTAAAATGGGCCAAGGATAGGGAGGTATCACGAAAAACTAACCATACGAAATATTTAACCACTTTCTAAGGCAACTATTTCTGTCCTGAATGGATGAACTCCTCAATTATATAAGGCTATATATGGAAAGATAGAACGTCACGTGATCTTTTTTACGTAATAACCTCTTACCTTAATATTTTAGTCGGCCATTCAGGACAGATTCTTGCAGGGGCCATTAGGACAATTGTAAAAATACTAAATTTGACAGTGATTGCATGTCATCTCGGCGGCTTATTTTCAGTTGTTTTTTCAAAAAGTAAAACAATTATTTATAGTCACGTGACCAGTTTTATCAGAGTTTATTGGTCTTAGAATATTAAGGTCGTCGACACTGGTTAGCCTGCCAATTCTGCAACGATTAAACCAAATTTTGACAGAGTAATTACTGTTTTTCAGATTTTATGCAAATGAGGCTTGAGCCATGCCTTAACATGCTTGAGGTTGTCCAGTTCATCCCTTTCCTGGAAAACGGATGAATTCAACTACCTAGAGTTTTTAAACGACGACAATGACCTCCTTGCGGCTGAACAATTACCACCAGATGATTTTCCAACTTTTATTGTCAGTTTTAATCAAACGGTCGCCGACTTTCTTCCAACTATTGCTGCAGTTCTGCGCGGTCTCGAGTCCGCCATAGCAAAAACCAAAACAACAACAACAACCCAACAGACGTTTCAAGATTTCCTGTAGTTTCAAACAAAGATATTGTAGAGCTCAAGCCTCAATCGGCAAAATCATGAAGTCCACGGCTTCCCGTCTTATGACTAACAAGAAGATTACGAATCGCAGCATGAGTAAAACAATAGTCGCCAAACTGAAGAAATCCGGTCAGCCGCGCCATGTCATCTGTGAAATCACTGGCCATTCACGGGAATCTTCTTTGGATGACTACATACATCGAAATGGACAAAAATCAGAGAAAGGAACTTTCTCACATAATCAGTGGATTCAGCAAAGCTTAGAGCCAAAATAGTGCAGATGAGGCCGCCCCAAATCAAGCGATTGCCTGATAAATCACAGGCAGCCCAATCGTGGTGTGTGTCATCAAACGTTGATACATAAAAATTGACCGTTAAAAACCTAGAATTCCAACAAGCCGAGTAGCGGTGGAAATATTTATATTCTACTCAAATAAAGCCTTCCTACGTTCACTCTACTGTTTGTTTTCCCTTTCTAGGACGTCTAAATGCAATATCCTCGCTTTTTTCAAATCCCAAGTCACTGTCCATTCTAAGGCCGGTGACTCGAGATCGAACCAGTCACCGCTCGAAGGCCAATAAATTCCCAAAACAGCGGAGTATCCGCTTCAAATCGCCAGCAGCAGCAGCGTAGATAAATTTCCTTTCTTTTTTCGCCAACTTGCCCGAAAATTCGACCAACACAAACGGGGAATCGCTCATTTCACCGTTCAAATTTCACCAATTCGGCGACTCCATGATGCGTGAAACACAGTTTCCGTACACGAGATTCAAATACTCTGGCTTAGTGACCGCGGCTGCTCCGCAAAAGGGGCACTTACTCGGGGGAGGGATGGCCCTTTTGTCCACATGGACTCCGCTGCGCTGGGGGAGTGCGATGCGTTAGATTTGACCGGAAATAAAAATATGTTTAATGGCCCGCGTGCTACGAAGCCCGCGAAAATATTCCACCCGCGAGTCAGTAGATTCAACGGATTTCGCTGTCTTTCGGCGTGTCTTCAGACTTAACAGTATTTTTGCCTTATTTTATGTCTGTGCTAAAAAGCCATATGTTATCGGAAGTGGCCAAGGAAGAGGATTCTCCTCTAAAGAAAAAACAGAAATCATCTAGATACACGGCCGAGTGGAAGGTGTGGTAAGTTTTAATCTCAATCAGGAAAAAAAAAAGGTTGATTTACCCCTTGGGAAATGCCCATAAACTGTACATACTTAAGAACGGAACTGTATTTACTGTAATGTAATTTTCAGGGTAATGGTAAACTATGAGTTTGAAGACGCTGCCGTAACGCCAATACAAGATATCATCAACTTCGCAGAACAGCATAAGGAGAACATTCCGGGACAAGCCTTAAGTTCCATTTCCTTGGGCTTCATTGTACATGATGTGTGGGGCGGTGCCGTGCGAAGAGCGAGAAGAGGTCCCCGTAACCATTGGCAAAACGTTTACTTGAATCTAAAAAGAAGAGAGACGGCTTCTGTAGTTTCCCACGAAAACCGTGATGTTATTTTTCGTCCATTATCAGACGAACTGGCTGGCATCGCAGTTGCCAGTGGAAAATTCTTTACGATGAGCCAAATTGTGCATGTTTTGTTCGTCCAGAGAAATGGGAATTTAATAACGCAAGAGCGACCACAGAAATGGTCGTGATCAAATCAGCCGCGAGCTCTGCTAGTATTTCCATTAAAGTTAAGGCTCATGGGTGCGAGAAGGACTTGACCGATATCATCTGTCTTGCTCCATTATCCAGCAACAAGAGCGTTATTTTAGCGTTGGATTTTATCGAAAAGTCATCTTTCTGCACTGGAATTTGTCTACGCCAAGGATAGAGCATCCAAGTCTCTCTCCCTCACGTAATTGGACCATTCAAAGACTTGGTAAATGACGGTCAAGAGTGCGTAAAGGCCTTTTCTTCTCAGTGCAAAATATTCTCACTTTTCGAGTAAATAACCTGAAAAAACTACGAAAAGAGGAACGGGCCGCAATACATCCCAAATGTAACAAACGCTACTTAACCAAAGAGGAAGAAACCGTTCAATTGCATCAAGAAAGAAATGTGAGGCTCAACGCAGAAAAGAGGGAGAAATACTGGAAACAAAAGTTCGAAGAAGAGTCTGTGAAGCTGGAAGATGACGATCACGGTGATCTATCTGCTATGTTGAATGGTATCCCGCAGAATAAAGTTCCCGAAGAGATGACGTGCCTTTTGGAACAAAAAAAAAGATTGTGGAGACTGACAGCAAAAACGGGTACAGATGGCACCCAAAGTAAGATTAATGTTACAGTCTTTCCCGTAACACCAGAAACATCTACGGAATGTTATTGTGTTTCAAGTAAAAAGCCAATCACGCGCGAGGAAACTAAACCGCAAACAGTGACGGTAATTAGTTTGTCGGGTTTCATGTTGCTTCTGATTGGTCGCGAAACAATAAACTTTTCAGAATTTTTTTCTGGTCTTCACGGTTTTACGGGAAAGACTGTAAGTTAGTGCTGCATAACAGCGTAGTACTCCCTTGCTAAAAGAAACGCGAATTTTGGGGCGGCGATATTCAAGCCAGCTATTGGGTTAGGGTTCGCATAGAAACTAATAGTCACTGATAGGTTATCAGATGATTACCTTTTTAGGAGAGTGAGTGCGGTGGGGAAATGGGTTGGAGAGGTACGGGAAAGATTTTTCACTGACAGTGATTAAATATATGCCACTAGTTTTGCTCAAGTTCTACTTGCTGTTAGCGACATGTAGCTTACTGTAGTCATTGTACTTGTTGCATGTTTACATTTTCTGACAGGATCATCAGATTGTGCATCGATCTTTATTGTAAAAATCCCCATGTGTTGGACCCATTAAGGAATTTTATCACACTTCCAAGTAACCGTACTATCAGGTAAGCTCAACAAAAAACTATAAATCCTCCTCTTCCTCCTCCTCCTTCTACTGCTGGTAGTAATATTAGAATAATAGAACTAATAATTTTCAGATTGTACAAGAATAAAAACCGGGAAAAGCCAGGATGGAACGACCAGGTGATCAGGTGGTGTCTGGATGAAGCCCAAGAGAAAAAACTGAAACCTGATGATTACTGGGGAGGCTCTCTTGTAGATGAAATGAAGATTCAGGTTAGCCGCACAAATTCAGACCAAGATAACAAGCTCAATAAGTAACGTTCTCGCAGTGCATAGGATTATGAAACAGCTAACAAAAACAACAGAACGTTTTAGTGTAATCGTTATCCCATTGTCATGTTACAGAATCAAATAGTTTGGGACAACAAGAAACTCTATTGCACTAAAATTCATTTCATGGGATTAAGTAAAAGCCCTATATTACAAACGATGTTTATACAACTTCGCCCTAAGGGAGTCACCTAGTGTACATTGAGATACAGTTGGTATTGTTTAATTAGAAACATTTCATACAATAGACAGTCAAATTTTGAATGAGGATTTTTTTGATATGCTGAAATGTAGTGTTCTTTTTATAACAAGCTCAGCTATTTAATTAACGGTTGTGTGAGGAATCTCTAATTTAGGTATGTTGGCAACATCAAATAGATTTCCTCCTTCCTTAGGAAAATCTGGAGATGGTTATAAAAGATGGCACCCACAGACTGGTTGGATTTGTCGACCTTGGGGAGGGTCATGTCCTGATGACAAGTCTCTCTGGTACTGAACATTTTCAACATTCCAATGACTACTTTCAACACTTTGTTTGAAAAACTAATAAAACCGTCTAATAAAATGCAAATTTACAGGTAAAACAGATCCACAGTTGGCCACACATGTCCTTCAATTCATTTTCCTAAGTGACAATGGGTTCAGGTTCCCAGTCGCTCAATTTCCTTCTGGGGAATGTTCTCCAAGTGATCTGTACTTCATTTTCTGGAAAGGCGTCAGGAAAATGGTGCAGTTTGGATTTACGTGAGTGACACTCTTGACACTTGAATATGGAACAGTAAAGAATAATATGAACATCTCCATGATGCCCGCTTACCACTTGATTTCTAATGGATGAGTAAAGAAAGTGAACAAGGTCAACAGCAATCACTATTTCTCTGAGCATCAATTTAGTGTGTAAAAGTGGCCAGATTGGCAATGTTTCATGTTACAGGCAAATATTGTACCTGGTTACAAAGTCCTTCTGTACAACAATTGCCTCTAGTTCAATGAAACTGTGTCTGCATTGTCTGGAGGATAAAAATCAAGTAAAAGGATCAGTATCAAATGACAAAGACAAGATTATGACAAATTAAATGTTCTGTGTTCATTGCTTCAGGTGCATACATGTGATGATGAAAAAATATTCATTTGATATTTTGCCATTTTCGTTTATCTTCTATAATTCAGAATCTAATGGTGTATTATGGATGGTGCCGACATAAACAGGCAGTTTGTCAAGCTACATTTTCATGGGAGAGATCCAGTGGCTGACAGATTTATGACTACAAATATTCACACAGGGAAACCAATGGTTTTTATCATGGATCCCAAGGTAAAACGAGCACTTTCTAAACACAGTGTCACATTTCAACTGGTAAGTGCTTCTAGCTGTAAAAAGACACTTTCTTTTTGGTCAAATAACACATTTATCTGATATATGTTTACTTAGCACAACATAAAGAAAATACGAAACAATATCCAAAAGAGCAACAAGATTGGAAAACCAAGATGTCTCCAAATGAAGGAGAAATGCATTACATGGCAACAACTTCAAGATGCCTACATGTGGGACCAGGAGAGCTGCAGCCTTCCTTTGCATGAAAGGTTAACAAACCAGCATTTTGAGTTAGACCCTGCCTTGAAAATGAGAAACCACCTTGCTGAAGATGTTCTCAATGACAAGATGCTCTTTCTAATGCAGGTAGAAAACTCTTGAGTTGAATTGCTTTTAAGCTAAAAATTCATACAACTAAAGTCGTGTAGAATTTCAGTACCTACTATTAAGATAAGACAGGATAAGATAACCAAAGATATAACAGATATAAGATAACATTTGTTCTATTGTACTCCATGGATTCACATCACTGAATAACAGGTACGTGTACTGTTGAGAATTATATACTATGCATATAACACTAAAATTCAAATATGAAAACAAAATTAATAAACATACACATCAGTGAATATGTATGTGCATCTAACACAATAACTATTATTTGTAACAGCTCAGTGGGTTCAGTGTGAAGGTATTGGCTCTTTTTCCACATGATATGGCCATATCACTGCACAAATCTTCTCTTATTATTA
The DNA here is from genome assembly GCA_948470475.1 of Galaxea fascicularis. NCBI lineage: Eukaryota > Metazoa > Cnidaria > Anthozoa > Scleractinia > Euphylliidae > Galaxea > Galaxea fascicularis. The sequence continues at coordinate 6,862,389 of OX419347.1, forward strand.
CTGAATTCCTGTGTTATCAAATTATCAAAAACAATACGTATACCAGTTTACTGACATCATTGTTTAATACCTCACTGGATAACCTGAAGTTTTCAGGTGCTTGAAGGTCAAAGTGTTGCAATAAGTTTTCAATGTCCTTTTTATATACATGTAATTTTTTAGAAATATCAAGAGCAGATGACAGCAAAAGGAAAAGATAGCTCCCAGCTTGATGGGACAATAACTCTGTTGACTCATACATCAAAACTAGTTGAATTGTTCAATGACAGACTAGTGATATCATCCCAATCAGATCCCCGATTAAAAACACTGAGCCACTTTCATCAATTCATGACTGACTGGAGAAAGGAAACACTAGAAAACAACAGCCATTTTGTGTCAACCAAACTTTGGTTTGATTGCAGTCCATGTGTCTAGGAATCCAATCTTTGGTTGCCATTAAATTTGCACAATTCCCTTCAGCAGTAATCAAACCTGCCCTGATTAACCAGGACAGCGTAGAAAACCACTTTTGCCAAGTGAGTTCCTGCAATGGACAGAATAACAATCCGACTTACCTTCAGCAGGAGTCAACACAAAATTCAATTAGGTTTGGGCAGACAACAATAAGCAGAAAAAGCAATGTTGGAAAACAAAATGACAAGTCATTTTCATCCTGTTCACTACCAACTAAAAATGCTCTCAACAGTTGTAGCCAGAGTGGACAAGATGAGAAGAGAAAGAGAAGTTTGAAAAATGTATGAGATGTGTCTTATTAATTTTCATTATGATGAGTGCATTTCATTATATCCGGTAGTATGAACGGAAATAGATCCCTGTTAAAAAAACAAAGCTATTGTTCGTATTAACAATGACTTAGTAATACATAAACATAAGTAAAAATGAGCGATATAATTTCCCGACGTTTCGGCGACTTCATGACGCCATTATCAAGGGTAGAAATGAGACTAAAATTAACAATGCGAGTTCAAGAGTTACAACTGATTTACATAGTGGAGGTGGTTACACAAATACTTTAGCACGGATAGAATCCGTTTGCACGTTCAAACTCGGTGTTAATTGCTTGATGTAAAGCATCTCGTTGACAAGACAATCGAATTTGTTCATGCATTTCTTGAGGACTTTGAAACAACTAAGGAGGTCCTCAGGGACAGCACCCAAGCTATTGTTGTTAGAGAAACAATTTTAATAGAAAAGTACAGTGTATTGTGCAATTTGAGTGTGGATTCATTTGAGTGAAGAGCAAACAAATTATGGGATCAAATTACACATTTTTGAACAAAATAACATGATGATTTTCATACGTTGTGTGACAAAAACTAGGTATTTTTACATGAAGGGTTTTAACATACCTATAATTAGCAAATTGATTATAATGCAATGACAAAGTCAATTGCAATTTTTCAAACCACCAAAAATCTGCAACACAAAATAATATGTGTATTGAATTTTATAACAGTTATATCAATACGTACCTGATAGTCTGAGCCTGATCCTCACAGTTCCACGAGACTCGTCAGATACAGTTTCAACAACATGAAACTGCCTGTCATCCACAGGTGCAGTAAAGGACATGGAAGTACTGTTCTTTACAGCTTCAATGAGAATCGTGGCTAATGTCTTCTTTGTGTCACTTTGTCTAAACTGAACTTCATATGCTTCACAGAGGGAGGACAATTGTTGTTTCAGATAAACACGTCCAATGACATTGGGGTCATTATACTTCTCAATGAAGTGCAAGAGTCTCCCATGGGAGTTCACTTTTCCAGCTGATCGGTCCTTGAGAATTTCCTGACAAAATGTGAAACCAAAACAATTGAGTTGTCAAATAGTTATCGCTATTTTTAGAAATAAACCAAAATTATACTTATGGTTCTGTTTTAAACACTATTAAGAGTTCACTTCCCTGTTTAATGTGCCATATATCTTTTTAGTAAAAGCTGATACCAGTAATCAATACACCAATGAGGGGTACTAACAAACAAACAAACAAATAAACAACATTCACTTTTCCATTAATCTCGCCAAAACTATGAAAAGACCTGTGTAATGTAAGCCAGATGAACATTGTAATGTATTGGACCGGAAGTTTACCGGAAATCATTTTGGTGTTTCCCAAGATACCTAGCGGGGTTAGTGTGTGTGTGTGTGTGTTGGAGGAAGCCATGTTTTGTTAGCCTGAAGTGTTGTGTTCGGGAATACGATATTCTGTAACATCAAGGCAGTTATCCATTAAATGACGAGATTTTACATCTGGCGACGAGGATGGGATGGTAAAGGAAACCTTTGCTGTAGTTTCAAGTGGGTTTTGTTCTTAGTGGTTGCATATATTGTTGTGATGCCCGGAGGTTCGAGCGAGGCGGGAACTTCGGAGAGTGCCGCCAGTAGCAGTGGAGTTTCGACGCCTGTGGCCGTTGAAGTCGGGGGATTACAGCCGTTTCAAGTTAAGGGAGATCCGCATTCCATTTCACAACGTTGGAGAAAATGGAAGAGAGCTTTTCAGTTGTACGTGCTGGGGAAAGGAATCACGAATGACTCACAGAAACGAGGTCTTCTACTTCACACAGCCGGCCTTGAAGTACAAGAAGTTTTCTTTACCCTTGTGTCCGACGGTGAGGAGAAGGACTACGCCGCCACGTTAAAGGTACTAGATGATTACTTTATCCCTAAAGCTAACGTGCCTTTCGAAAGACACGTATTCAGGCAAATCGGCCAAAGCAGCGAGGAGACTGTTGATCAGTTTGTCTGTAGATTGAGACAACGTGCGGCCTCATGTGACTTCGGGGAGCGGGAGGATGAGTACATCAGAGATCAGCTTATTGATAAATGCTATTCAGCAAAGTTGCGTAGGAAATTCCTTGAAAAACAAGGCAGTGTTACATTGAATGACCTGTTAGTAATCGCCAGGGCACAGGAAGCAGTTGACTTGCAAATGGAAACAATGGGAGGGAACGCTGGTTCAGAGCATGTAAACAGTGTCACTGATGTAAAGTTTGGTGCGAACAGTGAGAAGAAAGAGTGTTTTAACTGTGGTCGAGAGGACCATTTTGCTAGAGATTGGAGATGCCCTGCTAGAGGTCGTAGGTGTGATCAGTGTGGAGCAGTCGGTCATTTTAAGGTTAAGTGTCATAAAAGGCCACAGCGAGGTCCCCAACAGGGGCAGAAACAAGGCGTCAGCAGTTGGGGGAGGAGAGTGGATCCAAGGGTGACTGATGGGGGCAAGAAGACCAACACAAACTTTGTTGATAGTTGCACCGATGGAGAGGCGGAGAAAGGGGAAAGGCCTAATTTTACACCTGAGTATGTGTTTTCTGTGGGAAATGAGGTGAATCACTGTAATGGAATAGTAACCCTACAGATTGGAGGAGTCATTTTGCCAAATGTTCTAATTGACTCAGGGGCGACATGCAACCTTCTTGGGAAGGAAACTTGGGAGTGGCTCAAGAATCAGAGAATCCTGTGTCAGACCCGCAAAGAAGCTAAGGTCTTATTTGCGTATGGAAACACCACACCACTGCCGACCCTAGGAACATTTACAGCTGATGTTACATCAGGGGACACAAATGTTACCTGTGAAGCTGATTTTGTGGTCATGGATGGTGATGGCAGAACCCTGCTTTGTCGAGACACTGCTGAGAAATTACACCTGCTGCGCATTGGACCTATTCATACTGTGAACAGTGTTGGGGTAGAGGCTATGGGGCAAGATATCAAGGACAAATACAAGGAACTGTTCAGTGGTGAAGGCCTCCTTAAGGGTTATGAGTTGAAGCTGAACATCGACGACTCTGTCAAGCCAGTGGCACAACCTGTCCGAAGGATCCCATTTGCTGTAAGGGAGAAAGTGGAGAGAAAGTTAGATGAATTACTGGAAGGTGGAATCATAGAAGAGGTACCGGAAGGGCCAACTGGGTGGGTTTCACCACTGGTCGTTGTACCCAAACCTGACGGAGATGTCAGGATTTGCGTCGATATGAGGCGCGCAAACCAGGCGATTATCAGAGAGCGCCAGCCTATACCAACTGTTGAGGAAGTTCTGCAAGACCTAAATGGGAGCAGAGTGTTCAGTCGAATGGATCTGAAGTGGGGATTTCACCAGATACTTCTTGCAGAAGAGAGCAGACATGTGACAACATTTGTTACCCACCGCGGCCTTTACAGATACACCCGACTCATGTTTGGGGTGACCTCAGCACCTGAAAAGTATCAACAAATCATCCGGGATGTACTACGTGGCTGTGATGGTGTGGTCAACATTGCAGATGACCTCGTGATCCATGGAAAGGACCTTAAGCAGCACGATGAGAGGCTTTTTACTGTACTTGATAGATTGAAGACGGCTGGTTTGACATTGAACGAAAGCAAGTGCGAGTTCAGACTACAAAGATTGACATTCTTTGGACATGAAGTAATGAATGGTGTGAAACCCAGCGAAGAGAAAGTCGCAGCAATCTTACATGCAGATCCGCCACAAAATGCCAGCGAAGCAAGATCTTTCTTAGGTCTAGTTCAGTTTGTGTCTAAGTTTGTCCCAGACTTGTCATCTGTCGCGGAACCTATTCAGAGACTGACTCACAAGAATGTAGAATTCAAGTGGTACCCGGAACAGCAGGCTGCGTTTGAGAAGTTGAAGGAACTGATTACGAATGCAAATGCTCTGGCCTACTTCAGTGTAGATGGCAGAACAAGGATTGTGGCAGATGCTTCACCCGTGGGTCTTGGAGCAGTGTTAACTCAGTTGCAGGGTAGTGAATGAAGAGTGATTGCTTATGCCTCAAGACGTCTGACAGATGTAGAAAGACGATACAGCCAAACAGAAAAAGAGGCCTTAGCCCTTGTTTGGGCTTGTGAACGCTTTAACATGTATGTTTTTGGGAGAGAATTCGAGCTAGAAACGGATCATAAGCCATTGGAGTATATTTACTCACCAAAGTCAAAACCTTCAGCCCGTGTGGAACGGTGGGTCCTCCGCTTGCAAGCTTACGACTTCAGGGTCGTCTATAGGCCAGGCAGAACCAACATTGCAGACGCGTTGTCCAGGCTAAATTGCAAGTTCCGTGGTGATTATGGAGAATGTTACGACTATGTCTGTGCTGTAGCTGAGAACAGTGTACCTTGTTCCCTGATGTCCGCTGAAATAGAGGAGGCTTCAGCTGAAGATCCGGAACTAAACCATATCAAGGAGTGTGTGAGAACGGGAGACTGGAGTAGGTGTGATGTGCCTGCCTACCTACAAGTGAAGAATGAATTGTGTACCTTTGGTCAGCTGCTGCTGCGTGGTTCCAGGCTGGTAATTCCCCAGGTGCTCAGAGAGCGTGTTTTGGAGTTAGCCCACGAAGGACATCAGGGCATTGTTAAAATGAAATGCAGGCTACGAAGTAAAGTATGGTGGCCCAAAATGGATGCAGATGCAGAGAAATTGTGCAAGAGCTGTCATGGTTGCCAGGCTGTCAGTGAATATGCTGCCCCGGAACCTATGGCGCGAGCCTTCCCACCAAGCGGACCATGGCAGGATTGTGCCGCAGACATATTAGGCCCTCTACCTTCTGGAGAGAATCTGCTTGTTGTGGTCGATTATTATAGCCGATATTTTGAAGTAGTTATCCTGAAGTCAACTACAAGTGCCAAGATCATCGATAGCCTTAAACCGATATTTTCTCGATTTGGAGTACCTTATACACTCAAAACTGACAACGGTCCTCAATTTGTCTCAGACGAGTTTGAAGCCTTCCTTGCAGAAAATGGGATAGAACACCGCAAAGCACCACCGTTGTGGCCACAAGCCAACAGGGAGGTGGAACGCCAAAATCGCACGTTGCTGAAAGTGATCCAGATTGCCCAAATTAACGGGAAAGATTGGCGCCAGGAACTGCAGACATTACTAATAGCAAACAGATTAACCCCTCAGATGACGACCGGGGTAACGCCATATTACTTATTGTTCGGGAGGGAAATGCGGACCAAGTTACCAGACCTGAGACGTGAGGCACCTATCACCAGCGAGGAGGTTCGTGACAGAGACTGGGCACATAAGCTGTCTCAAAAAGAATACGTTGATGCTAGGAGGCACGCGGCGGAGAGCCAAGTGGAAACTGGGGATAAAGTCCTGCTGAGAAACACGAAAACAAACAAACTGTCCCCAAACTACGATCCAAGTCCCTGTGAAGTGCTGGACAGAAATGGAGGAGAGGTGACAGTAAGGAACAAAGATGGCGTTGAGATAAAACGAAACGTGTCATTTGTAAAAAAGTACCATGAAAAACTCTCGGAGAATGTAAACACTGGACGTCGAGAAGAGAAAGACATGGTCGAAACAGGTGAAATTGTGGGGCAACGTGAACCTTTAGAGCCGACTTGTTTGACAGCACCTGTGCAGTCCATTGTTAGCCCGATTCCAGTTCAGCAGGTGACCACCCCAAGGCCAACTCGAACTATTAGACTACCTAAACGATTTGATGATTATGAACTGCAAAAAGGGTGACTCAGCACTGTTATTTGTGGACCTGCTTATAGCTGAACTTTGCATCTTATGGAACTGAACTTTGCTTTATGTTAAGGCATTTAAGTTTGTGTTAGCTCATGCTTTATTCTTTTGTTGGAGTTTTATTCATTGCTATAGTATGTTGTATTGTTAAACTAAAAAAAAAACATGGAGGGTGTTACGAGTTCGATTGTGTTGATGAGTGAGAAGTGGGTTGTTTGTAGACTAAACAGAACGCAGGGTTGTCGGAACAGCAACAAGGTTATTTATTCCAAACGACAAATGTAGTAAACTCCACACAAGACTTCACAATAAGCTCACACTAGGCTTATAAAATTACACTCGACCTCCGTCAAACTTCGATACTCACGGCCTCTGCCAAATGAACACGACCTCTGTTACACTTCAATAAATACGGCCTCTGCCAACTGTATACACGACCTCTGTCAACTTCAATAAATACGGCCTCCGCCAAACGCTCTCAGCTCTCAAGTTACTTCTCTTCACTTTCTTCAACAAACACTCTGCTTCTCTAAGAGAAACTCCAAGGCTACACCGATGGGCTTATATACTTTACCACAAAAGATTCTAGAACTTTCCTGCTCGACTAAATAAAGAAACATTACAATGAAAAACTATTTACAGCTACACACGCAAACGGCTTAAAATAGAATTGCTGAATCACGATGATAAAACACTAATTAAATATGCAGAAGTTTCTAGACACTTCCAGACAGTAACGCGAGTCACGCAATAATTTTTCGTAACAGAGGGATGTAATGTATTGGACCGGAAGTTTACCGGAAATCATTTTGGTGTTTCCCAAGATACCTAGCGGGGTTAGTGTGTGTGTGTGTGTGTGTTGGAGGAAGCCATGTTTTGTTAGCCTGAAGTGTTGTGTTCGGGAATACGATATTCTGTAACATCAAGGAAGTTATCCATTAAATGACGAGATTTTACAAACATAGATGTCATTTTGACATAAATGCTATAAAGTTATGAAGTGAGCTTATTTGTATACTGATACAGTTGATCTCTAAATATGTTTAATTGATGTACTCTGTTATCCCGGTGTTCTTTTCGTGTGTATTTCCCTATCATGAAACTACTGTATTCTGCTTAACTACCACTTTGATTAACAAAATTTAAGATCAGTTTTACTTTGGGCAATCCCATATGTCGCACATTCGATTGCTTCACAGCATTCCTCACAACACTTCTACTTCCATTGATTATAATTACACGCAGGGATAGCCAATAATTCCATCTTTTATTCCGGTTAAAGTTCCGCTTATTTGAAAGTTATGAGTACCTGTTTATTACATTTTTAGAGGCGAAAATGCGGCCGTGGGAGAAATAAAATGTTACTTACCAAAGTTTGACAGACCGATTATCGGACTCTGAAACATTTTCCAGATTTGACTGCTGTAGACTCCATCAAGTAATTTAGAAGGAATTCTTAATGATAACGAAAGAGTTTTCTTTCATTCTTGTGCAACACTACGCACGCGAGTGCATGGAAATGTATGTAGGGCTGGAAGGGTTCCAAGGAGGATGTCCGATAAAAGATCGAGCGGGCTCACAAAAATTCAAACACATACAACCCAGTATAGCTTAGGGAAACCATAAGGCGTCGGCTAAGGCGTCGCGAAAGGCGTCACGAAGTGTGTCTGACTTCAACCTGTCTCTCTCGGCAAAGGTGGTTTCAGTGGATGGAATCTAATGCCTCTGATGAACCTTGGGTGCTTTCCATTATGCCAAAGATTCCGGAAATTTCGGTCGGAAATCAAATGGAAAGGTCCGTTTCGGTTTCTTCTGACCCGCGGAATATTCGGGATCACCTCTGGAGGTGGTCCTGATATTCCGGTCGGAATATTCCGACCGAAATTTACCGTTCCATTTACCGAGTTTCTTGTTCCCAATACCGCTCTTCTGTCACTTGCTCGACTATCATGGCCGACATGGCGAGGATGCAACCTTCTTCTTGTTATCAATGCTCAATTTGTGGATAAACAACGACAGAATTATCAGAGTTATAATGCATTCTTGTTCGGCGATGACTGGTATGTGTCTGCATAGCGTTGATACAAAAACATGTTGAAAATTTTGTTGTTTCGTGTTATTCGTGCATTTTCCCGCGTTTTTGTTTTTCAGTGGTTCAAAAGTCGGGATTGATCCTTTGGGAAGGTCAGGAGGTATACGCTTTCTACCTCTTTTACTAAGCGGAGTTCGTCCTGCGTTAACTACTTCCCGACAGAGCTCTTCAAATGTGGCTCGAGTTAGTCAACAATGGCTTTGAAATTCGCATAAACTATACAACGGAACTGTAACCTGAAAATAGCCGAGTACACGATTCAGATCGCCTCGCATAAAGCTAAATGCAGCACCTAAGAGTAACAACTCATCGGACTCTTCAACAAGCTCATTAAAGATTTCGGATTCTTCGGAATCTTCACCAAAGAGCACAACACTCAAGTCCTCCATCTTTGTTTTGCAAAGTACAGCGCGTGAGAATGGGCAATAGGTTTCGTCGATCGGAATGTGTCCTTCCATTTTTCAGCGGTCGGTCCTGAGGGCCTCTTCATATGAGCCCGGTCAACCGGGCTGGCTCGGTTTCCGAGATCTCGCCTGGCCACTCTTTTCTTTGTAAAAATATCGATGTGTTCATATGAGAGGCCGGGCTGGCCCGGCTACCGAGATCTCGGTTTTTGCGACCGAGATCTCGGTAACCGGGATGAAAATTTTCCCATATGAACACTCCAGCCCGGTGACCGGGATGAAACATTTTGGGCAATGTCATCTGAGCGCAAACAAATCTCAGTCGGTACAACATGTGTCAAGTTGTGTAACGCAATTAAATCCAAGCGTATAGAAATATACGTTTTAGTATATTTTGTCATCATAAATATTCTATAGAATATTCATGATGACAAAATATACTAAAATCGTCACTAAAACGTATATTTCTATACTCTTGGATTTAATTGCGTTACAGAAATTGACACATGTTGTACCGACTGAGATTTGTTTGCGCTCAGATGACATTTTAAGTTATGCGCTACAGAAATGAGAGCAATTTGGCTTTGTGTATAGCCTTCCCCTGAACAATTAAAGGCATCCTGTGGTAAGCTCGTGGAGTGAGTACGATAATGTTCATTGGTGGCCGAATAAGAGTATTATTATTCACGACCATTAAACGAATGCATGGATGCGCCTGCCGAAATCGATTACAAATCAGGTGACAAATTGTCTATTGCAATTGTTTACGCCTGAAATTGTTGTGCTCTGAAATAGGTTGTTGTGTTCTGGAAAAGATTGTTGTGTTTTGAAAACGATTGTCGTGTTCTCAAAAAGATTGTCGTGTTCTGCAAAAGATTGTTGTGTTTCAGAAAGGAAACTGAGTTGTGTTTTGCCCCTGTGGGCCACCGTAGTATCTTCTGCCCCCCAAACCTGTCGCGAACCTCAAAGAAACTTTCACCCGTCGTCGGCCGTTTTCTGCAGCACTGAAGGGAGTTGTCGCGTTGTCCGATGTCTCTTTTGCACTGATCGATAACCTCTAGATCCGCGGGAATCAGGTGAGTTGAATTGAATCTTATTACTTGCAGTGTATCTTGGGATCTAACACGAGACATAGCAACATAGACCACAGGCGGCCCAGACGTTGTTTGTGATTTACATACGTGACAGTATTGCGCCATTTAAGAGAATGTATGAAAATGGTTCAAAAATCACTCTAAATTCAACTTGTAGTCAAGGATTTAAATAAAAGAAGCTTACCTTAGTCTGCATTTGTGTTATTTTGAAGTCTTTGTGGCAGCTGAGTCGTTCTAAAGTCGTTCTAAAGCCATTTTGACGTTTTAAACTTTTCCAAGTTCATGCAAGTTTGATTTCCAGTAAAGAGAAACGAAAGGCTGGCGACATGGTCGGCCGACGGTTCGCACTCAAAGCTCCATAAATTCCACTAAAATGCTCGGAGCTCGCCAAAATTGCCTCACGGCAGCCGTCGATAATTCTTCTTTCTAGTTGCTTCGCCTCGGATTCCAAGGTTGATCTTATCCGCCAGAAAAACGCTCCTTTTCGAGCGCTGGCTGCCCATTTTTGCTTTGTCGACATCCGTAACGAGTGATCTTGGCCACGGATTTGAAAATCGTTGGCTTAGCGACCCCTCCGTAACGACAAAGTCGCCCTCAACCGTAGGGAGGCACAGGTCAATTTGTTGTATGCAAATTGCACCGTACCAGGGTCCCTGGGGAAACTACACCGGAAACGGCGGGAAACTCACCGCTTGCAGTGAAGTAATACTAGTCAAATATACTGGCCGTTTTATTTTTATAATTGTTCAGCGCTAATTTTTACCGTGCTAACAAAACAGTTGCACGTTGTTGTTGTTCGTTGGTCAGTTCTACTCGAGAGCACTTTCTATTGGAATTAATTTTCAGACATTTTGGCATTCCCACTTCTGCCCAGCAAAACAGTGCTTTTCAGCGCTAAAATCGCTCAGTTGGTCTCAGCAAAACTGTTTTTAAGCGCTAAAATCGCTCAATAAAACAGTGCCAAGACCCTGAATTGAAATATAACAATTTTTAGACATTTAAGTACACTTCGTTTCACGTTAACGATTCA
>OX419347.1:6878492-6925992 GCA_948470475.1 Galaxea fascicularis
ACTATAGCCATATGAAAGCTCAAATATGGTTGAATCTGACAAAAACTGCGATGTCTAGTGCAGGAGCCGTACGGTATGCTTGTTCGATGATAACGATTTTGATGAGAAAAAAGGGATAAAACCCCATCTACAGCCACTGGATTTACAAGGTGAGCTTCTAATATTGAGTTTTTTATCTAATAGGATACTAAGCAATAAGATTTGCTTCGAATTTTGGGTTCGACAAAAGAGACTCTAATTCGATTATTTGAAGCTGTTGACACCTCAAGGTGGCGATTTTCCCGAAATAGAGCGTGCATTTTTCGTGAAGTAATTAAAAGCCCCAAACTAATCTTTATATCCTTGGAAAGAAGACCATTTCCGCTAATCACAACTTTAATATCACGTCTTTCGGAGTTATACCGCATAGGTAAAACGTGTCTTGAAAAAATGCTCCAAAATTAGATTTTAAAACCATAAAATATTAGTAATTTTTAAACACGTGCGGTGAGTTCAAAACTAGACCAGAAATCCTGGTTTACGGCTTGAAGAATTTGCCAGTACTTCCCACACAAATATACAAATTGAAGAAAAGCGAACTTGCTTTTGCACGTTTGAGGAGTGAAGTTCTTGTGTTGTTACTCGGCGCACTTAATGTCCGCCATTTTCTAGCGGTCGGCATCCTTTACAGTTTTTGCGAATTTTCTGGAAAACAAAAGTAGATCTGAACAAAAAGAATATACCACGTTCATTAACTCATCATGGAGTATCTCTGGGCGAAAGATGAGGGAAATCAATTTGTCAAGCATGTGCCACACTTATGTAATTCCACGCGGTCTTCGGGGACATTCTCTCTTAAAAAGCAAAACCGCATTTTTCATTTTAAAGAAAATATGTGTCGCAATTTCAGACAGCTGTTGGTCAAGACTTCGCGATAAGCTGTTTATGAACGCAGCAGTTCCTGCAGAACAAATACCAAGTCTGACATCTGACAAAGAATTAAGAAAATGAGCGTTGCTTTCTGATTGCCGCAGTAATTTAGTGAGCTGAAATCGATGGGATATTGCCTGCTCGAACACCTTGGATGTGAACATAAAATCCCCAGAATCTAAAAAGTTTGGGACTGGCCGTAGCTGCAAAAATTCGCCAACGATGATGATCTGCGTTCCCGCAAATGGAAATAAATTCTCTTCTTCTGACATGATCGAGTGATGCAAGGCGTTTGCAATCTCTAGCATTCGCGCGCTAGACATACTGGCCTCGTCCCAAATGATGACGTCTACATCTTGAAGCCTTTTCTTTACACGAGAATCGCTTAACGAACGAAGAACAAGTTGCTGGGATGTCATATCTGCAGCACCGAGGCAATAGTATGAATGCACCGTTGAAGCAGCACCGCGTCCATATACTTGGCAGGCTATTCTACTCGAACAAATTAGATCGACTTGCAATCCTCTTTGTTTGCAGTCGTTTCTAATGGCGTTTATTAAAGTTGATTTGCCAGTTCCTGCCTGCCCGGTTATTAGGATATTGTGCCCATTCCTGGCAAATTCATAGACCTCAGCTTGTTCATCGGTCAACTTGTCACAAAACATAACAACCCTTTCCACACAGATTCAACCGGAAAAATTAACTTTTCCGAAATGAGGCTTTATAGTACCGATGGAAAATTTTGTCGAAAAGCTCAAAACTATAAGGATGAATTTGGAGAAAGCTTGAAAATACTGAATGTATATATAGTGCTGAAAAGAACTGTTAAGAGCTTGGCAAAATATGGCCTTATAAAATAAGGCAAAAATACTGTTAAGTCTGAAGACACGCCGAAAGACAGCGAAATCCGTTGAATCTACTGACTCGCTATTTCGCGACCTTTCACAGCATCGCGGGTGAGGTATTATCTGGGTCAAATTTTGGGCATATAACCACGCAAAGTAACCATGAAGTACGCATGTCCACTGCGACAGTGCATGGTAACACATGCGCACAACATCCACCAAGGTAAAAGCAAGATGGCGGACGGCGGTAGACGATCGCGTAGGACAGAAGGATTTCACATGTTTCGAGTTTGAGACCCAAAGACATGGCTGGGGAACACGAGGATCACCGAAGCCTTTGTCTACCAACTGTGTAGCGGATACCAAACTGTCAAAAGTCGCCGGTAGCCAGTGTGAAAATCTCCACTAACTTCGTGTTTCTGCCCGGCCACTCGAGCTCTGCTTCCTGATGTTCTTCTGATTATTCAGCCTGGTTTAGAATAGCCACTTACTTTCTGATGAATGGAGGATTAACCTTGCCGGATATGAATGATTGCACTTGCAGCCTTCGTTGACGGCTGTTGGGACTTTTCTGGAGAATCAGGGAACTTGTATGGATTGCCAATCGATTATGCCGTAGTATACCCTACTACTTTTCCATTGTGTAGACATGACGGGGATAGATTATTAGAAAACTTGCCTTCCTCCGCACAGAAATAGTGAAAGCAAACTCATTGTTATTACACCAGAACATGAAACGTTATAAAACCTTGGTTTTAGTGCTGGCAAATTGCAATTGCCTGTTAAACTTGTTGTCCAAGTTTAACATTGGCGTCAAATATAAACCCGGCAATCAGGAACTTGTTGATGAACATTTGAAAATCATTTTTTATATTTGTGATGTTTCTTTTATTTCATTTTCTTTTATACATGACTCCACAAGCAGCAGCACTTTTACACTATTGGGTTGAAACAAAGATTATTATTGTTATTATATTATTGACAATGGCAAAACTCTATTTAAGAATATCAATATGTATAACAACACCATTCACCATTTACAAGGATAAATAAACAATAGTCTCCATTTGATGCGAAAATATGCACGGATATTTGTCAACTGACATTACCTGTTCCGAGAAACAAACAGTTTTCTGAGAGCGTAGCTCAAGGAAAACTGTGAGCATCGAGGAATAGTTAATGTTCAAGGAAAAATATCCGTGCATATTTTCAAGCCAAATGGGGAACTATTGTCTTTGTTATCCTTCAAATATTTTTTCGCAACACGCACGGTTTTGAAAATTGGGGAAAATCCTCGGATATTCCCCAGTTTTAGCTGGAAATATTCGGTCACGTGATGCATTTAGACCAATCGCCTGCGAGCGAAAATATTTGATGGATTATAAATACTGATAAAAATGTAAAAACAAAATTTCATTGATTATAATAATTATTTCTACTAAAGGACTCCTGTTCTACTACCATTAGCATTATAATTTTTACAGCAACTTTTTACAAAGCTGAAAAAAGTTATTATTATTATTATTATTATTTAAATGGACAGTTCTCTGTTGAAACTATAAGTACATGTAATAATGGAACCAGTAAACCCTTTCCATTTGTTTATTTATCCTAACATTTGCCTAAAGTTGGGTATGTAGCAACCACTATGTGATATAAGCACTTATTGCAATTGGTATTGGATAAGCTTGACAGAAAATAAAGAAATTTGTTTCTTTATCTTGTTGTAGTTTGCCTGTTTCTGTTTAGACTATCTTTTCTTCTGAAATGCCATGAGTATCTTGTAACCGTGACAGTATAGAAGCACCTCTTTCAACAAAAGACTTGTCTAAGTTTGAAAGAAAGTAATAAAATTTTTTGGTGTTTGTTGTTGTAGTTGACATGTATTTGACTAAAATACCAAGGTTAACATGTGCCCACAATTGAGGTTTATGTTAACCATACTGGTATATAAGCACCTCTTACATTGAAACAAACGTGAGTACATTTGAAAGAAGTTAGTGAAATTTGTTGATGTTTCTTGGCGTCCTTTGCTTGTTTATGCACTGGCCATGTTTTGTAACCAAAACACCATGGTTAACATATGCCCACAATTTGGGTATATGGTAACCATCATGATATTTGGGAACTTCTAACAAGGATTACATACGCTTCCGAGAATTTAAGGACATTTGCTGATTCATCTCGCTGTAGCGATCGTCGTAGTTCGCTCGTTTGTGTAGTGACTTGATTTAGTATTGCTTAAAAAATACCATGGTTAACGTATGCCCATAATTTGGGTATATGGTAACCATTATGATATTTAAGAACTTCTTCCAACACTTATTGCATACGCTTTCCAGAAATTAATTATCTGGTTGTAGGGATCGTCGTAGTTCGCATGTTTAGGTAGTGACTCGATTTAGTATTGCTAAAAAACTACCATGGTTAACGTATGCCCATAATTTGGGTATATGGAAACCATTGTGATATATAAGCACTTTTCGCAACAAGCACATTAAATAGTAAGCTTGAGAGAGAAAGTTGTTGAATTATGTCACTGTAGTTCGCTTGTTCAGTTATTGACTACTTTTGTTACGAAATACCATGGTTAACGTATGCCCATAATTTGGGTATATGATAACCATTATGATATTTAAGAACTTCTTTCAACAAGCATTGCATACGCTTTCCAGAAATTAATTATCTCGTTGTAGCGATCGTCGTAGTTCGCTCGTTTATGTAGTGACTCGATTTAGTATTGCTAAAAAAAATACCATGGTTAACGTATGCCCATGATTTGCGTATATGGTAACCATTGTGATATATAAGCACTTCTTGCAACAAGGATATTAAATAGTAAGCTTGAGAGAGAATAAAGAAAGTTGTTGAATTATCTCACCGTAGTTTGCTTGTTTATGTATTGACTAGATTTATTGTTAAAAAATACCATGGTTAACGTATGCCCGTAATTTGGGTATATGGTAACCATTGTGATATTTTTGAAAGAACTTCTTGCAACAGGCGTTTCCTAGGTTCTTTGCACATATTTCGATAATTTCACCGCCAAACGTAGTTAGCATCTCCTGTTGAATACATTACTTACCTCAAATACGGTAGCCTTGTGATTTACGCATCTCTAGCATATTGTAACACATGCTAGCCTGTAGTGCACCTATGAATGTTAAGCTGCAGGGGAGGGGGGGGAAGGGGCAGGGCATA
Organism: Galaxea fascicularis; assembly: GCA_948470475.1. Lineage (NCBI taxonomy): Eukaryota > Metazoa > Cnidaria > Anthozoa > Scleractinia > Euphylliidae > Galaxea > Galaxea fascicularis. The sequence goes on from OX419347.1 coordinate 6,883,448, forward strand.
GGCGGGGTATTTGACGTGGCAGAAGCTTTGGGTCATTGCGGCTTGTGGGTCGGGACATTTGACTTACCGTTAGTGGGGAATTTGTACTCTTTTGCGAACCATGATAACATCCTCGGAGTTGGGCATTTGAACACAAAAAACGAAGCGAGGTCGAACCCCCCGGCTATGCCCGGCGCTTCCTACCCCCCCCTCCTCTGCTGCTTGACATTGACAGGTGCATAATGCCTTTTTAAATTACATTAATTTGTTTTTTTGCGGAGTTCCAATAATGATTTAATCTCTTAATTGTAATCAGCCATGGTAATAGCGCAAAAGGGGTTTCTGGTCTGAGCGTGTTCTTTACTTCGCGCAGTTAAATGAGATAGACAGTGTTGTATTTATGTACACTATTTAATCATTTGTCATCTTTCCTGAAAATAGCGATGCTGTCGGCAGGGTTCCTTACGTTAATTCGGCCAGGGCTAAACCCTCGCATGGAATGGATGTCTATTCTTCCACAAAAGGTATCCAGAAGGTATCGATTTAGGAACTTCTTCCAACAATCATTGCATACTCTTCCGAGAATTGAAAGACATTTGTTGATTTATCCTGTTGTAGGGATCGTCGTAGTTCTCTCGTTTATGTAGTGACTTGATTTAGTATTGTTAAAAAAATACCATGGTTAACGTATGCCCATAATTTGGGTATATGGTAACCATTGTGATATATAAACACTTCTCGCAACAAGCATATTACAGTGTAACGAACTCAACCGGGGCCACCCAAGCAGAGACAGATTCGTTAACAAAGAATTTCGACTTTGCGGTTTTCAAAGCCAATAAAATTCAATCCTAAATTTAAGTTGGCGGTGGGAACAGAAACAATGTCACAGAAGCGCGACTAAACTTCGGGATTTACTGACCGTCGAAATTTATAAACAATTTGAAAACAAGAAATGGCCTTTATTTCAACCAACGAACCTCATGAAAAGTGGAAGCCAGCAAATGTGAATCTGATCTTGTGAAATCCGCAACGAATATATTAGAGATCATCAGACTTGATCTGTTTATAGAGCCCACTACGGGTTGTCTAAAAGTCCACCAACCTGATTGATTCTGAGTTGCACAGACATAAATCTCGCATTTATCTAAACACTGATACTGAAAAAAAGGAAGCGGTGAAAAACATACGAACGGTCGTCACTTTGTAATGATTGGCTTACACAAACCACAACGGCGTTTGGATTTCAACCGCTCAGGCATCTTTCACTATCGAGTCAAATGTGTTCGACAGAAGGCCGCTGTGGTAATCAAAATGCATTTATTAACTAAAACTGTGCACACAGGCTGAAAATCAAATGCGGCCGCTTCGCTTCGACTGATGTAACTTTGGATCTGTCGCGTCCGTTCCCACCGCCAAGTTAAATTTAGGATTGAATTTCATTGGCTTTAAAAACCACAAAGTCGAAATTCTTTGTTAACGAATCTGTCTCTGATTGGTTAAAAAAGCTTGGGTGGCCCCGGTTGAGTTCGTTACACTGTAATAAATAGTAAGCTTGGGAGAGAATAAAGAAAGTTGTTGATTTATCTCACTGCAGGTCGCTTGTTTATGTATTGAGTATTTTTATTGTTACAAAATACCATGGTCACCATAAGTTAAGTTAACGTATGCCCTTAAGTTGGGTAAATGGTAACCATTACTGCATTTGGGAACTTCTTCCAACAAACATTGCACACGCTTGCGATACGGCACAGTATCACAGTTCACCTTTTTTGCATTGTTTATAATTAAGTGTTTAATTTGGGTTTAAAATAATGTACATGTAATGGGAAATATGGTAAACAATATGAATCCTGATCAGTTGGAAATGATTTAGGACATCATGTTCTCATGTGGCTGTCATGAGAAACTTTCACGGCGAATCCGTTGGCCACCCTAATTTTGGTGGTTACTTACCAAAGTCCAGGCGTTTCCCATGATTGATTAAGAGGCCACCAGTACATTACTACTGAAACAGGTAGACTGTTTTTTCAAAGACGCGCGTAACAGTTTCCGTTAGCAAAAAGTGTGTTTGAATTTAACCCACGTAGTCCACAGGTGACCGCAAAAGGTAAGCGCACGTGATCACATTCCTGAATCTTCTAATGGCGGGGTCCTTTTGATGGTTGACGGTTTAATATTTCGGAATGACGTTTATAACACGAAATTAAAGTATAAATTTGGCTATAATTTTTAATAAAACGATATAATTTTGCTCATATTTGAACAATCCAATTAGTCCTATAATTTGTGTGCTAAAAATGAGGTTTTTGGCCTTTAACTTTCAGCTGTATCATGTTGAGTAACAAACCGGCGAACATAAGAGAACCTGGCCGAGACATTAAAAATCATGAAGGAATGTTCCCACGTGCGTTTGCTTTTCGGTCAACAACCTGAAGCCACGTGACCCAAAACAGTCACGTTTGTTGCCAATGGCATCTGTTGCGGTCGGCTCTCAAAAAACGGTCTACCTGTTTCGGTAGTAAGCGATCGCGGACACGTTTTCGGAGGTCCCAACCTATTATTTTCTATTGTCTTCAACTCTATTAAACAATCACTATATCAGTAAGATGTACCATAGTATGGCACGGAATATATTGGGCCGATGGCGTTTGACGGTTATCTATTTGTATTCTTTCGTATTTGTTGGGTGATGTATAATTAGTCTAACCTGTCATTATCGTCGTTTGTTGGTTACAGCTGTATAAATCGGGCAACCTGCCGTCAGTTGGCTGTTCTGCAAGGATGAACGCTTCATAAGGGTTAAATGTAACCTTAAATTCACACGAATATGCACTTTTATTCAAGACTAACCTGTCCATAAATGGATACCTTTTCTGGAAGAATAGACAACCAATCCATGCGAGGGCTTAGCCTTGGCCGAATTAACGTAAGGAACCCTGCCGAAAGCATCGCTATTTTCAGGAAAGATGACAAATGATTAAATAGTGTACATAAATACTTTATCTCATTTACAGCGGTGATCATATTGGCGTGAACACCTAAAATGTGTCTGGAATGTTTGTTTTAACCAATCACAGGCGAGATCTTCACACCACAGAAACCACAGGCAACGAATGGGTTTCCTATCTGTCACAGAACAAATTATTTTCGTTTGGTTTTAACATTCAGTCTTTTTACAAGTAAACAATTGGTTTTCCTTCCTATTTGTTTGCAGTATGTGCTATACTAGCGAAGAATACAGGTTTGAGCGATTTTAAAATAAATTACAAAGCCGATGTGCCGGGCTGATGCACGCGACAGTTTGGCGCGCGAATTTTCAAACTTTTGGTAACGATCGAAAAAGGTAGTTACGAAATCTTCTTGGCTAAATTCCTTCATAACTAGCTTCCAATAGCATGTAATCCCCTAGATATCAAATACATAAATGCCTTCAGAGAAAAAGCAAAATTATATTTGGAAGGAATACTGAAAATTGGCCTGTTTACTTTGCACGATGTGTCAATCATTCCATAGATGTTGAATTTTGTCGGCGGTCTTTCCAGTTTGCGATCTTGCGATCAAGGAACGTCTACCCGCACAGTAGTTCGAAGGTTTAATCGTTAGCCCACATAAATCCAATCCCCTTGTTCTACAAAAAAAATATTAGCAAGGGTTATGCTATCAGAAACAAAAACATCACTATTGTTCATTTTTTATTGTCTTCATGTGATACGTCGTTAAATGGGAAGCTGGTCGTCCTCGCGTCGCGTTGGCTTCCAAATTTTTTCTTTCTAAAATCGAATGATGTTGTGGATGTGGTCCTCAGCACTGATCTTGGGGAACAGCAGTGTTTTAAATTCCTAATAAGACAACTTGTATCATTAAACAAAACGAAAATAATTTGTTCCGTGACCGATGGGAAACCGTTCTTTGCCTGTGGTTTCTGTGGTGTGAAGATCTCGCCTGTGATTGGTTACAAAAAAATAAATATTCCAGACATATTTTAGGTGTTCACGCCAATAATTTATATATTTAGGCAAACCTAAAAGCGGAGCTCCACAGTTCTTTTTTTTTATTGTATGGCATTTACCGATAAAATAAAATCAATGCCAGGACTCGAGCCAGGACTCTAGTAAGGACTTCTGCATTGTGATTATAGTTTTTACTGTTTTGCTGCAGAGCCACAGCCACCATTCAAACATGTGCTAACGTACATTTTCGATTTATCATCGGCCTTTCCCACGTTGGATCAAGGGACTACATAACCAGAGCATAAACGATTTTACTTCATCACAGTTTAATTACATCCGATTACATTTCAATACAAATGGTGTAAATCTCTAAACTATCGATCAACAGTCCCAGTGTCTCACTTTTAAATCCAACATCACAACCGGTTATGTGCTTTGGTTAAGTCACAAATTTTCTAACATGTATCGTTGACATTTTAACCTCAACAAACCGAAATATTCCACAACAAAACAAAATGGTAAAACCCCAAAGTGGGTACTCTTCGACACTACCCAAAAAAGAAGAAAAGTACTTTGTTCGCCTTGTTTTGACTATTTTATGGCGTCATTTTTTGTGAGCTATAAAGACGATAGAAAAGTGCCGTCTGTGTCCTTTGTACAATAGCACCAAAAAACATTAACCGAAAAAGACTTTAACTTAACTTTTCGTTGTGAAAAGTGGCTGCGGCACAATAAGCCATGAATCAACTCAGGTGATCAACTACAAATGGTTGAGAATGGTTTTATTCTTGACTTCGACCAACTACAAATATTGCAAACTACAAACGTTGACTACGAGTCGTGGGCGGTATTATTTTTTACATCACTGTTAATAATAACATCTGATTGGCAATGACAACAGACAAACAAATCGGTTTCAGAAAAACATTTGTCAATAAACATTGAATTAAAGACGAAGTTTTTACTGCAATTAGCCCATTAAGTCTACGATTTTTTAACTTACAACGAGAGTTGCTATGAAGGACAACATATTGCTGACATTTCGACTGCTAAAGCTGTTAAAAATCGTGTTTACTTCTGGCAAGGAGTTGTCGCTCTTTGCGAGAGTTTTCCAAATGCCAATCCGGCTCTTGTTCCTAACAAAGCGGAGCCGAGGATTTAAACAGTCCGAACTTCGTTTGGCTTTTCTTCAACCAATTTTGTGCCCAAAAATGAGCGACAGCAGGGAAAACGAAGACTTTTAGGATCCACTAATGAAATATTGAATAGAAAACATTTGGAAAAAACACGAGCATTTTTTTTTAAGAAAACAAAAAACGATACGAATGTTTCTTCGGCGTTTTGGCGTTTCTTGGAAAAATAAGACAAGCAACAAACATAACTCGTGAGCAACCTAGGCAAATCGCTAGTCCGAGTGTTCTTGACATAAGTCTCCGTATAAAAGACAAAACAGGAATACTAAACCTACGGATGCGGACAGTTTAGGTTAGTCAATAATCACTCCGAACGCAGAGCTGACATAATAGCCGTCATTTCACACAAAATCATTGCTTTGCTAAGAATTGCGGCGAGGGACAATATATTGCCGGCATTTCCAATGCTGCAACTGTTAAAAATCGCGTTTACTTTTGGCATGGAGTTGTTGTTCTTTCGGCGAGAGTTTTCCAAATGTCAAACTTACCAAGCGGCGCCGAGGTTATAAACCGTCCGGACTTCGCTTGGCTTTTCTTCAACAAATTTTGTGCCCTAAAACGAAACGTTTTAGGATCCAAGATCAAATATTGGGTAGAAAACATTTGGAAAAAACAAGAGTCCAAACCAATTTGAGATAGAAGCGTGAAAACAACAAAACGTAAGAAAAAAGAAACCGATGCGAATGTCTATTCGACCGTACAAATCGGAAAAAATAAGTATGTGTAATCAAATGGTGACGAGTGAAATTAGGGAATAATTTCACGCGCGTTTTGTCCAAATTCTAATAATTTCCCGAGCCTTTAGGCGAGGGAAATTATTAGAATTTGGACAAAACGCAAGTGAAATTATTCCCTAATTTCACGAGTATACCATTTGATTACCTATTAATATCATGGGTGACAAATTACGCTCACAATCGTGGGTTTTTGACTTGTTTATTGTATCGAGAACTCCACGCATTCAAATGTTTAAAGCATACTTTCGGCTAAAGTTCACAATTGTTTGAGTTTTTCGACGAAAAGCCCTTTGAAATCCTTCTTGCTGTTTACAAAATGTTTCAAAGTTGAGTCAACTGTCAAATCTTCGTTACATGATTCGCTATAGTCATGAATGAACTGAAAGCGGCGCCCGTGTAAAATGCGCCTAAAATCCGATCGCGGTCATCTGTGTATTTGTCTCCGTGTTTTTGAAGTATAAATTGTCGCTAAAAGTTTATTATATGGCCAAAGCAAACTGGGCTAGATGAAATTCAAGCGAAAATGTACAAAGTTAAAACTTTAAGAGCTCGTAAGTATATCCATAACATCTTTGAACCTGGAGCGTCATCTTGGCACTAAACGTTGCCATGGCAATTTTGTAATTTCACATGTGAAATTATAAATTAACTCTGAAATTTCGCGCCAAAATTAAGGAGTAATTTGTCACCCATGATATTAGACAAGTAACAAACCGAGACAAATCGCTATTCAATTTTCTTGGCATAAATGTCCATATAAAAGACAAAACAGGAGTACTAACCTGCGCACAGTTTAAGTCAGTCAACAATCACTCCGAACGCAGAGCTTAAGCAGAAGCGGTCATTTCACACAAAAGTAAGTCTTATTACTTCTCATGCCTGTCAAGGAAGCTTGTTCAATTAAGGATTTTAGCGGCAAAACCGTCCAGTTTAATACACAGCAAGGTCCGAAGACAGTGCATAATTACTGAAACCTTGCCAGACCACACCGGCGATCTTTTCTCTTCGTGCAAGCTTATGCAGGCAAACACGGGCAAAAGCTGAAATTTTCTGACACTTGAATTGGTAATGTTTTTACAGCTTGACAAGAGACACTCTCTTTTTCGCTGTTCCTCACTATAATTTCGTCTCTTTTCTCGAGCTTTTTGTTGTTCTTTCTCCCGTTGCTCCCAGTACGATTCAGCCTGTTTACTTGAGCCCTTTCTTATTCTTTCTCCCGTTGCTCGACAATACAATTCAGCCAGTTTGCTCGTGCTTTTTCTCCCGCTGTTTGTCACTGATACTCTGCCTATGTACCCGTGCCCTTTCATGTTCTTTCTCCCGCTGTTTGTCACTGATATTCCGTCAACGAATAGACAAAACTGACTTTGTTTTAAAACTGTCTTCAAAATTTGGCTATGCAGTTTCCCGCCACAGAAACGTGGGTTGAGAACTGCGTGTATGGGCAACTGATCTTTCCAAAAACAGTCCATATGGAAGCGCGCCTATATGCAAGCTTGCACACGAAAGGGTTAACTGGAGTATCACATTTGACTTTGGCTTACATGATGGGGTGGACGTACGTACGGTCGGTCGGTCGGCCGGTCGGACGGTCGGACGGTCGGTCGGTCGTACGATGACGTCATAACCAAAATTTCTCGGATGGATGGGTTACCATATTTTCTTAGCAATGGTGCTCCGCGCGCGCGCGCCTTCGGCGCGCGCGGAGCTCCGCTATAATCATCGCTGTAAGTGCGCGAAGTAAAGAACACGCTCAGACCAGAAACCCCTTTTGCGCTATTACCATGGCTATAATTACAATTAAGAGATTAAATCATTATTGGAACTCCGCAAAAAAACAAATTAATGTAATTTAAAAATGCATTATGCACCTGTCAATATCAAGCAGCAGAAGACGAGGGGGGGGTAGCAAACGCCGGGCATAGCGGGGGGGTTCGACCTCGCTTCGTTTTTTGTGTTCAAATGCCCAACTCCGGGGATGTTATCATGGTTCGCAAAAGAGTACAAATTCCCCACTAACGGTAAGTCAAAGTCAAGCTTCTGCCACGTCAAATACCCCGCCTATGCCCTGCCCCCCCCCTCCCCTGCAGCTTAACATTCATAGGTGCACTACAGGCTAGCATGTGTTACAATATGCTAGAGATGCGTAAATCACAAGGCTACCGTATTTGAGGTAAGTAATGTATTCAACAGGAGATGCTAACTACGTTTGGCGGTGAAATTATCGAAATATGTGCAAAGAACCTAGGAAACGCCTGTTGCAAGAAGTTCTTTCAAAAATATCACAATGGTTACCATATACCCAAATTACGGGCATACGTTAACCATGGTATTTTTTAACAATAAATCTAGTCAATACATAAACAAGCAAACTACGGTGAGATAATTCAACAACTTTCTTTATTCTCTCTCAAGCTTACTATTTAATATCCTTGTTGCAAGAAGTGCTTATATATCACAATGGTTACCATATACGCAAATCATGGCATACGTTAACCATGGTATTTTTTTTAGCAATACTAAATCGAGTCACTACATAAACGAGCGAACTACGACGATCGCTACAACGAGATAATTAATTTCTGGAAAGCGTATGCAATGCTTGTTGAAAGAAGTTCTTAAATATCATAATGGTTATCATTATACCCAAATTATGGGCATACGTTAACCATGGTATTTCGTAACAAAAGTAGTCAATAACTGAACAAGCGAACTACAGTGACATAATTCAACAACTTTCTCTCTCAAGCTTACTATTTAATGTGCTTGTTGCGAAAAGTGCTTATAGCGGAGCTCCGCGCGCGGAGCACCATTGATAAGAAAATATGGTAACCCATCCATCCGAGAAATTTTGGTTATGACGTCATCGTACGACCGACCGTCCGACCGTCCGACCGACCGTACGTACGTCCACCCCATCATGTAAGCCAAAGTCAAATGTGATACTCCAGTTAACCCTCTCGTGTGCAAGCTCGCATGTAGGCGCGCTTCCATATGGACTGTTTTTGGAAAGATCATTTGGCCATACACGCAGTTCTCAACCCGCGTTTTTGTGGCGGGAAATTTTTTGAAGACAGTTTTAAAACAAAGTCAGTTTTGTCTATTCGTTGGCGGAATATCAGTGACAAACAGCGGGAGAAAGAACAAGAAAGGGCACGAGTAAACAGGCAGAGTATCAGTGACAAAAAGCGGGAGAAAAAGCACGAGCAAACCGGCTGAATTGTATTGTCGAGCAACGAGAGAGAGAACAAGAAAGGGCTCGAGTGAACAGGCTGAATCGTACTGACGAGCAACGGGAGAAAAAACAACAAAAAGCCCGAGAAAAGAGACGAAATTATAGTGAGGAACAGCGAAAAAGAGAGCGTCTCTTGTCAAGCTGTAAAAACATTACCAAGTGTCAGGAAGTTTCAGCTTTTCCTCGTGTTTGCCTGCAGAAGCTTGCATGAAGAGAAAAGATCGTGTGGTCTGGCAAGGTTTCAGTAATTATACGCTGTCTTCGGACTTTGCTGTGTATTAAACTGGACGGTTTTGCCGCTAAAATCCTTACAGCATGTAATTGAACAAGCTTCCTTGATAGGCATGAGACGTAATAAGACTTACTTTTGTGTGAAATGACCGCTTCTGCTTAAGCTCTGCGTTCGGAGTGATTGTTGACTGACTTAAATTGTGCGCAGGTTAGTACTCCTGTTTTGTCTTTTATATGGACATTTATGCCAAGAAAATTAAATAGCAATTTGTCTCGGTTTGTTACTTGACTTATGTTTTCCGATTTCTACGAGAAACGTCGAAGAGACACTCGCATCGGTTTCTTTTCTTACGTTTTGTTATTTTCACGCTTCTATCTCAAATTGGTTTGGACTCTTGTTTTTTCCAAATGTTTTCTATCCAACATTTCATCTTGGATCCTAAAACGTTTCGTTTTTTCCTGCTGTCGCTCATTTTAGGGCACAAAATTTGTTGAAGAAAAGCCAAGCGAAGTCCGGACGGTTTATAACCTCGGCGCCGCTTGGTAAGTTTGACATTTGGAAAACTCTCGCCGAAAGAACAACAACTCCATGCCAAAAGTAAACGCGATTTTTAACAGTTGCAGCATTGGAAATGCCGGCAATATATTGTCCCTCGCCGCAATTCTTAGCAAAGCAATGATTTTGTGTGAAATGACGGCTATTATGTCAGCTCTGCGTTCGGAGTGATTGTTGACTGACCTAAACTGTCCGCATCCGTAGGTTTAGTATTCCTGTTTTGTCTTTTATACGGAGACTTATGTCAAGAACACTCGGACTAGCGATTTGCCTAGGTTGCTCACGAGTTATGTTTGTTGCTTGTCTTATTTTTCCAAGAAACGCCAAAACGCCGAAGAAACATTCGTATCGTTTTTTGTTTTCTTACGTTTTGTTGTTTTCACGCTTTTATCTCAAATATGGTTTGGACTAAAAAATGCTCGTGTTTTTTCCAAATGTTTTCTATTCAATATTTCATTAGTGGATCCTAAAAGTCTTCGTTTTCCCTGCTGTCGCTCATTTTTGGGCTCAAAATTGGTTGAAGAAAAGCCAAACGAAGTTCGGACGGTTTAAATCCTCGGCTCCGCTTTGTTAGGAACAAGAGCCGGATTGGCATTTGGAAAACTCTCGCAAAGAGCGACAACTTCTTGCCAGAAGTAAACACGATTTTTAACAGCTTTAGCAGTCGAAATGCCAGCAATATGTTGTCCTTCACAGCAATTCCCGTTGTAAGTTAAAAAATCGTAGACTTAATGGGCTAATTGCAGTAAAAACTTCGTCTTTAATTCAATGTTTATTGACAAATGTTTTTCTGAAACCGATTTGTTTGTCTGTTGTCATTGCCAATCAGATGTTATCATTAACAGTGATGTAAAAAATATTACCGCCCACGACTCGTAGTCAACGTTTGTAGTTTGCAATATTTGTAGTTGATCGAAGTCAAGAATAAAACCATTCTCAACCATTTGTAGTTGATCACCTGAGTTGATTCATGGCTTATTGTGCCGCAGCCACTTTTCACAACGAAAAGTTAAGTTAAAGTCTTTTTCGGTTAATGTTTTTTGGTGCTATTGTACAAAGGACACAGACGGCACCTTTCTATCGTCTTTATAGCTCACAAAAAATGACGCCATAAAATAGTCAAAACAAGGCGAGCAAAGTACTTTTCTTCTTTTTTGGGTAGTGTCGAAGAGTACCCACTTTGGGGTTTTACCATTTTGTTTTGTTGTGGAATATTTCGGTTTGTTGAGGTTAAAATGTCAACGATACATGTTAGAAAATTTGTGACTTAGCCAAAGCACATAACCGGTTGTGATGTTGGATTTAAAAGTGAGACACTGGGACTGTTAACCTATAGTTTAGAGATTTACACCATTTGTATTGAAATTTAATCGGATGTAATTAAACTGTGATGAAGTAAAATCGTTTATGCTCTGGTTATGTAGTCCCTTGATCCAACGTGGCAAAGCCGATGATAAATCGAAAATGTACTTTAGCACATGTTTGAATGGTGGCTGTGGCTCTGCAGCAAAACAGTAAAAACTATAATCACAATGCAGAAGTCCTTACGTACTAGAGTCCTGGCTCGAGTCCTGGCATTGATTTTATTTTATCGGTAAATGCCATACAATAAAAAAAGAACTGTGGAGCTCCGCTTTTAGGTTTGCCTAAATATATATATTATATCACAATGGTTTCCATATACCCAAATTATGGGCATACGTTAACCATGGTAGTTTTTTAGCAATACTAAATCGAGTCACTACCTAAACATGCGAACTACGACGATCCCTACAACCAGATAATTAATTTCTGGAAAGCGTATGCAATAAGTGTTGGAAGAAGTTCTTAAATATCATAATGGTTACCATATACCCAAATTATGGGCATACGTTAACCATGGTATTTTTTTAGCAATACTAAATCAAGTCACTACACAAACGAGCGAACTACGACGATCGCTACAGCGAGATGAATCAGCAAATGTCCTTAAATTCTCGGAAGCGTATGTAATCCTTGTTAGAAGTTCCCAAATATCATGATGGTTACCATATACCCAAATTGTGGGCATATGTTAACCATGGTGTTTTGGTTACAAAACATGGCCAGTGCATAAACAAGCAAAGGACGCCAAGAAACATCAACAAATTTCACTAACTTCTTTCAAATGTACTCACGTTTGTTTCAATGTAAGAGGTGCTTATATACCAGTATGGTTAACATAAACCTCAATTGTGGGCACATGTTAACCTTGGTATTTTGGTCAACTACATGTCAACTACAACAACAAACACCAAAAAATTTTATTACTTTCTTTCAAACTTAGACAAGTCTTTTGTTGAAAGAGGTGCTTCTATACTGTCACGGTTACAAGATACTCATGGCATTTCAGAAGAAAAGATAGTCTAAACAGAAACAGGCAAACTACAACAAGATAAAGAAACAAATTTCTTTATTTTCTGTCAAGCTTATCCAATACCAATTGCAATAAGTGCTTATATCACATAGTGGTTGCTACATACCCAACTTTAGGCAAATGTTAGGATAAATAAACAAATGGAAAGGGTTTACTGGTTCCATTATTACATGTACTTATAGTTTCAACAGAGAACTGTCCGTTTAAATAATAATAATAATAATAATAATAATAATAATAATAATAACTTTCTTTAGCTTTGTAAAAAGTTGCTGTAAAGATTATAATGCTAATGGTAGTAGAACAGGAGTCCTTTAGTAGAAATAATTATTATAATCAATGAAATTTTGTTTTTACATTTTTATCAGTATTTATAATCCATCAAATATTTTCGCTCGCAGGCGATTAGTCTAAATGCATCACGTGACCGAACATCCCCCAGCTAAAACTGGGGAATATCCGGACATTCCCCAATTTTCAAAACTGTGCGTGTTGCGAAAAAATATTTGAAGGATAACAAAGACAATAGTTCCCCATTTGGCTTGAAAATATGCACGGATATTTTTCCTTGGACATTAGCTGTTCCTCGATGCTCACAGTTTTCCTTGAGCTACGCTCTCAGAAAACTGTTTGTTTCTCGGAACAGGTAATGTCAGTTGACAAATATCCGTGCATATTTTCGCATCAAATGGAGACTATTGTTTATTTATCCTTGTAAATGGTGAATGGTGTTGTTATACATATTGATATTCTTAAATAGAGTTTTGCCATTGTCAATAATATAATAACAATAATAATCTTTGTTTCAACCCAATAGTGTAAAAGTGCTGCTGCTTGTGGAGTCATGTATAAAAGAAAATGAAATAAAAGAAACATCACAAATATAAAAAATGATTTTCAAATGTTCATCAACAAGTTCCTGATTGCCGGGTTTATATTTGACGCCAATGTTAAACTTGGACAACAAGTTTAACAGGCAATTGCAATTTGCCAGCACTAAAACCAAGGTTTTATAACGTTTCATGTTCTGGTGTAATAACAATGAGTTTGCTTTCACTATTTCTGTGCGGAGGAAGGCAAGTTTTCTAATAATCTATCCCCGTCACGTCTACACAATGGAAAAGTAGTAGGGTATACTACGGCATAATCGATTGGCAATCCATACAAGTTCCCTGATTCTCCAGAAAAGTCCCAACAGCCGTCAAGTGCAATCATTCATATCCGGCAAGGTTAATCCTCCATTCATCAGAAAGTAAGTGGCTATTCTAAACCAGGCTGAATAATCAGAAGAACATCAGGAAGCAGAGCTCGAGTGGCCGGGCAGAAACACGAAGTTAGTGGAGATTTTCACACTGGCTACCGGCGACTTTTGACAGTTTGGTATCCGCTACACAGTTGGTAGACAAAGGCTTCGGTGATCCTCGTGTTCCCCAGCCATGTCTTTGGGTCTCAAACTCGAAACATGTGAAATCCTTCTGTCCTACGCGATCGTCTACCGCCGTCCGCCATCTTGCTTTTACCTTGGTGGATGTTGTGCGCATGTGTTACCATGCACTGTCGCAGTGGACATGCGTACTTCATGGTTACTTTGCGTGGTTATATGCCCAAAATTTGACCCAAATAATACCGTGGAATATTTTCGCGGGCTTCGTAGCACGCGGGCCATTAAACATATTTTTATTTCTGGTCAAATCTAACGCATTGCACTCCCCCAGCGCAGCGGAGTGCATGTGGACAAAAGGACCATCCCTCCCCCGAGTAAGTGCCCCTTTTGCGGAGCAGCCGCGGTCACTAAGCCAGAGTATTTGAATCTCGTGTACGGAAACTGTGTTTCACGCATCATGGAGTCGCCGAATTGGTGAAATTTGAGCGGTGAAATGAGCGATTCCCTACCCTGGGTGCCAGAGGTTTTTTTTTCGTTAGGGGTGACAGAATTGAGCGGCGAAGCCGCGAAGGCGAGTCGCGAAGCGGCGAGAAAAAAACCTCTGGCACCAACGGATAACAACCTCACTTCCATGCTGACGCCAAATTCCTTTGATTGACATCCGCAGTCAGAGCTTATTTTAGAAACACAGCAAACCAGTTTTTCCCACGTGGAGTAAAATTTGCGTGTCATGTTTCGGGTAATACAAACAACACTGCAAGATAAAGATTATTACCCGGCTTAAATTGCTATCAAGAGAAAGGCTGTACTGTCACCAAACGCACTGAAACGAGCCAAACCAAAGCTAGACAAAATACTTCAGAGGGCATACAAAGGACCGCAGTCGCTAAACAGAAACAACAAGAGTCAAAGGAAACAGGCGATAAATGCAGAATTTAAACCCAGAAATGACCTTTGTTATCATCATATTTAATCCTATAAACCATTGTGTTGCCCCGCTGAACACAAATAAGAAGCTAAATCGGTCAATAGAACCAAGATAGAAGTGGCAAACAGGCGAACCCCATTTTACGTCAGTTCTTGTATGTGGGAGTTGATCAGCGAAACCAACGGACAAATGACAACAATGATGGGCTTTTCAGGACAGTCCAAACCACGAGCCGCCAACATGGAACAAATGCTAGAAATCACTTGAAATATCACCTGCTTTCCAGAGCCAGTAGGCAAAACTGCGAAAGACAACCTGTACAATGAAAAGGACCTGCTCCAGTTTCAAGTGATCGAATTCCGGAAATTTTGAATCAACAGTTGATTTCAAAGCGCTCGCTATTTCGAAAAGCACAACGTTCACGTCGTCTTCTCGTATTACTGCGGTAAAACCAGTTTGGCCAAGATCATCCTAAACTTAACCAATGGCAGCCCTTTTAAGAAACATTTTTCAATCAACCAATCAGATTCCCAGGGTCAGATTTTGACTCTGGAGAAATAAATGGCAACGTGATTGGATCGGCGCGCTCAAAAGACTTAACTGCCTGAGCCAGAGGTCTCTCGCCGACCAGCACTACTCGCTCTGACGCTTCTCGCCGCTGGCGAACGAGAAGACCTCTGGCATCCAGGGTAGCGATTCCCCGTTTGTGTTGGTCGAATTTTCGGGCAAGTTGGCGAAAAAAGAAAGGAAATTTATCTACGCGGCTGCTGCTGGCGATTTGAAGCGGATACTCCGCTGTTTTGGGAATTTATTGGCCTTCGAGCGGTGACTGGTTCGATCTCGAGTCACAGTGACTTGGGATTTGAAAAAAACGAGGATATTGCATTTAGACGTCCTAGAAAGGGAAAACAAACAGTAGAGTGAAGGTAGGAAGGCTTTATTTGAGTAGAATATAAATATTTCCACCGCTACTCGGCTCGTTGGAATTCTAGGTTTTTAACGGTCAATTTTTATGTATCAACTTTTGATGACATACACCACGATTGGGCTGCCTGTGATGTATCAGGCAATGGGTTTCAATCCTGCATTTGAGCCTGCTGTATTTTCAGCATTCCATCCTGGTTTTACTTCCCAGCACATGGCAGCTTTCGCTTTTTGAGAGATTACATGCAATGGATCTGATCTGCTGTGACAACTTTGAATGACTGATGTAAAACTGTTTTCGTTTACGCTCGACTGAGTTTGGTCACCTTATATTATATTTGCATAATTCATGCAGGAGAATTTCTGGTTCCCCTTTTTTAAAAAGCGGGTTTCCTGATGTGGATAAATAAATGTCAGTATTGCCAAAACTATGTGATTTCAAAATGGGTGTAATAAAGTGGTAATTGAACTTCGTGTCGTGCAATTTTGGTCTGAAATCATACTTGTGATTTCAAATCCAACTCGCGCTGCGCGCTCGTTCGATTTTGAAACCACGCGAATGATTTCAGACCAAATTGCACTCCACTCTGTTCAATTACCATTATAAATTGCACTCGAAACAATGTGATTACCTATACAAATTAATTGACATTGCACGCATATGATTTGGATAAATAGTAAATTTAACCCTGTGATTAAACGAGAGACACCTCTGCGTTTTTAACGTCTATATTCGTTTCATAATACTGAAAAAAGAATGAAAAGCTCATATTGAAAGTCACAAGAACATTTCAAACTCACTGCAGCAACGTACCCGCCGCTGAACTTATGGTTTTAACCAAGTTGATCTTGCCAGGTCTTAACACTAGCTCCATGTAGTTCTGCCGAAAACTTGCCTTCAAAACGTGAACGTCGTCCTAGCACCTCTCTAACAATATCTAAATTCGACTTCCTTAACTTACTCACAAAACGCCTTGATTTGTTTATGAAACATTCCAGAAATACTAAAATTTGCTTTACCACTTATTCTTGTATTTTCAATATTATTGAAGTGCATTAATGGCAGATTAATTGAATACCAACTAGGACAACGATGTTTCACATGGTTCTTTGGTATTACTCCCTTAGCTAAGATTATTCGGTTCTGAAATACAGCAAACACAACAGCAGGCCGCAAAAACGTTAGGCGAAACAATTGGGCAAATATCTTAAAAAAATAGTTTTGATTGGAAATAGTCACATAAAGCATTATCGGTATTTTACCTGGTTTCTGCTTCACTCCAAACACCTCCACTCTCATGCAAAACGCAACATGTCTAGCTGTCCCCAAAAATCGCATCCACCTTGTTAAGACTCCAAGGTAAATAAAGTTCTTATTTACTGTGTTGCTGTCTACATTTCCTCTGAGAACCTGAAATTCAGTAAACATTGGAAAGTCACAAACCATGATTGACAAAAACACAAGCATACGCCGGGTCGTAGAAGCCATGATGTACCAAATAGTCATTAGCCACAAAATAGTGCAGGGTATATCTATACTACTCTTACAGCTCACCTCAACTTGTTCACCGTTCTTATAATCAGACCAATTTTTTCCATCTGTGGATGTCTGTAGTGTGTATGTCTCAACCCACTCATCTGCTTTAGCATTCCCCTGAGTGGACACAGCACAGATGATGTGAAGTGTCTGTAGATCAATCTGTAGATATGGATTACTGTCATTTGTGGACGCACACCATGATGATCCTGCTGCGTAGTTCAATTTGCCATTCTTAGCTGGTGTGTTACTATTAAGCTGAGAGGAAGCAGTTATCCTGTTATCTGGGATTGAACCACTTTGCATTCCAAGATCGAGATCACTGCAGTATCCTGCATGTAAAACAGAAAGAAAATAACCAAAAAACTAAGAAACGGCAAGTATACGGGTGTAAAGTGAACACTATGTGGGAACTACGGAAGTTTTGGGGCAGGATAAGGTTTGCATGCGTGTGAGATCGTGAAATTTCCTTAAAAGGTGCTTGACATATCCTGAAATTCACTTATCCTTATACAGGGGGGCCGTAGAATTCCTTATATCATCTTCATTTATGACTTTGTTCAATGATTGGTGTACGACCTTTTTTTTCTTTTACTAAACCAAGAGCGCGTATCCCAATTATTTTTTGCAGTGTTTGTGGACGTTTACCAAGAAAATTCCATCCCGTGACATGCTGTGGTGGGTCTTTGGGGAGTAGGGAAAATGAAACCGAGCCGCGGATAGGCATTCAATGACTATCAAACGTAGAGTTTCTACCGTTGTCTGAATATGTCGACATTGCACGGCCGGTTAACCCAAACCTAATCCAATGGATAACTTAACACAATCGGCAAACAGAGTGACTTCAAAAGCTCTGAAACACGTTTACTGAATTCTAGAATGATGCGGTGACCGTACCATACGGCATTTGGTTCTTAGCACGATTGCAGCATTAACTGAGCAACACATTTAAACCTTCAGCCGGCGACACCAGTAAACGATTGTATACGTCGTTGCGAAAATCTAAAGCGAATTTCGCCGTTGATTGATACACTGGACACACAAGTCGATTATTTTCACGATTTTTTTTTACGATTTTTCAAATTTTGTTCCCAGGTTCCAAGCATTGTTGTTGTCCGCCACTCAGTGAGAAGGTATCTGACAAAATCGCCCAACTTGGTTAGTTGGTTGGTTGGTTGGTGTTACTTGCAATTCGCAGCAATGGGCGTATGAAATCGCAGGAATGGGCTCACTGGGCGAATGCCGGCGAATTTATTCGCCAATATCTGATATGCCTGATACCAGTAATTTTATAACCCGATCGGGGCGATCGGCGTATAAATTCGCCTAGCGCATCACCCCTTTTAAAGAGAACCTGCTCGTAGGCTACACTACTTTGCACGTGCACACGGAAAAACATACTGTTATTATCGAAATTACGTGGATCTCGAGCGGAGGATTTTGACTGAAATAACTTAACTCGAAAGAGAAAACTCATTTTTTTTTATCCTTTTGTTTGAAGTTGACGTTGTGTTTACCTAGCCGTGAACAACGCTCAGTATGAGGCGCGTACCACAGAGCTACCAGCTGATTGACGCAGCGTGAGTTAGCATGTGTCTGCCACATTCCCTTGTGGTGTGTTCCCGCAAAATGGGCCTCTGCCTCCGCATCATAGCTTTTTACAGACTGTTGCTGACATCTCAAGCGCCGAGGTTTGCGCAGTTCTCGATAAAAAAAAGCCTGGGCCAGTTTTCTCCAAAGTTTGTGCCAAAACCCTCGATCAGACTGTGTACAGCTGCCGTAAACCTGTGATGACTTGGCAACGAAAGACGAAAATTTGCATGAAGACTAAAATGTCAAAGCATTTTTTACTTTTCACTTGACGCGTTGAGGCTTGCTGCAACTTGAGTTGGCGGCATATGGCCTGCTACCTTATACGTAATTTAGTGAGCCAAATAATTGAAATTGCAGGTAGATCAATTTCTTCTAGTAAATCTTATTTTTTTACCAGTTTTAAACAAAATTTCTTCAATGTTGACTTTAGTTTCAAGTTTTACTTTGACGATGAAGATAATTGCTTCGAAGAAAAAGATAAATTAGGTTGTAAATAAAGACCGAAAACGCGTATAATACTTTCACCCGCTGTTCTTTCGGTAATTCAAAATACCGTTTGGAGGCCCTTACCTTTTACAGGGACATTAACTCTGTATTCTGTTGTTCATGTGTTGTTTATCCGCAGTTTAGTATTTTTAATTATTTTACCTCAGTTGAGCGTTAAAAGAAAACAAGGTTTGCAGTAAGGTACGTATAACTTATCAACAAACTTGGATATAAAGTAGTTCAACTGTTGCGGTTTTTTTAGCTAAAAATGTAAATATATTGAATTCTAGCTGTTGGATATTGTTTTACTGTATCTAAATTGACGTACTTTGCTCAACTGCTGAATTCATACAACTCAGTTCAGTAAATTGAACTGATATAACACAACAGCTGATAATTAAGTTGTGAAATACATGAATGTTCAGGAAAACTTCTAACAAGAGCACTGAAGTTGAGTCAACCAGTGTTACAATTCAACTTTGGTGATGAAGGGAAGTGAAGACCAAAGTGTGGAATGTGCAGGAAAATCAAACGCATGATTGTTTTTCGTGCAAATTTGAAGTCGATAAAGCCTTTTTAAAATCCAGTATCATAAACATATACCGATCCGGCGTTTTAAATCAGGCTCTACAAGACAAATCACCGTCAAATACAATTTTGGGTTGATAAAAATTAACAAAGCGCGTTTAGAGCTCAGCAGTGCCAGTGAGAAGGTTTGGGGATGTTTAAAATAACAGGCTACATAATAAAGTTTAACTCCCGTCAAAAACAACATTTTAAAACTCAGTATGTTCAACAGCTGTTTGTGTCGGATAGAGTAAATTATGGATAAATGATGACATGAATGAAAGCCAAGAGCCACAGTAATCTTGATGAAAACTTCAAGCGTTTAGGAATCCAATTAAATTTTACTAATTTTTTAACCAAGTGAAGATCGTTCTATTCGGAACGTTCAATTTCCATTATATGTCACTTTCATTGTTGCTGTTGTTGTTTATTCTTATGCCCCGTTCACACCAAAGCTTAAACATGTTTAAAAGCTGTTTAGTTAGACTCGGTTTAAAATTGTTTTCTTTATAAAAGCTGCTTACTGATGTTTTTTTTTTACTTCAGATTCAGCACATATTAAAGAACATGTTTAAGTTCATCTAAATCCTGCATAAAAGCCTGAGTTCCAGTTTTCTTTAATAGTTTTCATTTTTCTAAGCCCGGTTTAATTAAACATGTTTAGTTGGTGTGAATGTTTAAATCTAACAAATATTTTCATATCGGTTTTGACATATTTAACGAAAAATGTCTCAAGATAAATATAGACTGCTAAGTCCTAGAACCTGCGCTACTTCAAAATAATGATAAGATCGCTGACTGATCAATAAGGAAGAAAGTAAAGTGTTTAGTATACGCAATTATAACTAGATTTATACTGGCCAATATAAACACCTGAGCACAATATGCATCTGAATAGTTGAAGGACATGTTAAACAAGCGGAAGCCAATGGTGTTTCAAAGAAGGTAAAAACAAGGCTTTTTCTTTCTCTATCTCATTTTGGAAGCTTTAAATAGCCATTTGTTAATTAGTTTGGTCAGATGATGATTTCTTTGCGGTTTGTTGATCAATAGTTACCACATAGAGTAAACAAACATTTCCAGTCCTTTGGGTCTCAGTGTTAATTGAACAGGGATATGTCTTTGGCCTTCGTTTAACAGAACACCTAAAAACAATCAAACTTGGATTATCTTTTGTTTTGTTCTGGAGAAAAACCCCGAACATTTTGGTGTTTACTCAGCGTGAAATATTCAACTTCGGTTAGTACCCTCGACCCATATCTAATCCCAACAGCTAGAAGGGATTTATCCACTGCATGAAAAAACGTATGTACTTAAAACTACTGGAGAATAGAATTTCACGAGAGTTCACTGTACTTACCGACTGAAGAAACAACAGAAAGAGATACGTTGTATCCCCTCCTCTTATTAATGCCGCCATCTGAATGAAAGAATATCTTGACATAACGTCCACTGACAATCACACTTTCTCCAGAACGGACACCGCAATATTTACCAAAGTCCTTGTTGTTCCCATTCTTAATACTCAAGTAGTGATGCCTGTAGACAAGAACAAGTTTATACTGCAGATGAGGTGGGATGAGAAATGGTTCATACAGTACTACTGTAGTTCTGTAAGGTTAAAATTACGTCAGTTTCGAGAGCTGCAATCTTTAACATTGCATGGAAAACAAACGCTGTCACCTTTTTGCGTTGAATATACCACTCACGATAAAAACGTATTCATTCATACCTTACATATATTACAAATACTGAGTAACAAAGCGGTTTTTAAGAATTATAGAATCAGTTACTTTATCACAGGGCATGACTCTGATTGATCGTGTGGTGTTAACCAAAACAGAAAATGATGATTTCAACGTTAAGGAAAGCGCCTGGCTTTTTGAAATTACCATGGTTTAGTCCAACCACCACAATGTAACTGAAGAAAAGAAATATCTCTTTCATCAAAGGTTTCAATATACTGATACTACATACGTTTAAGAGTAGAGTAAAGACTTCCAAACTACAGCATGGTGTTTTTAAGGCTGAACTTTGCTGTAAAATTTTCAATTTGTGGAATGAATGTTGACAATGTTAGTAAGTACTAGTAAGTTTCCCAAGCGGAAATACGCAGACTTTGAAGAGCCTCAAAATACCAGTTAAACCGAGACCTACAATTTAACTCAAAGTATAATTTGGGACGAGCGAATTGACATTCTGTCTGAATGTGGATCAAAAGCTTTATCCTTCGTCATTTTCATGGCAAACGTAAACAAACCAATGAATCAATCAGATCTCAAGGCAAAATACAAGTAAACAGCGTTCGCAACAGAACATGATCGCAGGAGAACAAAGGGAAAACAGATGTGATTGGGTTTGCTCTTATTGCGTCTAATTTATTGCAAATAACTGCGAGTTTCAGTGAGTTTCTTCGCCGTACGTAACAGAACATAGGGGTCATAAGGGGCAAAAAACAACAGCTTGTGAATTTCAAAGACAACACATTCACTACAAATTATCAAGAAATTGAGGCTCAGTAACATAATACTTTCAAAGTAACTCATTTTTGACTCACCTGCAGGAAGGATGGTCCTCCAGCTCAAAATAGTTAAAGAATATCTTTATCGCCATGCCAGGTAAAATATCAACCGAATAGGCACAGTCCATGTAGCGTGCATAGTTGTTAGGATACCCGGGACTTAACAGGGTGTTGTTGGAAACTCTACCACAGCCTGAAGTGAAGAAAAGAAGGTAAGGACCGGAAAATAAGTTAATCTGGCCGTGAACAACTGGTATTCCTTAATTTAGATTACGGCACAAGAAGTTATTTTATGTTGGCCCATGCATGTGGAACAAATGTGGAAAAATAGAATCACGGCTGCTAAAACATTTCCCGTTGTTTTCTTAGTTTGCAACATACACCAAATCCAACATTTACTATATTTACATTCTAAGAAGCAACTGTTCCTTACCAAGGATCAACTCTGTTTGTTGACCAACAGAACAGAAATTGGGGGAGCGTCAATTTCTATTTTGTTTCTCCAGTTTCTGTTCAGTTCTGTTTACAATGTTTTAAATTCCGTTCAGTGTTGTCTCAATTTCATTTCTGGTTTCTTAAATTCTATTTCGTTGGCTCAATTTCAGTTCTAATACCTCAAGTACAAAATTTGATTCAAAGTAATAAAATATACCGGTTCTCCATAACCGGGAATTTGGAACAGAATATTGGCGAAATTAACCCCTCATAGCTGCCTTCTACTAATTTTCACTGCTGTCTCCTGTGAGCCAAAGTCCGTTCTTATTCCAGTACTTTTGTTGAATTCACCGTTCTTTCGGAGGGCTCGTGCGTTATTAATGACGTGCGGCAAAACTTTCTGATGTGGAAAATTCTAAGAATCCCGTTCAATTCAAAGGTTTTTTTTCCAAACCGAAATAGCACGATTAACGTATGTTGGAGAAACTATGCACGAATATTTTTCCTTTCTTTCGGTTCCAAATTTTTTTTTTAATTTAGAGAACACTAGTGATAAGTTATTAAGACGGAAGTATATGAACTGTTTTCGGTTTTCTGAAAATCTCAGCTCGCTGTTCGAAAACAAAAGCATAAGTTGTTCACCAATACTGGTTTACGTTTCAGCTAACATTTTATCATAGAAAAATCGTGTTCAATAAAACCTAATAATAAATTCACTTGCTGAACGTTCCTCGTCATTCATGATTTTAAAAGGTCAAGATATTTTTGCTTCACTTCACGCAGCAATTATTGAGAGAAAAAGTTCCACGATGAGTTTTGTCGCTGTTCTTTCGACAATCTCGGTTGCCATATAATAATAAAGTTTAATTTAACACCAGTCGAAAACAGAATTTTAAAACTCATTGTGTCAACAGCTGTTTGTGTCGGATAGTCAGAGTAAATTATGGAGGGTCGCACAGCGAGGGAGTCTCTCGCCCGGTTCACGAACAGAAAAAAACAGCGAATCACGGATATCAAAATTTCATTTTCCCGAATCACGAAAACAAACAAGTCAGGTACTTTTGTTAAATAATCTTTTCTTACGCTATAAGCGTTTGAAGAAAATCGTGAAAGGCTAAGTAAAAGCTACCTATCGGAAATCACATCCCTAAAATCACTCTCGATGGACGACTCTGACCATTCGTCCACTTCGCGTTGTAACTGCACGAAGAAACACCAAATCGTCTAAAATCACGGAGAATAGAGCGGTAAATCACGAATATCGGTTAATAATTCAAGTTCTTCACGGGTCACGCAAAACCTTAAGGTCACGGATCACGAAGAATAATTGATAAATTCACGTTTCACAGAGAACGAAATCAGCTAATCACGCATCACGAAAATATCCTTGTACGACCCCGTCATTATGGATAAATGATGACATGAATAAAAACTTCAAGCGTTTGGGAATCCCATTAAATTTTACTGATTCTTTTACCAAGTGAAGATCGTTCCATTGAACGTTCAATTTCCATTAGATGTCACTTTTATTGCTGCTGTTGTTGTTAATTCTTAGTTTAAATCTAAGAAACATTTTCTTATCGCTTTTGACATGTTTACCGAAAAATGTCACAAGAATGATTTCTTTGCAGTTTGTGTTTTCCTTTGGGTCTCAGTGTTAACTGAACAGGGATATTACTTTGGCCTTCATACGTTTAAAGAACACTTAAGAAAGAATCAAACTTGGATTATCTTTTGTTTTGTTCAGGGAAAAAAAAACATTTTGGTCAGTTGCTTAGCGTGAAATATTCAACTGGTTTAGTAGCCCTCAATCTAATTCCAACAGCTAGAAGGGGTTTATCTACTGCATGAAAAAACGGATATACACCCGACTTTGAGTTTTCAAGATCACAACTAATTAATATTCATGAAAAAATTGGGACCGAAGAAAAAAGTCCGGATAATCGAGGTTCGAATGTACTTAAAACTATTGGAGAATAGATTTTCACCAGAGCTCACTGTACTTACCGACTGGAGGAACAACAGAAAAAGATACGTTGTATCCCCTCCTGTTATTACTGCCGCCATCTGAATGAAAGAATATCTTGAGATAACGTCCAGTCACAATGACACTTTCTCCAGAACGGACACCACAATATCTACCAAAGTCCTTGTTGTTCCCATTCTTAATACTCAAGTAGTGATGCCTGTAGATAAGAACATGACACTGATTGATCGTGTGGTGTTAACCAAAACAGAAAATAATGATTTCAACGTTAAGGAAAGCACACCCCGTCTGGCTTTTTGAAATTACCATGGTTTAGCTCAACGACCACAATGTAAAGGGAGAAAAGAAATACTACTGCCTTCATCAAAGGTTTGAACTTCTGATGCTACGTACGTTTAAGAGTAGGCTAAAGACTCCCAAACTAGAGCCGGGTATTTTTAAGGCTGAGCTTTGCTGTTCAAATTTCGATTTATGGAATAAATGTTGACAATGTTAGTAAGTGTCCCAAGGAAATACGAAGACTTTGAAGAGCCTCAAAATGCCAGTTAACCGAGACCTGCAATTTAACTCAAAGTGTAATTTGGGAAGAGCGAATTGACATTCTGTCTGAATATGGATCAAAAGCTTTATCCTTCATCATTTTCGTGCGGGCAAACGTAAACAAACCAATGAATCAATCAGATCTCAAGGCAAAATACAAGTAAACAGCGTTTGCAACAGAACATGATCGCAGGAGAACAAAGGGAAAAGAGATGTGATTGGGTTTGCTCTTATCGCGTCTAATTTATTGCAAATAACTGCGAGTTTCAGTGAGTTTCTTCGCCGTACGTAACAGAACATAGGGGTCATAAGGGGCAAAAAACAACAGCTTGTGAATTTCAAAGACAACACATTAACTAGAAATTATCACGAAATCGAGGCTAAGTAACATAATACTTTCAAAGTAACTCATTTTTGACTCACCAGCAGTAACGATCATCCCCCAGCTCAAAATAGTTAAAGAATATCTTTATCGCCATGCCAGGTAAAATATCAACCAAATAAACACAGTCCATGTAGCGTGCATAGTTGTTAGGATACCCGGGACTTAACAGGGTGTTGTTGGAAACTCTACCACAGCCTGAAGTGAAGAAAAGAAGGTAAGGACGGGAAAATAAGTTAAACTGGCCGTGAACAACTGGTATTCCTTAATTTAGACTACGGCACAAGAAGTTATTTTTTGTTGGCCCATGCATGTGGAACAAATGTGGAAAAATAGAATCACGGCTGCTAAAACATTTCCCGTTGTTTTCTTAGTTTGCAACATACACCAAATCCAACATTTACTATATTTACATTCTAAGAAGCAACTGTTCCTTACCAAGGATCAACTCTGTTTGTTGACCAACAGAACAGAAATTGGGGGAGCGTCAATTTCTATTTTGTTTCTCCAGTTTCTGTTCAGTTCTGTTTACAATGTTTTAAATTCCGTTCAGTGTTGTCTCAGTTTCATTTCTGGTTTCTTAAATTCTATTTCGTTGGCTCAATTTCAGTTCTACTGTACCTCAAGTACAAAATTTGATCCAAAGTAATAAAATATACCAGTTCTCCATAACCGGGAATCTGGAACAGAATATTGGCGAAATTTACCCCTCATAGCTGCCTTCCACTAATTTTCACTGCTGTCTCCTGTGAGCCAAAGTCCGTTCTTATTCCAGTATTTTTGTTGAATTCACCGTTCTTTCGGAGGGCTCGTGCGTTATTAATGACGTGCGGCAAAACTTTCTGATGTGGAAAATTCTAAGAATCCCGTTCAATTCAAAGGTTTTTTTTTCCAAACCGAAATAGCACGATTAACGTATGTTGGAGAAACTATGCACGAATATTTTTCCTTTCTTTCGGTTCCAAATTTTTTTTTTAATTTAGAGAACACTATGTGATAGTTATTAAGACGGAAGTATATGAACTGTTTTCGGTTTCCTGAAAATCTTAGTTCGCTGTTCGAAAACAAAAGCATAAGTTGTTTACCAATACTGGTTTACGTTTAAGCTAACATTTTATCATAGAAAAATCGTGTTCAATAAAACCTAATAATAAATTCACTTGCTGAACGTTCCTCGTCATTCATAATTTTAAAAGGTCAAGATATTTTTGCTTCACTTCACGCAGCAATTATTGAGAGAAAAAGTTCCACGATGAGTTTTGTCGCTGTTCTTTCGACAATCTCGATTGCCATATAATAATAAAGCTTATGACCAGTCGAAAACAGAATTTTAAAACTCATTGTGTCAACAGCTGTTTGTGTTGGATAGTCAGAGTAAATTATGGAGGGTCGTACAGCGGGGGAGTCTCTTGCACGGTTCATGAACAGAAAAAACAGCGAATCACGGATCATGGATATCAAAATTTCATTTTCCCGAATCACCAAAACAAACAAGTCAGGTACTTTTGTTAAATAATCTTTTCTTACGCTATGAGCGTTTGAAGAAAATCGTGAAAGGCTAAGTAAAAGCTACCTATCGGAAATCACATCCCTAAAATCACTCTCGATGGACGACTCTGACCATTCGTCCACTTCGCGTTGTAACTGCACGAAGAAACACCAAATCGTCTAAAATCACGGAGAATAGAGCGGTAAAATCACGAATATCGGTTAATAATTCAAGTTCTTCACGGGTCACGCAAAACCTTAAGGTCACGGATCACGAAGAATAATTGATAAATTCACGTTTCACGGAGAATGAAATCAGCTAATCACGCATCACGAAAATATCCCTCTACGACCCCGTCATTATGGATAAATGATGACATGAATAAAAACTTCAAGCGTTTGGGAATCCCATTAAATTTTACTGATTCTTTTACCAAGTGAAGATCGTTCCATTGAACGTTCAATTTCCATTAGATGTCACTTTTATTGTTGCTGTTGTTGTTAATTCTTAGTTTAAATCTAAGAAACATTTTCTTATCGCCTTTGAAATATTTACCGAAAAATGTCACAAGAATGATTTCTTTGCAGTTTGTGTTTTCCTTTGGGTCTCAGTGTTAACTGAACAGGGATATTACTTTGGCCTTCATACGTTTAAAGAACACTTAGGAAAGAATCAAACTTGGATTATCTTTTGTTTTGTTCAGGAAAAAAAAAACATTTTGGTCAGTTGCTTAGCGTGAAATATTCAACTGGTTTAGTAGCCCCCAATCTAATCCCAACAGCTGGAAGAGATTTATCTACTGCATGAAAAAACGGATATACTTAAACCTATTGGAGAATAGAATTTCACCAGAGCTCACTGTACTTACCGACTGGAGGAACAACAGAAAAAGATACGTTGTATCCCCTCCTGTTATGACTGCCGCCATCTGAATGAAAGGATATCTTGACATAACGTCCAGTGACAATGACACTTTCTCCAGAACGGACACCACAATATTTACCAAAGTCCTTGTTGTTCCCATTCTTAATACTCAAGTAGTGCTGCCTGTAGATAAGAACATGACTCTGATTGATCGTGTGGTGTTAACCAAAACAGAAAATGGTGATTTCAACGTTAAGGAAAGCACACCCCTCCTGGCTTTTTGAAATTATCATGGTTTAGCTCAACGACCACAATGTAACTGAAGAAAAGAAATACCGCCTTCATCAAAGGTTTGAAATACTGATGCTATGTACGTTTAACTGTAGAGCAAAGACTCCCAAACTACAGGATGGTATTTTTAAGGCTGAACTTTGCTGTTAAATTTCGATTTATGGAATAAATGTTGACAATGGTTATAAGTTTCCCAAGGAAATACGAAGACTTTGAACAGCCTCAAAATGCCAGTTAAACCGAGACCTACATTTTAACTCAAAGTGTAATTTGGGAAGAGCCTGAATATGGATCAAAAGCTTTATCGTTTATCATTTTCATGGCAAACGTAAACAAACCAATGAATCAATCAGATCAATGAAGGCAAAATTCAAGTAAACAGCGTTTGCAACAGAACATGATCGCAGGAAAACAAAGGGAAAACAGATGTGACTGGGTTTGCTCTTATTGCGTCTAATTTATTGCAAGAACTGAGAGTTTCAATGAGTTTCTTCGCCGTACGTAACAGAACATAGGGGTCATAAGGGACAAAAAACAACAGCTTGTGAATTTCAAAGACAACACATTAACTAGAAATTATCACGAAATCGAGGCTCAGTAACATAATACTTTCAAAGTAACTCATTTTTGACTCACCTGCAGGAAGGATGGTCCTCCAGCTCAAAATAGTTAAAGAATATCTTTATCGCCATTCCAGGTAAAATATCAATCGAATAGGCACAGTCCATGTAGCGTGCATAGTTGTTAGGATACCCGGGACTTAACAGGGTGTTGTTGGAAACTCTACCACAGCCTGAAGTGAAGAAAAGAAGGTAAGGACGGGAAAATAAGTTAAACAGGCCGTGAACAACCGGTATGCCTTAATTAAGGTTACGGCATAGGAAGTTATTTTATCTTGGTGCATAAATATGGAACAAATGTGGAAAAATAGAATCACAGCTGCTAAAGCATTTCGCGTTGTTTTCTTAGTTTGCAACATACACCAAATCCAACATTTACTGTACATTGTAAAATCACACGCACTGGATCCTCGGTAAGGACCCAGGATCCAGTGCGTGTGTTGAGCAACAGAACAGAAATTGGGGCAGCGTCAATTTCTGTTTTGTTTCTCCATTTTCTGTTCAGTTCTGTTTACAATGTTCCAAATTCCTTTGAGTGTTGTCTCAATTTCAGTTCTAATGTCTCAAGTACAGAATTTGATCAAAAGTAATAAAATATACCGGTTCTCCATAACCGGGAATTTGGAACAGAATATTGGCGAAATTTACTCCTCATAGCTGCCTTCGACCAATTTTCACTGCTGTCTCCTGTGAGGCAAAGTCCGTTCTTATTCCAGTATTTTTTCGAATTCATAGTTCTTTCGGAAGGCTCGTGTGTTACGCGCGGCAAAACGTTCCGCTTTGCAAAATTCTAAGAATCCCGTTCAATTGAAAAGTGTTTATTTTTCAAAGCTATTCGCGATAAACGTATGCTGGAGAAACTATGCGCAAATATTTCCTTTCCTTTTCCTGTCTTTCGGTTCCAAATTTTTGTATTTAGAGGACACCATGTGACAGTTATTACGTCGGATGCAAGTTTTATGAAAATCTTAGTTCGCTGTTCGAAAACAAAAGCATAAGTTGTTTACCAATACTGGTTTACGTTTAAGCTAACATTTTATAATAAAAAAATCGTGTTCAATACAACCCAATAATAAATTCATTTGCTGAACGTTCCTCGTCATTCATAATTTTAAAAGGTCAAGATATTTTTGTTTCACTTCACGCAGCAATTGTTGAGGGAAAAAGTTCCACGATGAGTTTTGTCGCTGTTCTTTCGATAATCTCCGTTGCCCACGGTATAATAATAAAGTTTAACACCAGCCGAAAACAGAATTTTAAAACTCATTGTGTCAACAGCTGTTTGTTTCGGATAGAGTAAATTATGGCGGTAAATGAGTGACATGAATAAAAACTTCGAGCCTTTAGGAATCCGATTAAATTTTCCTGATTCTTTTACCACTGAAATGAAAATCGTTTCATTGAACGTTCAATTCCCATTAGATGTCACTTTCATTGTTGCTGTTGTTGTTTATTCTTACTGTTTAAATCTAAGAAATATTTTCATATTGGTTTTGACATATTTAACGAAAACTGTCTCAAGATAAATATGTAAATAACTGCTAAGTTCTAGAACCCCGCGCTACTTCAAAATAAAGTTAAGATCGCTCACTGATCAATAAAGAAGAAAGGAAAGTGTTCACAATACGTAATTATAACTAAATTTATACCGGCCATGTAAAAACTTAGGACAATATGCAACTTAAAAGTTAAAAGAAAACATTGAACTAGCAGAAGCCAATGGTGTTTCAAAGAAGGTATAAACAAGGCTTTTTCTTTCTGTATTTCATTTTGGAAGCTTTAAATTTGTTGATGTTTTAGTTTGGTCAGATGATCATTTCTTTGCGGTTTGTAGGACGTTTGTAGATATACAATAGTTACCACATACAGTAAACAAACATTTCCAATCCTTCACAGTGGGTCTCAGTGTCAATAGGCCATTTCCGAGATCGCTTGAGCCTCTATTTCAAAGCGAGTCTAAGTGCGAAGTCTTTGTAATGAAAATGAGTTTTCGCTCATATGGAACGCTGAACTTATTACCATCACAAAACTTTCGCACTTTGACTCGCTTTGAAATAGAGGCTCAAGCGAACTCGGAAATGGCCCATTGAACATTACTTTTGCCTTAATTTAACAGAACACTTAGTGCAAAGAATCAAACTTGGAGTATCTTTTGTTTTGTTCTGAAAAAAAAAAACCGAACATTTTGGTCAGTTGCTCAGCGTGAAATATTCAACTCGGGTTAGTACCATCCAATCTAATCCCAACAGCTTGAAGGAATTTATCTACTGCATGAAAAAACGTATATACTTAAAACTATTGAATTTCACCAAAGCTCACTGTACTTACCGACTGGACGAACAGCAGAGAAAGATACGTTGTATCCCCTCCTATTATCAGTGACGTCTGAATGAAATGATATGTTGACATAACGTCCAGTGACAATGACACTTTCTCCAGAACGGACACCACAATATTTACCAAAGTCCTGGTTATTCTCAATGCTCAAGTAGTCAAACCTGTAAACAAGAACAGGTTTATGCTCCTGATGACGTGAGATGAGAAATGACTCATAATTGTTTAAGAATAGCATTACGTTTCCAGAGCTGTTAATCTTCAGTTTGACTTATAGAGTCAGTTCAAAATTCATTTAATGTCGCGCTGTGAAGGAATAGCAAGGAGCGGTAATGGAACTTTTGGCAACTACTATCTGATTATGGCGCACTGACCATAAGCTCGGCTTCCAGCCTTTTGACTGACTATAGCAAGCCTTTTCCTGAGATCAAATCCGATTTTACAATTGGCACCAGTCAAAGCAGTCGTAAACCAACCAATGAATCACTGAGCCATCAATTAGAACTCAAAGCCATTAGAAGTGAACAACGTTTGAAGAAGGCGGGGAAATGCAACGGAAACACGGATGTGTTTGCCCTTAGTGCGTGTAATGAATGAAGTTTCTTCTAAAATCGTAACAGAATTTAATAGAGCAAATCCCTGACAATAGTGAAATACTTTCCTCAGTCAACACAGTTATTCCAAATTACCACGAAATCGAGGTTCTGTAACACGATGCTTTAAAATGACTTGTTATCGGCTTACCCGCAGAGAGGTTCCTCCTCCAAATTAAAATGGTTAAAGAATATCTTCATTGCCATGCCGTGTGGAATATTAACCGTATAAGCACAGTCCATGTGGTCTGGATAGTTGTTAGGATATCCAGGACTTAACAAGGTGTTATTGGAAACTCTTCCACAGCCTGAAGGGTAGAAATTAAGTTAAGGAAAATGTGTTAATAATATTGTAGATCATTGTATCTTGGCCCATGTGAAAGAGGTCTGGCCTGCAGCATACACAACACCAACATGAATCACATTGAGTCTCAACAAATATTCTCTCTTGGTCTAAACAAACCACAAAACCCGTTTGCTAAGTGGTGTGGTTTCAGTAGAGTTTCTTTGCCATTTTAAAATTTACAACCAAAAGAACCTTCCTGTTGTTGCACAAAGCCCGGTTCCTCCTTGTAGTGAAGATTCATTTCAACTGTAAAAGCTGGCTTTTAGGCTCTCGTCCTGTACCTCACTACTTTACCTCACGGCGGTGGTTACTAATTTTGTTGACTTCTTGTTGCGGCGCTTATTCGAGGGTGGCCCTTACAATTTCAGTGTCATTTTTGGAAAAAACAGTGATACTTCAGTAGTCTTCCTGTTTCTTTTTTTTGTTGAAAAACGATAAAACAGCATACGAAGTTCGAAAAGGTCGAACGAGACAACAGCA
Source organism: Galaxea fascicularis (assembly GCA_948470475.1). Classification (NCBI taxonomy): domain Eukaryota; kingdom Metazoa; phylum Cnidaria; class Anthozoa; order Scleractinia; family Euphylliidae; genus Galaxea; species Galaxea fascicularis. Next base: position 6,916,028 of record OX419347.1, read on the forward strand.
ACAACACAGAATTTCCCATAAAGAAAACGACATTTTAAAGTTGAGAAACATGTTTTCACGGACTTCCGTGATCTTCAGTGTAACGATAAATAAAAGTCTAGCCTCGCTATGTTGGTGAGACGAGCGGACATGTTCATGAGGCGCACGCGAACATCTTACCTCGGATAAATTCTGATAAATCGCCATAAGTTTACAAACATTTGGTAAATTTGGTATCTTGTCGTTCTGCCTTTGCTGTAGAGTGTTTCGAAATGTTAAACTCGTAAGCCAGTAGGTTTCAGGATAAACTTAATGATTGAGTCTATGCATATGAAATGGTTTAAGCGTAATTTAAAGCCCTGGTCAAACGGCTCATGACAGTCGATGATAGTCGATGATAGTTGAGCGCGCGCTTCCGTTTGACCACCACGAACTATCATGCACTCTCATCGACTATCATTAACTATCATTCAGTTTGAGCTTGTACAAATTCTTCATGATAGTCGATGATAGTTTTTCTCGTTTGACCACGCGTATGATAGTTCATGATAGTTTTTCGCTCAGCTGTTTTGATAATCACTGGCCCGTATGCGGTCAGAAAACATGCTGCCGCCCTCTTTTTCGTCGCGAAAAATTCATACTTTTACAAGTTTGTCTTAAGGGACGCCATTTAGTATTAACATTTTTACGCGGAAAGAGCTTCGAATTCCCTGCTCTCGTGATTTTGTTTGCCCAAATGCCGGTGAACTATCGTCAACTATCACGAACTTCTTTGGCCGTTTGACCATGTGAATGATAGTTCGTGATAGTTGATGATAATTAGGGCAGAATCAACTATCATCGACTATCACGCGCCGTTTAACCAGGACTTAACACATAAGCAGGTTAACCACCAAGTCTTTCGCTTTCGTTATAACATGAAACACTGTAGTTTGTATTTCTAGTACGTATCACTCTTTGTCCAATCATTTTACATTTTTTGCTTTTGTCATTAGTTTAAATTTGAAACAATCGTCATTTAGTATACATTACGAAGCAATATGGTGTAGTTTGTAGGTTAATCACTTATATAAACTCAAGCTTGACTGTTGTTTTTCGTTGCACTGAAGATGACCGAAGGAGGTGCGTCGAGACATATTTGGGAAATTTAAAAATACTTATTGATGTGAATTTCTTTGTTGTAGCATAGGAAGTCTAATAACTTCAAGAACCACATTACAGTAACAATAACGAAATCACCAACAATAAATAAGAATAAACTTTCACTTCTTGCTGAAGCCATTAACATTTTTGCTTTAAAACTCTCCAATTTAGCGTCGCCCTGGAACTTAATTCTGAATAACAAAGCACCGCATTTCAGGTATGACGATTTTTTTCGAGGGCGGTTGTTATAAATATTTCAGCTTTAAATTGCGGCACTTATTAAGGGGCAACCCTCTTTCGAGTAAACACGGTATATTGCGTTGGCACTTTTAGGCGAATCGCGAGAAACAAAGTCTTCGGCTATATCAATAATAGGGTTTACAAAAAGGGACGCATAAAAATGGTGGTTTCTTAAGCTTCGAGGCGCTCAGGGATATCAAACAGTAATTCCGGTGACTTGTTAAACAACAAGAATTGTACGTCATATTAGGAACCCGCTTTTAAGTTAAAAAAAATTCTGTGGAGTGATTTAGAACTCATCATGACGTATTTGCTGACCCTTCTAAAACGAATAACGCTAGCTTTCACCCTCGCACTATTTAAGGTTTTATTTAGCTTTTGTCTTATCTGACTTTAATGGTCCGGCGTTGTAACCGGTGGCATTTACGTTGTTGGTGGGTTTGTCGATGTACAGAGCGACTTGCTTTCAAGGTGGGTTTAAAGGTGAAAACAAAAGTAACTTACCTGTCGTATTTTCCAAAGAAGCATTTACAAACTTGCCTAAAGACCGCAAAGGTATCAGAAAAATCACCATTATAATTAGCTTTTATAGCCAAAAGGGGTAGTAAATTAAGAGATAAACACGGGAGATAATTAAAACATCACTCACGCATGTTTTAAACCTGATTTTCCAGCCAGGATTGCAGACCGAGTAATAAGTGATGTTACTCACTCCACAGCAAATCGAGCAAAAAGTCAGTATTTTAGTGAAAACGAGAGTAATTCGCATAGTCGAATATTTCTAGTCTTTTTTGTTTTCAGTGTAAGTTGATTAAATAGGGATATTACTGTGGCTTCCATTTAATAGAGCGCTTTACAAAGAATCAAACTTGGATTATATTTGTTTTGTTCTTAGAAAAAACACTTTGGTCTTTGCACAGCGAGAAATATTCAATTTGGGTTAGTACCCTCCAATATCCCAGTAGCTGGAAGGGGTTTATTTAGCACATGCGTAAAAGTAATCTTTTAGATGGGCTATCGAATTTCATGCTCACTAAACTTACCCAGAGGAACAGCAGAGAAAGATAAATTGTATCCCCTCCTGTTAACAATGTCATCTGAATGAAAGGATATCTTGACATAACGTCCAGTGACCTTAATAATTTTTCCAGAACGGCGACCACAATATTTACCAAAGTCCTGGTTATCGTCAATTTTAATGGTCAAGTAGTCAAACCTATAACGACAAGAACATGTCAAGTTTATCAGTGCTGCAGGTGAGGTAAGGGAAGGTAGTAAGGTTAAAATAAGGTTTCAAGAGCTGCTAATCTTTGACCTTAAAACAAAAGCTGTTACCTTCACTTTTTGCGCTGAATATATCACTTTAAAACTTAATCATGCCGATACGTTAAGTTATTCACTACCCCAATCACTTCCGTCAATATATTTTACAAAAACAGGGTAACACAAGTTTTTAAACATTATAGAAGCCGTTACTTTGATTACAGAGCATAACATAAGCATAGCAGAAAATAAAAATGATTTCAACTTCGAGGAAAGCACATCCTGACATCCTGCCTGGCTTTTTGGAATTACCATGGTAGGCCTAACAAGCACAAAGTGACGGAAGAAAAGAAATACGTCCTTCATCAAGGTTTTCCACTGACTGATGTTACATACGTTCAACAATAGAGTAAACATTTCAAAACTTGTACAGCATGGTATTTTTAAGGCTGAACTTTGCTATTACATTTTCGATTTATGAAATGAATGTTGACAATGTTACTAAGTTTCCAAAGGAAATATGCGAAGACTTTGAACAGCCTCAAAATGACAGTTAAACCGAGACGTGCAATTTAACTCAAAGTGTAATTTTATGGAAGAGAGAAATGACGTTCTATTTATTGATCTGGATATGGCTCATCAAAAGTTCCCCCTTTCCATTGACTAAAATTAAAGCGGTTTTCAAGCATTTTCGTGACAAACGCAAACAAACCAATAAATCAATCAGATCTCAAAGCAAAATACAACTTAACAGAGTTTGCGAAACGCGAGAGAACACGGGCCGGGCAACAGAGATGTGATTGGGTTTGCCCTTAGTACGTCTAATTAATTAATTGCAAAGATCTGCGAGTTTCTTCGCTGTACGTGACAGAACATAATCGGACAAAAGACAACAACTTGGGAAATTGCTTGTCAAAGACAACACATTAACTAGAAATTATCACGAAATCGAGGTTCTGTAACATGATGCTTCAAAAGTGACTTGTTATTGGCTTACCAACAAGAAGTAAAGTACTCCAAGTCAAAATAGTTAAAGAATATCTTCATCGCCATGCCGTCTGGAATATCAACCGAATAAACACAGTCCATGTTGTCTGGATAGTTGTTAGGATATCCAGGACTCAACAGGGTGTTGTTAAAAACTCTACCACAGCCTGAAGTGAAGAAATTAAGAAGAAAGTAAGGAAAATAAGTTAAACTGGTGACATTTAGTTCGTATTCATTAATTTGTTAGCGCTTTAGGTTACGGCATACTGGAGGTCATTCTATCTTGGCGCATGTGGAAAAACGGTATCACGGCTGCTAATTTTTTTTTTCATTATTTTCTTAGTTTGCAACATACACCAAATCCAACATTTAGTGTACATTATAAAATCAAACTGTTCCTTACCCAGGATTCACTCAGTTTGTTGATGACAGAACAAAAAATTAGAGCCGAGTCAATTTCTGTTTTTTTGCTCCATTTTCTGTTCCGTTCTGTTTACAATGTTTAAATTCTCTTCAGTGTTGTTCCAATGTCAGTTCTGGTTTCCTAGCTAATTCTATTCCATTGGTTGAATTTCAGTTCTTATGTCTCGAGTAAAGAATTTCTCTTGATAAAAAGTAGTAGAATCAGATACAGGTTCTCCGTAACGGAATTTGGAACAGATAATATTGGCGGAGATCACGCCTCTTAGTTGCCTTCCAACAATTTTTACTGCTCTCTCCTGTGGCCCAAACTTTGTTCTTATCCCAGTATTTTTCGAAGACTCGTGCGTGCGACAAAAAAGAAAGTTTGGGTTTGAAATTAAGTTTAGGAAATTACGACTAAGAATCCCGTTCTATTCAAATTTTTTTTTTTCAAACCGACATAACACAGCCAACCTTTGTTGGAGAAACCAGTCTGGTACAGAAATGCACGAATGTACTTTCTTTCTCTTCGTTCCAATATTTTTAATTTAGAGAAAGTTATGTGACGGTTGTAAAGGTGGAAGCAAGTTTTATGAGCTGTTTTCATCTTCGGCTTTCTGAAAATCCGCGTTAGCTACGTGCTGAACGAAAACAAAAACATAAGTTGTCCACCAATACTGGTTTAAGTTTAAGGTAACATTTTATCATAGAAAAATCGAGTTAAATAAAACCTTATAATAAATAATAAAAAATTAACCCCAACTACGGAAATTTAGAACTGTGTTCTAACTGTTTAAAGTGAATCTTGAATTCCAATTTCAGTACTTTGTTACGCATGCATCAAGGCCGAATGTGCTGGAAAATCAAATGCATGACTGCCTTTCGCGGTGCAAATTTAAAGTCCATAAAGTCTATTGGAAATCCAGTCGCAAATACATCTACCGATACTAGAGTACAACCGGCGTTTTAAACAATGCTTTACAAGACAAATCCGCCGTCAAATACAATTTGCTCTTGATGAAGAAAGCGCGCTCGATGCTCAGGTGTCAGTGAAAAGGTTTCATGTCAAAACAAAGTAAATGTTTAACTCCAGTCGAAAACATAATTTTAAAAGTCAATGTGTTCAACAGCTGCTTGTGATAGAGTAAATTATGGATTGATGATGACATGAATAAAAACTGAGAAGACGCGCGCAGCTTTTCTCCAACCAATTTTGTGCTCCAAACCGGCAATGAGCGACAGCAGGGAAACGAAAAGATTTATGATCAAGATAAATTATTGGATAGCAAACCTTTGGAAAAAAATTAGACATACAAACATACCCTCTTGACTCCATACTTATTTCAGATAAAGCACAAAAGAATTCACGCTAGTTATAACAAAACAAAGAACAATGCGAATCGGTTTAATCAGTCTTAGAGCCGTGATTTCCTGGAGAGTGTGTAGAAAGTAAAAAAGTAACATATCTCGTAGTAGACTAGACAAATTGCAAATCAAGTTTGGCGATTTACTGATTTATGTGATTTATTATGGATGCGTTCTCGCTAACGAATTGATTTTACTACTCTGCAAAGGGCGCGGAACCTGAAACTATGTACATTATAGATCATGTACTAAAGGTCAATCAAGGTTAATAAATCAAAGATTACTGTCAGTACTGTCCGGATGTACGATCCAAGAAAACAGATTATCTAAAATATTTTCACGACAATAACACAAAAAAAGGAGTTCAAACTTGACAGTTTAGGTCAGTCAACAATCACTTGAGCGCAGAGCTGCATAATAGCGGTGTTGCATTCAGAATCGTTTCTTGGCCAAACCAGACACAAATCTTTAAGTGACTTGATAGTTTTACCGTTACTTCCAACGTCCACTGAAAAAAGCGTCTTCATTTAAAGATTTTCAATGGCAAAGCATCATTCAATACTTACACAGCAACGAAGTCAGCTGACTATTTCAAGCTTACCAAACCACACGAGCTCATCGGTTTCTCTCGCAGAGCCGCACTCCATAAAATTTGCAAAGCCACAATCACGGACAAAAGTTGTTGTAAATTCTCCTCTCTTCCATCGTTCAAGGTTACCTTCCCTTCCCCCTTTTTCAACGTTGGAAAGAAATAAACATCCACGAAGCGTTTTGCAACGTTGTTTGGGGGAAGGGGGGAGGGGAGGGGTGTGACAACACATGAAAAGTGTGTCTATTGTTAGTTAGAAAGCATTGGTTTTTTGAAAATGTGTCAACACTTTTGTCCATGATTGCAGCTAACCCACCGGCGCAAACACTGATTCTTGCCGGTTCAAAAACAAAATAAAACGGAGGAGTAATCAAGTTAGACGGCCAAACACCGCTACTTAGGGACCTCACCAGTTTTATTGTTCACAATATTACAGGTGTTACGACGAAGATATTCTAACATTTTCAAACATGAGGGCACTTAGTTTTGACAGTTTCCTGGACAGCTTTTTGACAACTTGCTGTCAGATTTTAAGTCAGTGCCCGTTCACTTTATCGGCTTGGCTTTTGTTCGAGTTTCAGATTCTACGTTCAATAAAATTTATACTTTTAAAAAACAATACCGATACTGGAAAAGGACTGAGAGTACATAAACTCGTATCGATGGATTACCATTTAATTAGCTTAAATCTTAAAACGGAGTACTCCGATCGCCTCTGATTATAACCTATCTAATCTTGGAATCTGTATCACAAATCCCTTGACAATTAGGCCATATTCGTATTCTCGGTATTGAACTGGATCTAGCATGAAGTGGAGGCTCTTGCGGGGGAATCTTTTCATATGTAAATATATTCCCCCGCAAGAGCCTCCACTTCATGCTAGATCCACTTCAATATCGAGAATACGAACATGGCCGGTGACCAACTTGTAACCGGAGTCCAGTCCACTAATTCCTTCAGGGTTATATTTTATTTGGCCGACGCTTAGTATGGGAGAATCTTGCCGACAGCCTTTCCAAACCTGTCTCTTCAGGTCAAGCTACGTTCAAACAGCCTGTCTGGTATGTCCCCCAAAACACTCTACTAACAATCTATAACGCGTTTATTAATCAAACCCCTCTTTGCCTTTGTGACGCAGTATTGTGTAATTTATGAAACGTTAACGGTGAGACTCCAAAGACGTCAAAATCGGGCTGCCAGAGTTATAACCCGAAAGGACTGTGATAAGGGTTTGCTGAAATTGAATGGAAGTAAGTCAAGTAAGATGGGATGATCTGGAAACTACCAGCAAAAAACATTAAGCAAACGTTATGTACAAAGTTGTAAACAATAAAATCTCCAGGTTATCTAATCAATCTTTTCGAAAAAAGTGCTTACGCTCTGTGAGAGAGTGAGAGTAGACTTCTGCTCCCCAAATATAAAACCGAATTTGCCAAAAGCAGCAGTATTTCTTTTGTCGGGGCAAAGATATGGAACGGTATCCCGTATCATATAAGAACTGCTCCCAGTCTCTCTCGTATCAATTAAAAAACAAATTAATAGTCTTGCTGTCATTTAAACATTGTATATATTTATTATTTCCTTTTCTCCCATGAATGAGTTGTATTACTTTCCGACGGCATTTCTGTAAAGCAGTAGTTTTTTGTTGATGCAGATTCCGTGATTGAAGAAGTCTATTCATTCATTTGAGTTAAATTTGCGCTCTCTTGGCAGCACTGTCCAGTTTAGAGTATCATCAAATGTTCAACGGCTAAATGGCAGTTATACAAGCAGCGGACATCCTTGGACAACACTTAAGGAAGAAGCTTTATTATTTTGTCCTTTGTGTTCCAATATTTTTAATTCAGAGAAAATTTCTGTGATGGTTATTAAAACGGAGGAAATTTTTGTGAGCTGTTGTGGCATTCTGAAAATCCTAGCTGATGGCTATCCGAAAACTGAGGGAAATAATTCAACAGTATTGTTGAAATTTTAGATCGACATTTTATTAAAGAAAAATTGTTTAGATGCAACTTTAACCCCAAATTATGCAAATTTGTAAACGCGTTGTTCTCAATTTCGGTTTGCAATCCTTTGTCCTAAAACATGTTTACACTGATCTCTGTTGCTGAAGCATTGTAAAAAGGAATCTGTGGGCATTCTGAAATCAGCATCATCTTTGCTCCATTCCTGACAAAGATCAATTTTTGGTCTCAGCTTAGCTGGGACTGTAACAGCAGCTGGTTGTTTCGTCTTTCTCCACCGGGCGACGTAAAAACTTGAAAAAATTTCGTTATTTCAGTGACCGATAAATGAAAGGATACTCAAGCCAATACACATCAAAGTGATTTAAGTTTTGTGATCTAGTGCTTGTTATGCTTTGTGACTGCATCCAATCGTTTTATGATCACACGCAAAAATATTTCGAACTCTGTTACAGACAGCGATGAAGAAGCTGGTTTACAGCTAGTGTAAGAAAACAGCGATGTTCCGAACATGCCAATAAAACGGACCAAGTGACTGAACTGTATATAGAAAACGTTTTTCATCCCTTAAGATCTGTTAGCAGACATGTCGATATATGTACATTTAAACATGCAAATAAAAATACTCAATGTTTCATTAGCTTCGTGACCACTTAAAACAAGGAAAAATTAACACAAGACACATACTTTAGTAAAAAACTTCAAGTTCTACAGTACACGACGGATATTGAATGTGTAATGCATGATCACAAAAAGTCCTATAACTCTTGTTGTCTCAACCAAAAATGTGAAAACTTTGCGTGTAAAAATGAAGTAGATGGGTAATTAAACTATGAGACACCTAACAGGGTATGAAGGTCACTTATAAAAGATACTGGAGTTACATCAACTGCTGCTGAAACTATTGCAGTGTATTGCATTGCATTGCATTGTCGATTGATAAAAAGCCTGAACATAAACCGTACGGCCTCGTCTTTGAAGACAAGCATTTGATAATATTCTCTGAAGAATTTGTTTTGCTCAGATCACACTCGGCTTTAATTGACCCAACAAAGAAGCATAATAGAAAATATAACTCGACAAAAAAATGCTGTGAAAACAAAGATCCACCGCAATGGCAGGTGTTGTTGGAAGGCGTACAGTTTGTTTGCGTGCAATGGTTTTGGAGCCACCATCGAACGTGGTTATAATATTTTATTGTCACTTAACAATTCAATTCAACATATGTAGAGCATATTATTCTAAGTAGTAATAATATTTCAGCATGTATATATGCAACTGAAAAAACATGTCGAAATGCCTCAGTGGAAATTACTAGAACTTTGTGTCATCATATAAACACGGAAGATCAGATAGCGTCTTTGATCAAATGCGCGGAGAGAAATCTACTTTAAACTCCAAGGATGATGTGGTAAAAATATTCGACTTTCGGCAAGAATGTAAAACTTAAGTATCAAAGAAAATTGTAGGATATATTGAATGGTGAAATACACTTATTCTGGAAGATTTGGGAAAACTGACAAGGAAAGACTGCTAGCTGAAACCGTGAACAAAAACAGTAAAGTTGAATCAATGCAGGTTCTTGTAACTTCTGTGTGAAAGAGAAGTGAAAACAAAATTGTGCAATAAGGCTTGTTTGGAGTGAGACTATACAATGGACACATTAAAGATAAACTCACGTACTCACCCGAGGCAGATACTGAATAAATTATCGACAGTAAATGTTGCGATAAAACTCCATCGCGGAACCACACATTGCGGACAGCTATCCCCGCTTATCGTTCGGCGACTGTTTTAGTTGCGAACAACAAGGAAGTGGGAAAACAGTCTTCACAATTATAAGCGAGTTTGATGCATTTTAATCAGATGAAAACAGGCCGACAGATGACGTTTCGGTAAGAAATTCAAGATATTTAATGTCAACTTAAAAATATCTGCTAACTATTACGAGCTTTTTCATACGTAAAATACACGAATTATACAATGGTGCATCATGCAAGGGGGTGATCCATGAAAGACAAGCGTTCATTTG
>OX419347.1:6930992-6938492 GCA_948470475.1 Galaxea fascicularis
GAAATTTCAAGGGTAGCTTAAACACAAATAAATGGACTTATGTTTAAGGCGTGTTGTGAAGACACAAAGTTCTGGTGTAAAGCTTTTTAGATGGAATTTTATGAAATGACCCAACACTGGATGAAGTAAAACAGTGAACAAATAGATTTCACCTAGGATGAAGAGAGGAAAAAAGCTGTCGAGTTTAGTTGCGTGATTATTGGCTAAAGATGAGGCAGACAAGATCGCTTCATCGGTTAATTTTGCGCTAACTTATTCTTTGTTTGCTGAGAAAAAACTTACTTTCAAATTATCGATTTTAGGTAATGACTTTAAATTATTACGAACCACCCGTTCCATAAAATACACCAATTACAGGAGTTTTAGCAGGAAGACGCATCGTCAAGGGGGTTCCGCAAAGAAGATCCTGATTAATTTGTCAATCAAAAGTGAACGGGGAACTTGCTTGAAATACTTTGTAATAGAGTTTGTAAGGTTTGGTTTCGCAACTTTTTGAACGGCGAAATTTCAGAAATAAATATATTATTTTCAAATTATTCCTGGTTGCTAGAACTCAGCAAACTCTGCTTGCTCGTGCATCGCGTTTGGTAAATTTATATAAAAATATCTGCTACGACGCAGCTGATATCTGAGTCGTCCGGCCACGCTACACCCACATAACAGTATCGCCGGAAATTAAACACATATAAATGGACTTATGTTTAAGTCGTGTTGTGAAGACACAAAGTTCCGGTGCAAAACTTCAAAGATGGAATTTTATGTAATAACCTAACACTGTATAAAGTAAGAGATTGAACAAATAAATTCTGTTTGGCAGTGCTTGTGTACTTTGATAACGCAAGTTCGACGCACGGATGACGTTAAAACGTGGTAAGAACAGTTCTTACTTGACGTTTTGACGTCCTCCGCACGTTATCAGAGTATAGACGCACTGACAAATGGAATCTATTTGTATTATACTTTTTCCTACTTTCTTTGACTCATGACGTCATTCGTGCGCCTATACTCCACAAACTCTCTTAGAACAATCAAAGCGCAAGGTTTACACCGTCGATTGTATAAAACCCAGTGATAAATGTTGTGTTAGTGCTCCATCACATATGCATGTCTACATTTCAAAAACACACAGCAAATCCCGCCTATGGTGAGGCGATTTCACCTATGATGAAGAGAAAAATAAAGCTTTTGTGTTTGTTGGGTTGTTATTGGTTAATTATCAGGCAGACAGGATGAGAGATAAGACTTCCTTTCAAATTATACATAGAAGTGAATAACTTTAGATTATTACCAACTACCTGCGTCGTAAAATACACCAATCACAGACTCTACGACTCTACGTGGTTGCTACTGTTTGGGACGCTGTGGTGAATGCAGCCGGCCAGGCTTTTCTCCAATAAGCTTTGCATTCTGTCCTTGTGATGTGCGTAAATCCAAAACACGAGATCAGTCACAAACCTCATGTTCTTTGCCGTACTTTATTATTGTCGATCGGCCCATTCAGCGCTCCAAAAGCGGAATACTCAGTCTATGCGGGAAAATACCCGACAGTCCTTATAAGGTGACTTGGAGTAAGTATCTTCCACTGATAGCGGGGATTTGTCGGGTAACCAATCCTATGGGATACTTCTGTACTTTAACCATCTTAGAACGCATTTTGGCTGCGTTAAGTAAAAGTCAATTTCTTCTAATTATCTGTCATTTGCAACTACCGCAGCTACGCGCACAAGATCCCAATTTCTATTTGTTTTCTCTGTAAAATATCCCGCGCGGTGTTCCAAGGGTCCCGTGTTTAAACGAGATATTCCCTGGTGAAAGAAGTGAACTGCTTTTTTCGGTAGTTCTTATTTATTGAGCAATTTTATTGGACGAGGTTCATTCCCACAATTATCAACCTCGTTCCCAGAGGCTTGGATCCTTTTCGTCAACACCAAGGGTACGAATCTCCGATCGAATCCCAGCCTGATTCTCAGACGGTCCAGGTCGCTCGCAGCCACGCTGCCTCTCCCTCCCTCACAGAAAAGTTTTGCGGGACTGGTATAAACAGTGAACTCTGCATCCTAAGGCGCAGATTGAACGAAAGTAGAAATCAAAATTGTTTTGCGCGACAAATAAGCTAAAATTAAACTGTTTTCAGCTGTCGCGCAAAACATCTGTGGGGTAGGGAGAAGCAGCATTTCGTTCTCGATGGCGCTTAAATCGGTCACGACCAAAGTGTAGCCTCTCTCCCGGCGTCAATGAACACACAGTCACAGGAGTTAACGTTGCATTCTTCCGACTTGCCAACCAAATACGGTGGAAACAGCTTCGCGAATCAAATCCCCAACACTCAGATTTTGTCACACACCCCCAAACCAGACGCATCTACAGACCCAGCTCTAAGGACGAACTTGAAAGCAAGTTCCAGAGGATCCATAAAAAAATCTAAACAATTTTCAGCACACTACTCCCCCAACGGACGTGGTCAAACATGAGTTCTTCTGACATGAAAGCAATCAAAGAACTCAAGAAAATAATTACGTATACCTCCCGAGTGACAAAGGCAGTGAATTCTCTGTAATACCACAGGACACATACACACAAGTCGGCCTTGATCACCTTAGCGACTCCAACACATACCAAAAAGTTGCTCGTATGTCGGCCAAGACAGTCGAGAGCAAGGTCAACGCAACCCCGAAAAACATCTGCCTGCAAAATGAGTTTTGTCGAGAAAAGCTTCCTTGACTCGAACACCGATGTACCTCGGTTTTACCACCGCATCAATACCCACAAAAGCGCCCGGAAATCAAAATACGACCAATACTATCGAATAGCAACGGACCAACGCAACGCATCTCATGATTGTTCACCAACGCCCTTAAATCGATGCTAAAGGATGTCCTAGCTCATAAAAACAAACAGCTTAGAACTTATAACTTGCATTTAATTTGGCGATCTCACCACCAACGAAACGTTAACATATCCATGCAGCCTCGATGTGGTGTCCCTATACACTTCAATCCCCATGCAGGAAGCCAACACTAATGCTGTTGACCGAATTCAGAACCCAATACACCTCTCCAAGAAAGACGTTACAGATCCTCTCACAGTCATTTCTCGGCTTTTAATGGCCAAGTCTTCCACCAAAAGGAAGGTCTCTCCATGGGTTCCAGCATTTCAGGAATTCTGGACATTCTCTTTATAGACAAACTTGAAACCATCGCACTTTCCTCACACCTCTCTATAAACCCTTACAAGAGATATGTCCACGACATCTACCTACAGACAACTTGCAAAGAAATGGCAGACCAGTTCCACCACACAATGCATAACCTAATTCGAGATTTTTAAGAAGATTGCGACATTTTTAATTTTAAAAGACATGTTTCGATGTTGCCAACATCATCGTCAGTTACATAATATTTGAAAAACCGTTGGACTTTATGACAACTAGGTAAAACATACATAATTAATTAAGATTAAGTGACAAAAATATCTTAATTAATTATGTATGTTTTACCTAGTTGTCATAAAGTCCAACGGTTTTTCAAATATTATGTAACTGACGATGATGTTGGCAACATCGAAACATGTCTTTTAAAATTAAAAATGTCGCAATCTTCTTAAAAATCTCGATTTGGTTTCTGCTGTCTCGACCTTTTGGTTCAATAATCTAATTCCAAAATTGTAGTTTAAACTTGAGAAACTGGAAATAACGTCTAACGCCCGCGAACTGTTACTTACTTCAAAGTTACCATCTCTAAAGACGGCAAATGCTCCTTTGAGTTTTACAAGAAAAAAGCCAAAAAACCATTGTTCGCACACCGTCAATAAGCTATTCCCGAGAAATCCAAGATCAACTTCATTCGTAATGAGCGGAAACGTATTTGAGACCGATGCTCTACACAAACTACAAACACAAAACACTTAGGTACGTTTGACGAGATCCTCCGCCTAAACGGATACTCAGAGAGCTGCAAATACCACACAAAAAGACCCCAGAACCGTCGCGAAGACTCTCTCCCTTCCAACACAGAATGATCGTAACTGAAGATCCGCTACATCTCCGAACGGCTAGACCACAAAATTACTAACATCTTCCGCCAAAGAGGGCAAACCTGTACGCATCGCACACAAGCCATACACCTTCAGAAAAGCTTTCTCTCACAAAATATACACTATATGACAAAACAAAGATAACAAAGGCATTGAACTTAAAATCATTGTACTCGTGGAAAATGACTCATTACTGACACGTACGCCAATATGATGCTTTTACATAAGGAAAAAAAAAACCAACACGTAACTTAAGCAATTTGCACCCGAATTAGCACCATTAATTCAAGATATTTACAATCAATCATTGAGGGAGGGGTTTGTGCCTGACACTTTACAACAGTCAATTATTTCACCTCCCTAAAGTTTGCCCCCTTCAAAACATTAAATCAGACTTGAGACCAATTGCACTTAGTATACAAGCTGTTTGGCAAAAGTACTAGAGGGTTTTACAAACAGAAGACTGTTAAATCAGGTGTCTGACTCTATTGACCCACGTCAATATGCACGCCATGGACACTCTACAGTGCTCGCATTGATTTATTTAATGCAAGCTATACACGAGGCTATTGATTCAGGTAACTGCTCTGTTCGGATATTTTTTGCTGATTTTACTAAAGGCTTTGATATTACAGACCACTCAGTATTACTGGATGAACTCAGATCCTTCAACATCGATCAAACTCTGTTTTTTTTTTTTTGGATACGGTCCTTTCTTACCAACCGAACACAGGCTGTACGTGTCGGCTCTTCCCTGTCACCATGGAAACAAGTCAATGGCGGCGTCCCACAGGGAACAAACTCGGATTAACTTTTTTTCCTGTTATGACAAACAAGCTCCTCAGTCATTGGCATATGCGTACGAAGTATGTTGATGACACTACTGCGTTTGAGATTATTCCAAGGAACTCTATTAGTATGCTAGATGTAGTTGTCAGAGAAATCCAGCTTTCTTTGGAGTCGAATTTGGTTGCAAAGCAGAGAAGAAGTCAAGAGTTCAAAGCTATTTCTCAGAGTGTGTTCAAAATGTTTCGTGAAAACGTTGCCTCCCTTGACAATTTTATAAACATGGCGATAGATAGCTAATTAGCATAAAGCTCAAGGCACTCGCATACAAAACTGGCTCCTCCTGTAGTGTAAATATCGACTGTATGCGCATGTGGACTAAAGAAAACCACAAGATCTAGAAACAATCAACGTATGCCAAGAATTCAATTTTTGACATTTATTTTTTCTCAACTTTTGTGGGTCCCCGGTGGTTTTAGCAAAAATTTGTAACTTTCGTCCAGGGCGCTCTGCACTTTGTCTTCAGTCAGTAAGTCGATTTTGTTAGGAAGTTAACAAAATCCGGAGTTTTCGCAAAATTGGTTATGTTTGTCTAGATTGGTCTGTACCTTGAATTTAGTACCAAGAATATTTTGTAATGTTACTCACAATTTTTTGCAGTTTTCGGAAAATTTGCCGTTTTTGTGAAATTTGTAATTCTTGTTCAGGGTGCTGTTGCCTTGAATTCAGTCATGTCTATGCTGTAAGGGTTCTCACAAATTTTCATATCTTTTATAATTTTAACAAAATTTGTAAATTTCCTTGGCGGTGCTCTGCACCTTGATTTCAGTTAAAGTGAGCTTATAATTTTTTAAAAATTTTAACAAAATTTGCAGTTTTCATTAAAGGTTTTCTATGTAGGCCGTGTTTTTATGAGCAATTGTGGCAGTTTTTGTCAAGACTGACAACAAAGAAGCAAACTTTTGTAAAAATTAGTAATTTTCATGGCTGCATGCATTTCTTGACATACCTCTCCAACTCAGGCATTAAATGGCTTTGGATAACAAATATCTGTATCAATACTCGTGATGACAATAAAACATTTAAAACAGTTAACATTTTTTTTAATTGTTAGTTCACTTACATAATAAAGTGCAGTGTTAAAGGCACATCACATTATCTCGCTTCATAGCAGCTTACACTATAGTAATCAACATCAGTAGATTTTATATGAAACTGTGCGCTTCACCTCTTGCAGATTTCTTACATTTAGCATGACTTAGATATTTCTTTTTTTTTCTAATCCATTTTGTATATTTGTATACTTTGACAACCACAATTGCTTCTTCAGTGTCAACCTTATTGTTAAGATAAATAAACAAAATTAAATAAACAAAGCCAATAAGTGTCTAAATCATTTTTTTTTAATCTACTAAAAAGGTTGAGGTTGTCCTTTTGTTTTCAGTCTTTAAAGTGCGGGGGCAAATTTCGAAGCCTATGAAGCTCCGCTTATACACCAATTAACGATTTCAGTTACAATAATAGTTATATGGAGCTGTTACATTTATGGAAATTTTGTTTGAGATGAGCTTCATCTCGCCAATGAATATCATTTCAAGCATGTCATACTCACCATGCAGTTCTTTAGCAGCAACAATCTTGTCCTTTCTATTTGAATTCTCCCTTGTCAAAAGCTGAGTGAAAAGGGACAATGCTGTGCAAAAGCCTTTGGTGTAGCACTCTGCAGTTGAAATGACATTTGAAAGCCTTGAGCATATCAGGTTTGATGTGCTAAAATATTACAGTGTAAAAATGCTCAGCAGGCATTTGAAAATGTAACAAAACGTGGCCGGATTATTGGTTTTCAGCAACATCATAAAATAAGTTTGTAAAGATGTACGAAATTCAGAAACATAGGAGTTACACAGCAAGTGAAAATGCACACTTTGGAATAATTTCTGGCTCTGTAAAGCTTTATGTACTAGTTATGCAATGAGTGGTAACCAAGGGATATGCAACGACTCGCTTATGTTTTCACCAGAGCCATTAGGCGAGTGCGTATGCAAACAAAGTACTAGTGACAATTGAAGGACAAGCTTTCCGCCAGTTTTTTAAGTGACCTTTGTTAGGTAGAGTTGTAAAATATTATAAACCTAGGTCCAGTTGTTCAAAAACCGACTAACGCTAATCCAAGGTTAAAAATTAACCAAGAAGTTTATTTCTCTATTCTCAAACGTTGTTCAACGGTGATATTCTGCAAAATTTTACATTAGAGGAAACCAATCCGCCTGCAAATAAAAAGCAGTATAACAAACTTTCTCTCTTAAAGTAAAAAAACTGAAACCAAAGTTTGCGCTTATCCTGGATTAAGTTAATTGAAATTGTAACAACTGGGCCATGTTGGAAATTCTTATTACAGAGGCTAACGTATCGTTCAAGTTGGTGCTCAATGGTTCATCGAGTCAAAGGAGACCGGGAAGGGCGAAAGAAAATGTGAAACTTGTGGGATGTGGCTTAATACTGATGACAAGAACACCTCACAAATTAATGTGTCCAGGTAAGCTTCAAGCCACACAGGGCACTATGGCCACGTGGTAGCAGGCATTACTCCAAAAACGTACCAAATAAAGTATGACCCCGAGTATTAGCAGCCTTGATTGACTTCATCGGCACGGCTTAGCCACTACTCGGGCCCAAATTCCC
>OX419347.1:6943492-6958492 GCA_948470475.1 Galaxea fascicularis
CATCATTTGAGGTCTTCATCATCTGTAGCAACTCATCGTACTTCGCATTCACAAATTCGATATGATTCATCGCCTCATCAACTGATTTTTTTAACTCGGCGATTCTCGAGTTGAGTGGACTGAGTTTGTCGTCTAAAATTTTGGCAAGTTGGTCGCAATTAATAGTCATCGTACTGGTAGACACTCACAATATTAAACAAATAGGCTAAATCACACGTTACAGAACACGAAACTACAATATTGTGCCAGTAAACTCACGGAAATTTCGCGCTTTTTCTGAATTCTTATATAAAAGCAATAGGCCACAATTTTATATGGTTTAGAGGCATGATAAACCACTCGAAGAATTCACAAATCACTCCCCTGCGGCTTGTGATTTACGAATTCTTCTCGTGTTCTTCCAACATCTCGCGTGGTTTATCAGCCTATCAACCATAGAAAATTGTGGTCTACTGCTTAAATATATCTATCTATAAGAATGCGTGGCTACGATCAAACCTTGTTTACATCTGGTTTCACCCTCTCACCCTCCTCCGTTAATTCGAGTTATCTTTGTGCCTGCCGTCCGGTTCTTCCTGATCTTCCATGGCCTCGAGGCACATGAAATCCGGGGGCACCTCCTGCATCTGTACACTGGGTGCCCCTGTCAGGCATTTGACGTTTTCTATTACAATGTGTTTGATGTGATCAAGGTACTAAACAAGGAAAGACACAAAAGCGGCCACTGATGAAAAATGCCAGAGAACAATTTTTAAAATACTTGAACAGACGTCAACAAGACTATTTATAAGCAAAGGTACATATATATGTTGTGCCGCGTAGCACTATAAACACATACAAGTGGTGGAACAGAGAATTAACTCTGAAGTGTAAATTAAAGTGCTAATAGAAACCGATGAAAAACCCACTGGGCGTTAGCCCTAGTAAAGGGTATCAGGGAACCACACGAGGCAAAGAAAAAATTCTTAGGACCTCGGTGGGAATCGAACCTACGACCTCCCGATTAGATCTACCGTTGCTCTGCCGACTAAGGTACGAGGTCGGACAGAGAAAGTCGGGGACGATTTTTTCTTTGCCTCGTGTGGTTCCTGGTACCCTTTACTAGGGCTAACGCCCAGTGGGTTTATCATGGGTCTCTGTTAGCACTTAAATTTACACTTCAGAGTTAATTCTCTGTTCCACCACTTGTATGTATTTATAAGCAAAGTCGACTCGCTTGCGGCTTGTGGATCTACAGCCACTTTGACAATGTTATAACGCAATTTACGATCAGGACACGAATAAACTACTGACGTCAATTTCTAACTCGACTTTCGTGTGAAAGGGTAGATGAACGGCTGCTTCTCGGCGAACGTCCAGACCCAAAGAGTGTCGCAAAACCAAAACCAAAGTAATTTTTGTGACCAATGACGAGATGCAAACAGTGCAATGAGCCAATCAGAATACGAACCAATTTAAATAAATAAATACTTAATTGACCTCTCCCCACAGAGGGGCTTTTCAGGGACAATGAAACAAATAATACAAATGAACACAACAGAGTTAAGAATCCCAACTGGCGGGAGGCAGACCGGTTGGCTATTTACAAGGATGACCGAGGAGTTGATCCAGGCACGAACCCAGAACAACACCAGCTAGTGGTCAGAGCGGGATTTGAACCCGGGTCACCGCATTGAAATCCAGCGCCCTAGACCACTCGGCCATCCTGCTTTCTCCTTTACATGTCGCTGGCGCAAAGCGCGGGAAAATGTGTGCGTGCAAGTCGCGATTGGTATTAGTTCTGACTCTGATCGGTTGACAAAGTGGTGCGAGTATTGCTGGCCAATCACGAAGCGAAGCGAAGCAAAACCAAAGCCAACGTAACTTACTTTCGACACTCAATTGAAAACCGCTCTAATATCAAATACTCCATTTATTGCCGTGTTTCGCTTGTCGGTTTGATACTTATCACTCTTACTAGAGGACGTTGAGTGGACGCGAATTTTCAAAACGTAGTTCAGAACATAAGCTTATCAATGCGACAAAAATTGCACGAGTTCGTATATAGCTAACTTGGCCGTATAAACCTATTATTTAATCCATTAAGCAGAGCAATTAACTGAGAATAGAAACACGCTACAAATGGGAGGGGAAAATAAGAACAGAGAAACTTCCTTTAATTCTCAAGGGAACTGTGGCACTGTTACCTGTTTGCTACTTTGATTCTCAATCCTGGCTGCGATATCTGGATACAACGAGAAGTCGGGAGCGAAATACTCCAAGTAATCTGTCGTGGATATAAAAAAAGATTAGTTCTGTGACACAGACTGAGGGTGGTATTTACTTTACAATTATCAACCTGTTTTAACCCTACAACACACTGAACAAAATTGTACATTGTTGGAGTATAGTATGACTCATGAGTACAGCCAAACGTGACAAAATAGATAATATAAACGTTTCCACTGATGAAATTAGTCGAAATTCAAAACGAAAAACTGAGATTTGGATTCTGGGGAATGCTCTAATGGTGTAATTCAGCTCATACCATGTTCCCAGTAAGAAACAAACCCAATCACTGGTGAACAAGCTATAGCAAATTTTCATGACAAATTAGGAACTATTATAAGGGGTGTTTCTAACAGGTAATACTGTTGGTATAGTAATGTGCTGTGTCAACAAAATTTTGGGGTCCACCAACTTTAGACAACATACAAGAGATAAATTTATCCCGGGCAAAACAGCCACAAGGCGTTGAAATAAAAATCATCAATTAAGAGTAATTGATTATACCGTTATAAGGAATGTCACTGGAGATCTCCTGATCCACTAGCAGGGATATCTCGTAAGCCCTGTAATGGACACACACACACACACATGTAAAACAACTTCTATCTCTTTCCCCTCCCCCATCCCCCCTCCACCCCCCACCCCCTCCAGACTCCACTTGGCTCAGTGTTAAGATGTACCGAAGCATGAGAGAATGGTGGATTTTAAGACTTATCAGTCCAAATAACAACATGAACATTCTTTCTACTGGTACATTCTCTTTTCATTGGTTCCAGTCCCTTGACACTCACTCGTCTGTTCATTAAGAGCGCGGTAGATTTGAGGTGGATTTTGTCGATATCCCATTGAAGACTTCTTCATTATCGGTCATAATGGTGATAGGACCGAGTGGAGTCAAATTGGGTCTGTAATCATACGAGCTTGATATTTGATTTGTTTTATCACTAGTATGATTACAGTCTCACAGACCGAATTGGACGACATGAAGACCTGTTACCAATTAATCGTATCTATAACAAAATTCGAGAAAGAAATAAGAGAAAAACTATTCAGGAAAAAAATTGTTTTTACCGTGAGTTGCGTACTAAAGAAAATATGCAACTGCCCTCTTCCAGCGAGCGCGCAATGGCGCGTACTGTCCAATTACTTAGGCATGCCCAATTACAGGTATCCAATTACAAAATTAAACTCATTTTCATGTGAATGAAAATTGATTTGCATATGAAAGGATGAACACCTAGCCTCGCTTTAAAAAAGAGGCTTGAGGTAATTCGGAAATGGCCTATTACGCGACAAATAGGCGCCCGCAGAATCAATCAGAATCGAGAATGTTGTTATACATACAATTAGTGGTGAAACCGGATGCACCACACTTACTTGTCAATGCATTTAACACGACAGTTGCGTAACAATCCAAACAACTCATCTTCAAATCCACAGGCGCTAAATAAAATTAGCTCACGAGTTGGTTCCCTGTGCGACAGGAGGGAGACTTGCACGTCTCCTCCTTGCATGCACCATGTTAACTCGCACACCATTCCTTTTCCGCCCCTGCTACAAAGGTTACTTGTGCAACATGTGCGCGCCACAGCTTACCAGCATCGTGCAACATTCTTGATTGTGTAGCCTCCTCCACCGAGAACCAGCATAGGAAGGTTAAACGTCTTGGCAAATTGCACACACTCACTGTAAACACACAAAGGAATCAGGGTGGTTCCAGAAATTATCCATTAACAACCAATGGAAGGCCACTGGAAATTCTAAAAGGGAGGGGGGTAAGGCCAAGTTTGGAAGTCTGAAAACTGAAATTTCCTGAGGAGTGGGTGGGTCCTAGCGAAAACATTCTTCACGGGTAGGGAAGGGATACTTTCTGAAACAATGCATTAAACTGTATTTCTTTATGAGTTATTCCAATTGGACAAAAGCTGCAAGACATGGCAGAATACGCAAAGTTTTAATTCTAACTGGGTGCATTGTTCATGTCATAAAGAACAAATACAAGCCCAGCTTACCCATGACCTTTGATGTTTAGGTTAAAGCAACCCAGTCTGTCACAGCCAAGAGAATCAGCTCCACACTGTAAAAAGAATAATAGCAATAATAATGAGAATGTCAATATTATTCCACATACCCACATGACTGTGCAGAGAGGCACTGCTAGCATGTAACAAATGTGACAGCTAACAAATTTGCACCCCTGGAGAGATACTGATTGGGTGACAAGTGTTGGCTTCTGGGAGGTTCAAAACATTTGACAAGTTCAAACCTTTTAAAAGCGGCCATGGTCACTTGCGGGAGGTGGTCTCTCATAAGGCATAAGGGGTTCCAGATATATAATTATACTGATTTAACTGGGAAAATTTTGGTCTTTAGAAAAAGTTGTCACTTAGGGGAGGGCCTTTTCATTCAGTCTATACAATTGTAACAACTGCCACAGACAGATGGCCACTTAAAGAAACTTAATATTATACAATGTTTTGATTGGTCTAAAGGAGTTTGCCATTAAAATATATTCAGACACAGAAATGACGCCATGAGTCAGTCAAAGAAAGTCAGAGAAAAAACAATGTTTGTCAGTGCATGCATAGAGCGATAACGCACAAGGGCATAAAAAGGTGGAACATGTAAGAACATTTATAAGCCATACACACTTTTGCATGTCATTCGTGCATTAATTATTAAACAGCTCATAGATATTATTACAGTAGTCTACCTGCAGTACAATGCAGTTGGGTTGATAATAACTCACAACAGCCTGCATTATAGGCTTGAAGAGGTTGGCGTAACCTAAAAACACAGATCAATGCAATAAGACATTTGATTTGCTGCACAATAACTGCATCTTACAGTATTCAACACTTGTGAAGGCTTATGACTAACCTTGATCGTCTATTCCATCTCTTAAAGGTACGTTCAGAGGGTAATACCTTCCATTTTCAACTCCTAATTCAAACATGTCACCTGCAGGAAAAAAAATCTAAATTAGCTACACAATATGAAAATTAAAAAAAAATCAGCAGAGAAGTGGATTTCAATCTGATACCAAACAAAATGCAAACGCTCCAATTCCCTAATTTAATTCTTCATGGAAGCAAAAAGCCAATGTCACAAGCTAACTTTATTTGAGGTGACCTAATGACACTAAATGTTGCAGTCTTTACCATGAGTCCTTCTCTGCCCTACAAAGGGGTGCATAAGGCCTCTTATGAGGTTTGAATGATGAATGGTCAGCCCATCACCCAGCATTCACTCAACACTGGTGTATTTGCGAAAAGAAAGTGTCATGACTCGATCAGTCAAATAACATGCTTCCTACAAAAAAGGTAAACTTTTTAGTTATTAAAAACTGTTTTTCTGCTCACTGACAAACCCAAAAACTCCCTTCATGTTAAATGAGTAAAACACCTGGTTCCAGAGCAAAGCAGAAGCTGCAGTTCACCAGTGCCAAAAGCCTATCAAGTTGTAAATCCTGGTCGAAATGGCATTTTATATCATTGAGTTACAAAACTAACATGGTCAGTTTTAGAAATGCATGCTCAAATTCTGGAGAACTATAGTTAAGTTGCTTTCAGAAAAATTTGGTTCTCACAAGTGAGTTTTAAATTTCTCGCGTGCGAGTTTTTACCTTCTCCCTAGCGAGTTTTCAATTTCTTGCTAGCGACTTTTTAACTTCTCACAAGTGGTCCCCATGTTTTTCAGTTTTTCCAAGAAGAACAAGTCCTGGGGATCCCTCAAGGTGTTCAACATGGCAGATCGATGAAGAACTTCAGTTTCTTTTTTACTGGTTTTGATGACATTTTGCAACAGTTACACACCTGTTCCAACAACCATGCTACTTCATACTTGGAAAGGAAACTGGACTGAAGACAAAAAATGATGTTACCATTTGGTTTGGGATGATTTGGTAGCTGGAGATCAGTGAAAGTATAGTGTTGAAACGACCTCCATACACTGCTGAAAAGCAAGATTAGTATTATGGTAACACAAGTCTAGTTCAAACCCAAGTCGAGTTCAAGTCACGAGTGAAGTTCAAATCAAATATTTTTATTTCACTTTTTCAAAATAATACTCTTTTGGCTTTTACTGTTATTGTCAAAAAAATATTGTAGAGTTAAAATAAAGAGCTAGCGAGATGTTGAAAACTCGCTGGCAAGAAATTGAAAACTCTCTAGCGAGAAATCACAAACTTGCTAGTAAGAAATTGAAAACTTGTTAGCAAGAAGGTAAAAACTTACAAGTGAGAAATTAGAAACTCGCTAGCAAGAAATTAAAAGCTCGCTTGTGAGAACTGAAACTTTCTGAAACCAACTCAACCATAATACTCCAGAATTCGACCATGCATTTCTAAAACTGACCATGTAACTTTTGAAACTCGATGATATAAAATGCCATTTCAATCAGGATTTACATGTACAACTTGATAGGCTTTTGGCAGCAACGGTGTAAAGGCACCCGTGTACCTTAATTTCCGCAGTATTTTTTATCCTTTTTTTTAGTTCTAACCGCATTTTACGTCACAATATTCTCTGCTAGTTATCACGTGACCTTAGCCTTATATACCGCAAAACTTGTGTAATTTTCCTTAAGGCTCACAGACTTTCGACGGGCAACTTTGAGCAACTTTGGGTAACATCTTTCAGTTACATCAGAGAACCTCCGATTATTGCTGTTTAACTCAGAACCTACTAGAGCGTTCGCCCCAACACGTCCTACCAAACAGGGTCGCTGTAACAGTTGGCACAATAAACCTCAGCCTTGTGGAATCTGTGAGTAGTTAGTTTCCTTAGTTTCACGGATCTCTCCGCCACCGGAGCTGACGCTGCTACAAACGGCTTTCCATAGCATGCATATTATGCAACTGTCAGGGTTGTCAAAAAGACCTTAGGTAGAAGGAGAATCTAGGAAAGTAGACTGCACTCGGCAAATCATAACCGGTGAAACTAGGAAAGTAGCCAGCAATATCGCTGGTCACCGGTGCTTTTTGAGAACCCTGGGCTTTGCTTTTACATGTTCTTTAAAATACTGACATTAACAAGTGTACCTGAACTCCATCACCATGGTGAATATCAATGTACTCACTTCAATTTACTCACTAACGTTTGTAGTTTTCTGAGAGACCAACAAATTTCTCTGATTCATGTTGCAAGAGGAAACCAAGCATATCACTAAACCCTACTAATTGCAGTCAAACGACGGCTTTTACAGCGCCACAAAAAATGCCAATTTTCTGCTTTTGGAGACGCTGTGACGGGCGCTGACCATGCAAAATATTTTGTGGCTCCTAATGCGACAGGACAACCATTTCGATTCAAACCAAATCTGTTTTTATTCTAACCTTGGTAAAGTCTTTCAGTTGCCAGAGTTTCAGGCAAAATTATTTTTGATGTGAAATTGAGTGGTTGGTTTTTACAGAGACAGCCTCTTAATACTGTTAAGCATTAACCAACTCTTAAAAAACAAGGTCATGAACTGTGCTTCATGTATAATGTAAAAAAGGTTACTGGTACTCACTTCAGCAATTCCAGGATTGCAACCACTATGTCATTCACATAACAGCATGCAGTAGGAGCCAGATGCCTGTTAATACAAGTCATGTAGATGTTAAAAGCCGTTATTATATTTAACTTATACAGTGTTTTGTTCAGATTAATTACTGCCCTCAGTGCTGGAAACAGCAATGGGTCACTGGACACTGTCCAACCAAAATAAAAAACAAAATAAAATAAATACTGTGTTTATAGGGGAAGTGTACTTAGCTTAATCCAAGCTTGTTTACAGGCACTCCACTTAAATCCAAAGAAACAAATAACTCAAATAAACTTAACATGATAAGAAGCCCAACCGGTGGGAGGCAAACCGGTTTGCTATTTGAAAGGATGACTGGGGAGTTGAACCAGGTACTTACCCAGAACAACACCAGCTAGTGGCTAGAGCGGGTTTTGAACTCGGGTCACCGCATTGAAATCCAGCACCCTAAACCACTTGGCCATCCTGCCTCCCCAATTTCCCCATTCTGCCTCCTTAATTTTGAAAACGTCTGGCCAATTTCACGTTATGATAAGACACCATGTCCAAACATGATATCTAAACAAATTTAAAGACAGTTTTAATTCTGTTTTGAATTCAGCAGTAGCCGGCCACCAAGTCATGACAATGAAAGCATACTGTACATGTAGCAGACTGCACATGTACAAAATGTATCCTACCTCCTGGCCGTGACCCGCCCTGGGAGTGAGTATTGCTCCACTGATGGTTCAAGACATAATTATGCCACACAATAGGATGATACAGCTTGTGTACCAGTGGTAGGAGTGTGGGCAATTGTGACCTGTGCAAGACTTCACCTTTGCAAGACCCACGTCTCTGACTACTGGCAATTAAGCACATTAGTCAAATTTTGATCACTCAACACTCACCTCACACTTGTTCGCATGATGCAGACCTCCAGCCCAGTTGATGGCAAAGTCACAAACCTGTTAACAATAAATCCAAGCTGCATCAGGAACTGCTACTGATAAAAATTAATTAATTATTATTATTAAGAATTGTTTAACGTACAATTTATTATAATTATCTCTCAGTTAGTATGCACGCTGTGATTGGTGCCTGACTTACCTCAAAGATATAATAAATATCTTACTAACCTTGTTTTCTCGGTCTGTACTGTAAGTTATGGATCCTCGTTTTTTCCCGTTGATTTATGGCCCACGTGCTTCGCACTTGGGCCATAAGTGAACGGGGAAAAAACTCGGTCCGTAACTTACAGTACGGAGCTCAAACTTGGTTAGTAAGAGGTATGTAGTTCCAAAGAAGGGTGCAAGTTAAAAATACACTAAATATCAATAAGAAAACACTACCAATACAGTTACAAAATAATGTACAATTTATTCATGCCATGATTTTAAGTGATATATCTCAGAATATCCCATGCATCACTTGTACATGAAATTTCTTGAAGTTTCTCCTCCAACTGGAAATCAGAGCCATAGCAGTCCCTTGTACTCCTTCAAAAGTACAAATGAAACACTGGGCTTTGTTTACATCACCAGGCGGCATCAATATGAAGTCATTTCATATTGAATACTTTGGCCTGAACACTTAATTATATACATACACATAGATGTACTGTATGCTGAAATTTTTCCCTTTCACCGCTTGTAAGCCATCATGTAATTTATTATTATTTTTAAGAATTTCACATTATGTATCAGAACACCTACCCCTTGATTGAGCCTGAATGCACCTTCCAAGGATGCTCCAGTGTAGATAGAACAGAAGTCAAACAGGCCAGAAAACACAGGGCTAAACAACAGATCAACAACGAATTGAATCATGAGAAAGAATGTGCCCTTTGTAACATTTTAATTAAGATGCCAGAAGACAAGCTGACATGAAAGTGCGAAAACTACAAAACTTGGCAATAAAAAGAATTAAGCCATTGAAATATTGGTTCACACATGGTAAAAGATAAATCTACCAAAGCCGCATGCAACAAGACTACCCACCAATCTTCTCCAACAATAAAATTGTTTGCCGATTTTTTTTGTCCTCCTCCACTATTCTGGGGTGTCACCCTGCAAAACAATCATTGGCTGAGAAGCACAGTACAAATAATATGTTGTGCATTGTATATACATTGTATATTGTTACAGGTCAAATTTGATTTCAGGTTTATCACTTAATATTTTGATTTCAACCTACAACTTGACCTACAACATGTAAGCAGGTGCTTGATTTAGAGCAAGCCATTGCTGAATTGGCCCAGTTTGAGCAAAATAGCCCCCTTCAAATTTGTCTTCTGGGCCATTTTGGTGTACTTCCATTACCTCTTGAGTTCAAGAATTCAATCATTTGTCTGAATTAAAATTCAAAAAAATAAATAAACAAGAACCGAAACGCACAGAGGCTAATGCAAGTCAAAGTGTTTGCAACTTCAGTATACCTTGGGTCTTGGCTTATGGCAGAGAGTTTTCCATATTTTTTCGAACGTTTCAGCCCATTATCACAATATCTAGTTTAGGGTCTCAGCTTATGGCCAAGATTGGCTTATACATGTACTAGGTAAATAACTACTGACAGTAAACAAAATGGCTCAGCACCTGTCTTGAGGTTCCTAGGAACTACACTGTAGTATGAATGAGTGCTTTAAATGGGTAACTGACTGCTAATCAGGTTTTCATGTTCAATGTTTAAAAGATTGCAAAAACAGGAACTGACATTGTTGACTGCAACAAAATGTCCAACTTTATAGAAATTCAATTATCCTAGATCAAACACTGTATACACTCAGGTGTACATGACTTCAATGCTGTTTTTAAAATGACCATGAATTAAAAAATTATGTTTGCTTATTTAAAAGGCCTTTAAAAGTAAGTACATTCCCAAGACATTCCAATGAAGAATATCTCTGGAAATATTTGAGAGATGTCATTCAAACTTAGTACCAGTAAAGTACATCAGGTAAGTTATTAATGATACCATGATGTTGCCATGATGAGGAGTGACAAATGGTTGTACTAGAAACAAGTAAGATGCCCATATTACTTTTTATAAAACAACTCAGATAGTACGCGGGCTCGGATTGGTCGAGAGGCGTGTTTGTATGAGAGTATGTAAACATGGTTGTGACTTCAACTTGCTTGGCTTTCCGCGAATTTGAAAAAGGTTTTGAGTTGAAAAACTCGACAAGTTTACTTTATTTACCCATTTCCTCGTCGGTTGAAACTTGGAAAATCTTTAGGAACATGCTGTGTCAATTTTTTTTTCGCTTGAGCTAACATTTTAAGCGAGAAAAACCCGTATTTTGGAAAGCATCTTTTTTGTAAAACAAAGACTGATTACGCGTACAAGCTTTGTGTACAAGACTTCATGACTGGTAAGAATTTCTCTTTTAATCAATGTTCTAAACAAGAGCGTTTTGGTTTTGGTTTCGAGGGGTTGGGAGAATTCTCGACAGTTATGCAAACCCTCGACTTCGTCTCAGGTTTGCATAACTGTCTCGACTTCTCCCAACCCCTCTCATGTTTATATCAGGCTATGCAAACACGGAAAACGTTTTCTATTGCTTAAATGTTGCATAACTAGCTTAGTGTAGGTGAACAATGCTTGTCTGATTAACACAAAAACTGGGAAAGTGAATCCCTCATAAAATAGACCAGGAAGCAGAGTCTTATTACTTCATACATGTATACACTGTACAGTATGTTGTAATACAGCAATTGCCATTCCCATGGCAACAACCACCAATGACAAAACTTTTCCTAATGTTCGTAGTGAGTACTGAGCTCTAACAAAATCATATGATGTACAATGAATGACAATAACACGATACATACTGTACATTATGAACGGTCCTACATTCTTGTCCCCAGAGGCTGTGATTCTTTCGGTCAGCACCAAGAATAACGAATTCTGGCCGGTTCCAAAATATGCGCAGTCCCAGCAAGGGTGAATTCTTGTAACCATTGGCAACCACTATTTCAAACTTCTGCATTTGCGTGGAAGAGTTAGAAGTCCATGATTCACGGACTTCCTGGTATGGAGTTAATCAGAGGTCATTGTTCTTGGTGCTGACCAAAAGAATCGTGGCCTCTGGGGATGAGAATGACTTGTAATTCATCTGAAATTTTTTAGAGGTCATTTCATGATGACAATAAAAAGATGGATCCCATGTTAAAACCCAGTTGGCCTCCTGAGTTGGAAAACTGAATTCATAAATGGAAGATTTGAAGATTGACCTTATAAACACCTTTAGGACTCTTCATTAACTCCATGGCCTTTCAAATTAGCCAGAACACTGCCATAAATCATAATTATTGGGTACTTACAGGTAAAATTCATGCATGAAATGATGTGTAGCCATACCTTTGAATAGTCACTGGAATGAAATCTACACATATCATGGTAGGTTGCCCTGTAAGGCTTGTACCTTCACAAAAGTAATACAAAATCACAAAAATAAACTTGTGACCTACTTTGGGAAAACGGACACTAACGCTTTTCCGTTTAAATGGCGAAACCGTTTACCATCCGTTTACATCCGTTTAACGCTTTGGCGAGAACGTTTAAACGGTTTGCTTATCCGTTTAAAAAAATTTGCATCCGTTTAACACTTTGGCGAAAACGTTTAAACGGTTTGCTTATCCGTTTAAAAAAATTTGCATCCGTTTAACGCTCTAGCGAAAACGTTTAAACGGTTTGCTTATCCGTTTAAAAAGAAACCCAGCAGCTGTTTAAACTTAAACCTGCGAACAGAACTATCTTGAAGATAACGCAATCGCTCGATGTAACTCACCGGAACGTGAACTGCACAGCAATTTTAATTTTGGTTCCAACGTATCCGTGTTTATAGAAAGCGAGTAATCGTGGTATACTTGGACAAACGGCCAAAAAATTAAAATATCGGTTTAGACAAACGTACAGCATCGAGAGCCGATGAAGCCGTTCCTTCGGCTACCGTGATTCTGCCATCGATCTTGTTCGTTCAGAACAGTGCACTTTATCACCTTGAGATAACGCTATCTTAGTTCCTGTGTCCTTCGTTTTGAATCGTTCCTCATAGCCAAGTTATTTAGCTCAGAAATTGAGGTAATCGCTTGGTGGGATTGTAAGGGGCTACAATCTTCCAGAAAATGTTTATTCTACATGTGACTTATTCTCGGTAGCCAACTCGATCACAGAGTCGCACGGCAGAAGATAAAAATAGCATCCGCGTGCTCATTTGATTGTGATGTCACTTCGCCAGTCTCGCATCATATTACGGTAAATGATTACCGCTCACCGACGAAAACCTCACTCGAAAATTCTCACGACACTGGTATCAGTCTTTTACGACGACCTCAATCTATTCTCACTAAAAATTATTTGGAAGGGATCGAGAACAGCGACGACCTAGTTTGAGCTAGCGGGAATTTGGCGAATGGGCTCAACGAACGCTGCCGTCAAATATTTTATTGTGGCGCATTATCTTTCGATAGCTATGGGACACAAAGCTTTGTTTTGAAACCAAAAGGTCCAAAATGTGTTATCTTCAAACCTTAAATTCCTTTAAGCCAGTGACGCACTTGACGACGTTATACCTCGATCGCGGCGATCGGCAGATACGAAAAACTGGCGTTATTTGACCCTGACGCGTCTCGGTTTCTAACAAGATCATGTCATTTGCAATTCATAGCGTATGCACATTTGTTTCGTGCAACTTAAAAAAAAACAACAAATTATAAACAAAGGAGAAGATCATGAATCATTTGGGATGGCTATTCGTGACAGTATAAAGAGTTAGTTGCGCCTGTTGCACGCGTGTACTGAAAAACTTCTTGTCAACGTAAAATTATCCACTAGTTGTTTGATTCCAGAGTTTTTGTTATGAAGCGTTAGTTGCAGTAGCCGTTCAGGTTGTATAAAGTCTTTATACAATGTATTATTCTGACCATCTCAGAAATGAGAAACTAGGGATCCCTGTTTAGTGATGTTCCACAGAAAAGAAAATATTTCAATAAACACAGAGTGTACTTCCCCTGTAAAGGACAACTGGGATTCCACAGGGGTGAGGGTGGGGTATCAATAGCCATTTAAAGGTTGTAAAGGACAAATTAATGTGAAGAATTCATTTTAAGGAGGCATTTTTAGAGGAAAGGGGAAGGAAAGAAGAAGCAAGGATCTGTGTAAGACACTAATGAAATACACATTCCATTCTACATGAAGGTATTAAGTTAAATGAAGTATGTAATTTAAGTAATTATGTAATTTAATTTATGTATTAAGTATTAATTATGTATTTTAAGTTTAAATTACATTTGAACCCCTTTTAAAGCAGCCACCATTAATCGGCCACCCCCTGTTAGGCGGCCAATTATCAAAGTTCCAATGAGGGTTCTATTGTTTTTATCTGTAATACTGGTAAGTGGCCACTATCCATTTCACTTAGGGTGGGCACTTAACAAGGTTGAACTGTATCATCTATAAATAGTGCAAAAGGGGCACTGGTGAACTCAATATTTGGCCTTAATTTTCAATTTCCCTGAAATTTGCTCTGCTTTGGTCTACTGACTGGTTATCATGATCATGTCAGAAACATAGGTCTATGTTTAATTTGTGGTGTTATTTCTGATTAATTGATTAATCAGCACTTCTGCCAAAAACGCAAGAGGAAGAAACAGAAACAAAAATTATTAATGATCTGATGCGTGGTTGAATTCTTGTGTTAAGGTTTTAAGCTTAAGTCATGAAAATTCAGGCCTCCAAATCACAACATAATTATTGGGGTTGACTCAAACACTAATAAGATTTGGCACATGTGAAATGCAAGGTTTGAATTGGGCCTAAAATTGTACACTTTACAGTGTCCTACGTCTGTCCATCACATGCCACAATTAAAGAGACTGGAAACGCTACCCCTAAACTTACATCCTCTTTACCTCCATTTTTTTGTGAAGATCATAGTTAAACACCAAGTTGTGTGTTAACGTCAGTCTGTGAGGTTTCATAGGATGACTGGGACCTAGAAAAAAATAAATTCATGACTGGTTTACAGTACTTCTAAACAAGTTAACCCCCTAAAGTGAGCTACTGATTCTGGTCTGGAACTGATGAATTACACAATTACACAGTTGTAAAACCGCCCAAATAATAGAAAAAATAAATACAGTACAGTCAAACCTTCCTTTGTGACTACCTCTCATAAGCAACCACTTTTCCAAAATACCAAAAGATTTCAAGTCAAATCACTGCAGA
>OX419347.1:6975992-6998492 GCA_948470475.1 Galaxea fascicularis
CTTGTCAAAATCAAAAGTTGGACTGAAAGAGCCGTTGAAGATCTATCATCCAGTCATCTCTCAAGCAATCTGAAAGAGGAAGAGTACGTAGCAATTTTTTAATCCCACAGTGATTGTTCCGATTGTGATTCGGCAGTTGTTCTCGGCTGTACTCGGGTTTGACCGACAAAACTAACATTAAGCTGTATGCGCAACTTCTAACAGTTAAAGCTTAAAGAATACTTTGTAAGCAGATCATTGAAAATCTAACCTGCAATTGGTCGCTTTCTGTCCACCTTAACTTAACACTCGAGTTTTATACAGCTGTACTCGCTTTGTCAAAACGTGTGTTTTCAGGTGACAAAGCGGGGTTTTGTTTGCCACCTGCTGTAATCCTGTGAATCTCACTCATCCCTGTTCAATTCGTTCATAGTGAATACTTGTCAATCTCATATTTCTACCCAGTATCATACACCACAGGCAGCCCAAGCTCTCTTTATGAACCACTCAAGGTACACAATATGGCGTCGAATTATAAGGGTTTGTATGGGATTTTCTACAAGATATCCACGAAGGTAGTTAAAAGTAAAATTATTCAATAAAAATGACTTACCTTCTTCCATGCGTGTGTTGTTTGCTTCTGGTGTCGTTGTTTCACCGATTTAACTTGATTTAAGCGTTTTTTTTTAATCCTGGTTTTCTCTCCATAAAGAGGAGAGAAAACCAGGATTAAAAAAAAACGCTTAAATCAAGTTAAATCGGTGAAACAACGACACCAGAAGCAAA
This sequence comes from Galaxea fascicularis, assembly GCA_948470475.1. NCBI lineage: Eukaryota > Metazoa > Cnidaria > Anthozoa > Scleractinia > Euphylliidae > Galaxea > Galaxea fascicularis. The sequence continues at coordinate 6,976,758 of OX419347.1, forward strand.
CAACACACGCATGGAAGAAGGTAAGTCATTTTTATTGAATAATTTTACTTTTAACTACCTTCGTGGATATCTTGTAGAAAATCCCCTACAAACCCTTATAATTCGACGCCATATTGTGTACCTTGAGTGGTTCATAAAGAGAGCTTGGGCTGCCTGTGCATACACCAGTATACAATGGACATCATCATCATCATCATCATCATATTTCCCACTGGGCACATGTCTGGCCTTGGGGCGCTCCTGGTGGGGTTAGATTTACATCCACCAGTCGCATCAGATCTGTTTTTGTCCTCATAGCTCTTCTCACTTGAGCCCTGTCCACACTTAGAAGTTTTTCCATTTTTTTCCATACTTTGTCTTGCGTCCTTGTATCAAACAATAATTGTTTCTGCATCGCCCTGTTCCCTAGTCTACAGATGTGTCCCAGATATTTGATATGGTGACGTTGGCAAAAGGTGCGGATGGGGAGTGTGTTAGTTATTTCCCTCAATTTATCGTTCGAGATCCTGTACCTCCAGTGTAGACGGTGTAGACATCGCATTTTGATTGGTCTACAACCTCGTTCCCAGGGTCCTCCCTCTACTTCGAGAAAGTACCCTGGTTACGGCTGGTCACGTGTCTGCTAGATTTTAGCAGATTCCAGAGATGTGATTGAAGGGAGGGGCTGGAAAGTAAAAGTTTGTCTCCACTGAGCTCACCTACTGAGCCCAGTAGGGAGTGGAATTTGTAAAACTCCCGTTGTGGATCGGCAACGAAGGCATCGTCACATTCGATATTGGAGTTCAATGCGTTCAATGCTCGGCCAAAAGGTTAGCTCCACATTTGGCTGAATTTTTCCCATCGACAGTTGAACGGTCTTTGGAATTTGTGGCGGTGAAAAAATTTGGCAAAGAACTAGCCTGCACGTAGGCGGTTGGATTGTCGAAAAAACCGGAGTTCTTAATGAGCTCGCCATCTTGGATTCGCGCGGCTAGGTCTGGGCCGCGTTGAGGGTCGACAAAGCGAGCAAGGGGAGGGGGGCGGGGAGAGGAGAGAGAAAAACCAAATAATTTAGCCGTTAATTTGCGGCAAAATCTAGGTTCACACATATAACAGACAAATAATGCCCACAACAATCTCTCCCGAGAGAAGATGTCCGCAGAGGAAGAAAGTAGAACGAGTACCTGCTAGAAAGTCCCTGGGCTTAGGGGAAACAAGCCAGTCCGTTCTCGATCGGACATTGTCTGATTTAAGTATAAACAAACTCGTTGGGCAGCCCTCGACACAGATAAACCTTCCAGTTGGACAATCTGATCTGATATGATGCTCTTGAGTGGGCAAATTAAAAGCACTGACACCGGACGACCTTCAAGTTTCTCACTTTCGGCAGGAGCCCTTGATGGGCTCCTGCTTTCGGCTATCCCAAACACTCTAAAAATATCATGCTTTTCCCAAAGCCAGTGGGAAGCACGGCCAGCACATCTTCGCCATTTAGTAAACTAACTATCGCCTGTTTTTGTTCACGCTTTAAAAGAACGCTCCTTCCTCTTGTCGCCAAGATCGTTTTCCCCCTTGAAAGCCAAGAATAATAACGCTCTCATTACTGCTTTTTTGAAGTCCGCCATGATTCTAGAATGTGTGACAAAGTCTAAAGCGACTGCTTTTTATCAAAGCCTAGCTATTGTTCTCCTGACCAATCAGAAACTCCGTCTGCTGATGGACGGGATTCAAATTGTGTCCTGAGAAAGGCCTAGTCTTCCAGCAGGCGGTTTTTCCCTTCCCTCCCCCTACCCCCTCCCTCCGTTTTTGCGCTCGCCCGCTCGTACCCGGGAGCGCGCGTCTCAAAAATCCAAGCTGGCGCCCCATTAGCGAACGGAACGGGTTTTCCGCGATGAAACCCCCAGTAACCGCCTGCAAGCAGGCTAGCAAAGAACTTGAAAATGGACCGCGCGGTGAACTTAATTTTATTTTTCATTCGGCGAAATCACAACGTATGTACTTACTCATTCGTTTAGAGTCGACACGTTGTATGTTCGCCCTCAAATTAGGTAGTTTTGGATTTGATTTAATTATTCCCATGGACAGTTTGACGGTCATTCCCTTCTCTAGCAGCGAAAAAAATCTACGAAGAATTTGACAACGTCTGCACGCTAAATAAGCAGCTTATATTTAAATTCAATCGGCAAAATCATAACAGAGACAATAATGCAATCGTTTATAGTTTGATACGTCCAGTGTTTGGCAGAGACTAGCTTTGAATTTGATTGAATTCGTCCAATCGAAAGTTTGGCGGTCATTCGATTCTCTTGCAGTGTAAATTTTGTAAACAACTTGACAACAACGACATCAGTCGTGCGTAGCAAAATGCACTGGCTTTTGTTTTAAAACTCTTAAGCGGTAAATCCAGTTTTCGGTCAAGAAAGTAGCTCCAAGTTGAATGTTCCCATCGCTAATTTCACGGTTATTTAATTCTTTTGGTGTGAAAAAACTGATTAAACTAATCCGAAGCAGGTTGTTGACGGTTATTTAAAAAAAGCAGTGAAATATAAGCAAAATTCCCTCTCAGTCAACATCTCAGAATCATAGAAGTTCAGGTAGAGCTGAAGCAGCTGGCCAGGCAGGATCTCTGACAAATAACTTGCTTCCTTTTCAAAATAACGTCCGCATAGCGCAACATTCACCCCCCTAGAGAGTGTTGTCAAAACACCTTCTGTGCGGCTTGGGTTGGCATGCATAGACACGTGACCAGCCGTAACCAGGATACTTTCTCGAAGTGGAGAGAGGACCCTGGGAACGAGGTTGTTCATGGCGTTCCTCTTTGTAACGTCATTCGTGAGTCGCATATTTCTTCAGACCAATCAAACCGTGAAGTTTACACCATGCATTGTATAATAGTACATGACGAGACAATTAGGTGAAACAGTATGTTACACACCACTCAATGTATCAGCAAAAAGTTCTTCAGGTGTACCGCCGTAAAACTGGGGCACCCCAATCAGGAACTCATACAGAACAAGACGCCTGTAGGCGTTTACGCGGGATGTGTTTGTCAATATTACAGTGACACTAAATTTGAATGGTTGCCCCTGCACAGACAGAATCTTTTCATACGCACAAATAAATGTTAATGTAAATGTAAGCAATTGGTAGAGTATTACAAATATCGCTCGATAAATTGTGAGTGAATAGTAAACTCACTGTTTCGATTCGTGTGAACTCACTGGTTTGATCAATGGCTCACTGGTTTCAAGCACACTCTTGGCTATCCAATTTTCCACGGCTCAATAAACCGTGAAATTGTTGGTTTGATCGCTGGCAAACACACAAGTTTGTGGCGTGACAGTTTGTGCAATTGTTAACGATTCAATACACAAAACCAAAACAACGTTAATTTTCTGATTAAATATTAAGTTTACTCAGGTAAACCTCCATTTACAGCTGAAAAGCAAAGGCGTTTAATTTTTGCCTCGAGTAAAACTACGCGAAAGCAAAGCAAGCGAACTGCGAGTCTTTTATTGACTCGAATTTCACTGATCAGACTGATAAAAGTTATTTGGAAACACACGACGAATCAGGCATTGAAGCATATAAAAGCAAGGTAAAAATTCACATCTCACGGAGCAACCACATCCAAACCTCAAAGAGCTCAAACGAACTTCGCTTTGATCACAAAACCACACTCACTGATCTGTCCTCAAAGAGGGATTTCTTCATTATGAACAAACTGATCTCCACCGTTGAGGCTGCCGAGTGTTTCTTACAACTTATTCTTTTGATTTACAGCTTTAAAGAGCAGTGTTTTCCTTCTGAGACCGGCAAACTACTATCTTGTAAATTCACGCCTCATACACAAGGAAGCCATTTTTCTCACGCCAGCCTTTCTGCAGTTTCCATCTTGAGCTGGCACGGTCCTTGCACGAGCCTGGCACGTGATTCCAGGATGATGAAAAGCCAATGAAATCGGACGATTTTCTTGAGAGCCAATGAAATCGCAGCATTCTCTCGAGACTCCCCGTAGGAACGGGAAACTTTAAAAAAACATTGCAATTTGTGGCTACGATGAAAACGAAATTCGACCAAAACCTTAACGCGGTGCTCACCCCGCGTAATAATACCAAGCGACCACCAGTCCACAGGCTTACCATAGCCCTGCCTGAGAATCACCTCAGACGCCAGGTAATCTGGGGTACCAAACACTTGCTGGTCTGTAAATTGTTTCGTCTCTTGTGCTAATGAATGTTCGTACATGTGGGTGGTACCTGGATATGAATAAAATAGACTTAATATGAATAAATACATGGAGCAGGGTTGGCGCAGTGGTAAGTGCACTCGCCTCCCACCAATGTGGCCCAGGTTCGATTCCTGGAGTCGACATCATATGTGGGTTGAGTTTGTTGTTGGTTCTCTACTCTGCTCCGAGAGGTTTTTCTCCGGGTACTCCGGTTTTCCCCTCTCCCCAAAAACCAACACTTCTAAATTCCAATTCGATCCGGATGCAGGACCTCCCTGAAAACACCTTCGCGGTGAGTGGAGCTTCCTGGGTAAATATATTCATTTATTTATTTATTTATAAGCCAAAAAATATTTTCGCTAGCACGCGATTGGCCTAAACGCATCACGTGGCTGAATGTGTCCCAGCTAAAACAGGGGAATCCGGTGATATTCTGCAAATGCGTGTTGGGAAAAATATTTGAAGGAAAATAAAGACAGCCTCCATTTGGCTTAAAAATAAGCTCAGATATTCGTCCTTGGACATTATCAGTTCCTCGGAGCTCACAGTTTTCCTCGAGCTTCGGTCTCAGAACTGTTCGCTTCTCGGAACAGATAATGTCCGCGGACAAATATCCGAGCATATTTTCGCGCCAAATGGAGACTATTGTTTATCTGAATACACATTACTAACAACGCACAGATAACATCAAACCGTGATAAGAACATGGACTAGAAGGAAGGATAATTTTGCGTTTTATTTGCTTCCAATGTCTTTAAGCGCTTCAAAGTACTGTTAAATTTCGCGACAAGGTTCCTTTCATACAGAACACACGACAAATGTCAAAACAAGGATTTCATTATCTTTGACCAGAAGAAAATTGTTTCCGTACAGGAAACTTGCACGACTTAAAACGCGCACTGAATGCCGATCGTTCTCCCTCTCAGAAGCTCTTTCTAAGAAAATGCAATATGTAGATCTGAATAACTTACTGTTCATAAGTCCAACCTTGGACAAACCAAAATCAGTCAGTTTAATGTGGCCCATGGATGTAATCAAAAGACTGGAACACAAAACAAAGATAGTTTTTAGTTCTGATGCTTAGACAAGATACCTTCGCTACGATTTTGCTCTCAATAAAAGTCAACTAACTCATATTAGGATAATTTCAGAGCTGAACAGAGTTTCCAGAAATCTGATTGGTTGAGCGATTCCTTGTATGAAAAACAAAATGGCGGGGCCCCAACAGGCGCATGTGACATTTACAACGGAAATGTGTTGATTACCTGTTTATCTTTTGTTTAGCTCTGAAGTTATACTTAAACAATTGTTCGTCTTAGGCACACTAAATAATGTCCAATAAACCACACGACATTACTCGAAAATATTCACTTCGCCTTTGGTGAATGATTGTTAAATAGATCTCGTATACTGTCGAACCTTCGTTTGTGGACACCTCTCGTAACTGGACACTAACATAACACAGTCCCGGTGATTTCTCCACTGCAACCCTACATTTGTAAGGTCTTCTGTAAGCGGACACCTATGCGTATCTCAAGGGTGTCTGCTTTTGGCAAGTTTGAGTGTATACTCGTGGAATTTACACTTACACCCGGGGTTGGTACCGGACGGAGGTTGTGTTCGTACGACAGACGTCCGCTAACACAAGTTCCAAATGTAGGGTTTCAGTAGAGAAATCATCAGGACCGTAGTTTGTAGGGCTCCGCTTACGGGAGTCTTCCGCAAGATTCGACTGTACCATCCAATAGCACTTAAAATTCACTGAACTCTTTACGATCAAATCAGTGTCCCTGGAAAGGGTTACTGCTATTGCTACTGCCGCCACTGCAGTTGCTACTGCAGCAGCTGCTGCTGCTACTGCTGCTACTCCGACTGACACAGCTGCTGTTATTGCTACGATGCTAAAAAGGACTCAACGTATATAAAAAGAAGACTGCAAAACTAAAACTCACTTGTCTGGCTTTACATCTCGATGTATGATTCCATAGCTGTGTAAATACTCAACAGCAAGTAGAGTCTCTGCTATGTACGACCTGTAACAAAACAAAACAAAAACGCGTTCAGAGATATTCGTTTATCAGTCAAATGTGCCCATCATGCACAGCATCCATGAGATCTCAGAGGCCGGTTGCATAAAAGTTGCTCTTACGACCAGCTCTTCCGTGCGACTGCCTTCAAGGCTAGTAGCCTTACGTCTGACTTTGTTAGGCCCCATCTACGCCGGACGTGCGCCAGGCGTTCACGACCGTTGCACCAGCAAGACGTTCGCAGGCACTAATTAGGTGAGACGTACATGTGCAACGTCGGTTGCGGTATACTTGTTTATTTTGTTTACATATTGTGGAGTCATTTCAGCTTCTTTCCAAACTAAAATGGCTTAGGCAGATATACCGCGAAGCCGAAGGAGGTGCTTTCCGGATGCTGAAATACGCAAATCAATAGCTGATTTCCCAACGGAAAAATATGCTATTACAAAGACTTCATTACGGGCACAAACCAGCTATAGAAAAAACCGTGGGCGGAAATGACGGAATCGATCAATTCATGAGCGGTTGATGTCAAGCGGACAGTTGAAGAGCTGGAAAAGAAGTGGAAACATCGGTTAGCGAAAGCTAGAAAAGATAAAATTGCACAGAAGCACCCGCACACAGGAGAAACGCCATACGCGCTACTTTGAAACGTGTGAAATGTAGTCAATGACGCCGATAAAGACGACCTCACGGCCACCTTACGCCTGCCTCCTACCTGGTCTAAATTGTAGTCTCGAGTAACGTCAGACGCTCTAACATGTGCAACCGACGTAAATTACACGCCTGAGTGAACTTCTAAAGTTAGCTCTTAGAGGGTGTGACCCTTTTATGCAACCGACCCCTGGTGTCATCACAGCAACATCAAGATGTAATGTAATGAAAAACAACTCGAGTCACACCTGGCCAAATCCATGGGTAGAGGCCCCATATTCTTCAGCAGCGAAGCGCAATCGCCTCCCTCGACATATTCCATCACCATACACAGATGCTTCCAACCACAAATAGATTCTCGGCAAACGTTAAGATGTCTCTTTCTGCAAACACTTGTTGCACCTTTGGGACAAAGTTAGAAAATGAAATATCAGACACTGAGACCAGCAAAAGTTAGCGTGCTAGCAGTCTCTTTCCAGACAATCAAGAACGCAAGCCTTTGCAACTGACGTTTATCAAAACTCTAGAATACAAAGTAAGACATTGTACCTGATTTCTGTGTAGCATCAGCTGTTTGTTCATCTTCTTCATTGCAAACCTCATCTGTGTTTGCTTGTGTCTCACCAAATAAACAGCTCTGAAATATGATCATTAACCCCAAACCATTAATACAAGCATAACCTACAAAACGTGGATTCCCTGAACATTTGATTGTCGGATCCAAAGCTTAGTTCAGCACTGGAGGTCTGTGCAAACGTTTACAACATATTGGATCCAACATGTTTTCAAGAGAAGTTTGAAAACCCCCGCGCTGGGTGTTGCTGTTTCAACTGCCAAACACTCCCAACGCCATCCCGGAAAATGTTCACACACACCGACAATGTTGGATCCCAAAGTGTTGGAGGTTACTTGCTGACAATGTTGAGAGCGTTTGCTAACAAAGTTGAGAGGGCTTGCCTCACGCCAATAATGTTGAGAGCGTTTCCCAACAATGTTCACAGCGCTTGCCATCAATTTTGACAGCATTTGCCAACAATGTTAACAGCCCTAGCCAACAATGTTGAGAGCGTTTGCCAACAATCGACAATCAATTACATCTGCAATTTGAGAACACCTGCCGACAACGTTGAAGGCGCAACTACTCACCCATAAGCTCCGTTGCTAATGAGCTTTATGTACTCAAAGTCGTCTTCTGTTGGTTTTTCGAATACCATTGGAGGTGTGCTGTCATCTTTCTAAATAAGACACAGTAAATAACTAAACTTGAAAAATGTCATTGATGATAACCACAAACAACAGCAGTTGGGCCATTCTTGATCTTCAATTAAAGCAGTTTAAATTGTGGAAAAACAGTTAATGCAATTTAAGCAAAGTCTAGAGAGACTGATTTCACATTTTGTTTTCCTAAATTGTCAGCTGTGACGATTGTTAAATTTAATAGGCAAACAACCAGTCCAAGTATGTAACTACAATAAAACCTTCCATTAGCGGGCAGATGGACACCCTTCAGATGAGCACAGGTGTCAGTTTACAGGTGGTTATAAATGTAGGGTTGAGTGGAGAAATCACCAGGACTGAGGTTTGTTGGTGACTGCTTACAAGGGGTGTTCACTTACGGAATGTACCACAAGCAAAAAATCTGGGACACAAATTCAGTAGAACTAACAGCGTAAGTCGGGTGAAAGTTTAGCTAGCGAATGTTTCAAACATTTCTAGAGTAATTTAGAGCTTTAGTGAAACTTCAGCAATAATCGTTATGGGAGCACAGATGGAGATCTATAAGAAATAAACAGAGCCGGCATATTTCGTCGAGTATGCTGGGATATCTAGCTCATCAGTTTGTTTATGGTTACATAAATTACATCATGTATTTTACCTCTGGTGACTCTGGTCTAGACTCTTCAGTTTGTAAAAGTCCAAGTTTAATTTTAACATCGTCGGTGATGTCTGCCTTGTTAGAGATCTTCTCCAACTCTTTTCCTTCTACCTCTAGCTGATTATAGAAATCCCCAGGGCTAAATTCCTGTGCATAAAGGACAATTAACAGTTTAGCACAAGAACAAAGCTACTGTTATATTTCTTATCTGTTATAAATCATGGAGTCAGTTCACAAGACAGCATACCAGTGAGTCAGTCAGTCAGTATGCCTCCCTGCAAGCCAAACTACCCACCAGACAGCCAGGTAGCTGTGCCAGAAAGATGACCACCTAACCAATCATGTCATGTATTCGGTTGTTCAAAGAGTCAGCCAGCCAGCCAGCCAGTCAGTTTGTCTCTGTCACACACTCAGCTTCTCTGTGAGTCACCAGGCAGACAGCCAGTCATCCCATAAACTAGCTAGTTAGTCATCTCAGTCAGCTCGCCACAATCGCAGTCAGTTAGCCAGCATTCAACCAGTTAGGAAGTCAGTCAGTCAGTCAGTCAGCCAGCCAGCCAGCATTCAACCAGTCTGTCAACCAGCCTCCAGTCATTATTTTATTTTATTCTATTTTATTCATCTTCGCCAAACTGGCAGGGACACCGCAACAGCGTGAAGCCAATTACTGCGGGCCCGAGACACAGGTCAGCACCGGGGGTGGTCACAGCCAGGGTTCGTTACGTCCCTAGTGGTTCATTAACGTCCAACAGAAATTAATTGTGGAGAGTTGTGAGACGGGACCACCGGTTTATCGTCCTTATCCGAGAAGACTAGAAAGTCTAACCATTTGCCGATGTCATTGCAAAGGAAGCACTTTCTCCTCAGTTATTTAAAGACCCTGAGTGTTGGTCCGGCCGGGGTTTGAACCCACGACCTCCCGCACGTTAGTCCGGAACTCTACAAACTGAGCTAACCGGTCGGCCGGCCAGCCAGCCTATCAGTCTGTATGTCTCTCAGTTCGAGGGTCTACTAGTCTACAAGTTGCCAGCCATCCAGTCATTCAAGTTGTGAACCAGCTGGCCGGCCAGCCAAGGAGTTAGTTCGCCCACCAGGCAGCCAGCTTGTCAGTCTTTTCCTCTGTCAGTCAGTCAGTCTGTCTGTCTGTCTCTCAGCACGTCAGCTAGATGGTGAGTTGTCCATAGAGCCAGCCAATCATTCAGTCAGTTTGTTACTCAGCCCTGCACCCTGTTAGTCTGTTAACTAATTCCTGTGAGTCAGTAAGTTTGTCCGCCAGCAACAAGCCAGTTTTTGATGAATTTCACTTCATTAAAACACGCAAATGATGACTGGCCAAGCTGTGGAACTTACAAGACACTCCAAAAGTCATGCAGGCCTAGACATGATCATCAACAACTTCCTTACAAGCCTCTTAACTGGTGAAATATCCAAATCAGTTTTCTGGTGAGCCTGTGAGCAGAGAAAAAGGAATTAAAAACAGTAATATTAATACAATGTAAAACGCGACTCTATTCATCAGATACACAGTGAAGCTCTGGTAAAATGAATTAGCAGTCATGCAATCTTGCTACTTGGTTGGCACTGGACCCCATGAAAGGCCAGGAACACATAGCTGAGATAAGTAGTTGCCATGTGGATGAAGTCGCTAATGACAGATTAAAACTGTACACGAGGACATAAGAAACGACTGCCAATTTGCCTGAAAACCTAACCAGCGCAACAATGCCACATGTGATGAAAAAATTAACAAAACTAAAGGCTAGTCTGGGCTTCTGGGAACTGTGTCAACTAAGTCTATTGGGAAAAAATAACAGTTCTAAAGAGTTTAATCATTCCCCAACTTGTTTACATTTTGTCGCCCCTGCCAACAGACCACGAAGTACTTAAAGAAGTTAATAATCTCTGTTATAATTTTCTATGGGGAGGTAAGGGTGATTTGCAACTATGAAGAGGGTGGACTAAAAATGATCGATGTGACCATTTTTGCCAAAGCGTTGTAGTCGACCTGGATTAAGAAATATCTAGACCAAAATAACCTTGCAAAATGGAAACTCTTCTTTGACTCGCATCCGCGTGACTTTAAAGGTGCTACCATTTTTAAAGGTAATTTGAATCAGAAGGATTTGTTAATGGTCAGAATATGAGATACTTCTCTTCAAGAAGTATTGCAAATTTGGTCAGAAATTGCCTTTGAAGATCGCATGGCCTCTGTCACCCAGTTTCATTCACATTCTATCTGGTTCAACTCTCTTATACGAGTCGAAAATAAACCAGTACACCTCAAGCTGTGGGCTTCTAATGGAATCCAACTGATTAGTGATCTAATGATTAACGAGTCTACTTTTCCGTCTTTCTCAGATTTCAAAGATTGTTATAAATTTAAATCAAACTTGTTGTCTTTTCTCGGTATCATCTCAGCCATAAAGCAACTGTGGAAAAAAATCAAACAGGAAAGTCCTTGTGAAGACTCTCACTATGAAAGCTTTCGTCAAATTTTTTTAAAGCTAGCAAAACAACCAGATTTGTGTATCGAAAGGTTGTGAATAAAAGGAGGAAGCAGCCCGAAAGGGGCCCAATAAAATGGTCAATGGACTGCATGGTTGAACAAAATAAACCTACGGACTGGGCTGCCATTTACCAAAAACCTTTCCAGTGTACCAAAATATCCTAACTCTTAGTATTTCAGTTTCATCTCTTCCACAGAAGATTCGCCACTACTAGGTTTTTGGAGAAAATTAACCTTATAGATAGTAAACTTTGTAGTTTCTGCCAAAGGAAAGAAGAAAAACCAATACACCTTTTCTGGAACTGTATGGCAACCACTATTTTTTGGCAGGACTTTAAAAACTGGCTGCTCAAAGAGGAACCTCTCCTGTCTCTTGTTTAATCACCTCCATTAGTTATTGGTCTAAAACCCCAACTTTTAAGAAACAAACACCATTATTTTCTGTTTTAAGTTGCGAGATTCTACGTTTTGGACTTGTAGGATACGCGGTCAATGCCCCACTATACAAGGCTTTCCCTCTTTCCTCTCACATTACAACCCAACCATTAATTATTGATAAACAGATTTGTGTGTGTTGCAGGAGAGCCATGAGTGCGCCATATGTGCATGTAACTGTAACAATGTTAAGAGTGTTAATATATGTATTTTGTGCAAAACAACCGTAAGTACACGTGTAAACTTTAGTTTAAGGGATTGATTGTAAAATAAAAGGGTAGCATTGTAAAGGTGTCATGTAGTACAGTGTAAGTGATGTATTCTAACTACTTTTTAATGAACAATGTACTGTAATGTATTGTATGTAATGTAAGTGTAGTGTAAGCAGTGGTTTTTCACTTTGCCGTTTGCGTAGTGTATTGTAACTAATTTTCGTGTGTAAGAAATAAATAAATAGTTTATATTTAAAAAAATAAATAAGTAAAAAATAAAAGTTCCCAGAGTAGGCCTCACTGGCAAAACTAGGGAAAAAAAATGCCACATGCCATTTTAACCCTCACTTGGGACAACAATATTACGAAAGTCTGCCCTGGGTACTTGGCCATTGTCGCTGTTATGCTCTTAGCATTTTAAGACAGCTCTGTAGATGGAAGTCTCACAGCGTCTAAGAGCTCTGTGTCATTCCTTAGTTCAATTTCTGTCATGTTTGGCATAAAAACCTTAACTAAAAAAGCTGCAGGCACTTAAGCTCAAAAGCAATGCTGATCAACAGCAAATACATGGTAATTTTAACAACTCTCTTTTGCACAAATTTATACTATGCTTAATCTTGGTACTTGGGTGTCAGAGAAATGCTAGAGAGCCTTTATGTGTAGCTTGATAGCAATGCTGGGAAGTCAATTAAGATTATTAAGAACAATAGCAAATAATGACTTGATAATTTTAACAGCTCCATTTTCTTCCTACCTCAAACAGTAGTCTCTCAAGCCTCTCCGACAGGTCATAGAAGTACAAACTGGTCAGAGCGCTCTCTTGGGACTGTTTCAGAAGATCACGTGCTGCTTCAATGATCTGTACCAACATACACATCAGAGCAATTTAATGACCATCAAAATAATGACCCCAAAATAAGCACTCGTCACACTGAACAATAAGTTCAATGGAAAAACAATCCTCAATAGGGAGAGGGGGAAGGGGAAATACTCGAAAGTCCGGAACGCCAACCTACCGAACGCTGAGCTAAACAAAACCATGAGGACATGCGAAGGCGCACGCATAATGTGCAAAAAGAACCGCTGACCGCTCGAACTGCCAGAAGACGCCACAGAGAAGCCCAACATGCCAATAACACACGCACAAGCTAAATAACAACGCTGCAGGCAACGCCCCCAAAATACTAAAAACACACTAACGCTAACGCCACGCAATGCCACGCCATGCCACAACAAAACAGAGCAACTTGCTCCTAGTCGTTAATTAAGTTAAACTGCATTTAACCCTATATAACATTATTCTGACATGGCAGTCTGGCTGTGTGCCAAAGAAGAGTAAATTAATTATCCAATATTTGGATTTTCAGGCCAAATCACAATATTCACCTGAAACAGCCCTTCTTGTGACCACACTCACCCAGACCATCATACTTCACTAAGCTACAATATTCACCTGTGATGCAGAAAAACCTTCACATGCTAACACTCTACAGATAACAAGCTAATCTCTGTGAAGTGTAGGAAGTGGTTTTAGCAATTCACAATTTTTATTTTTTAAATAACTGGTTAGCATACAAAAAAATACAAACCTGATTCCAAACAAAGTTCAAAACTCCATCACAATGACTGTGATTCAGGGTTTTCTCTTCGGAGAATTCTTGAATCAACTCCTATGAATACACATACAATGCAAATGTTTAACAGCTTTTACTTCTAAACCTGAAACATTCTAAAATTGTCTGTTTACAACCTCTACATAAACATGGCTGATAGGCTGAGGTAGGCTTAACATGCACATTCAAAATAATGATATATTTTATCTTAAAAGTTTCCCAATTTTCTGTTTTTCTTGGCTACAAAGTAAACATGAATTCTTCAACTGATATCATCAGTATAATAAGAAGTATTAATTACTATCATAAGCAATAATACTCCATGGCAAAGAAAGAGAAAAGAAAAGAAGATGGAAGAAACCTTTGAGATCCCGGATGCCCAGCACCCTGGATCTCAAGTTTGGTGCAAAAACCAATATTTCCTGGTCACCCTAAGACAAAAGTTAAGTTCCCAGGGTCCTTCAGAATGTGGTAGAGCACAACCCTGTACTCTTGTTCTAGCCACATTACATGTACTTACATTCAAATTCTCCTCCATCTGCGTGAGAGCCTGCCTATAATAATTAAATAAAATCAGTACAATTAAAGTAGGGTTTTCAAAAGTTGCTGGCACCTGACGCAACTCAGCGGCTACTTTAAGTGTTTGCACTGAATACTTCGCATAGAACTTGGTTCTACCACACTGTGCTGCTATCGTGGTGCAATAGTCCTCCGGGTACTTCTGAATATCCTCCTGCTATTATTTTCTTCTTGAAACCCCCCGTTAAAGTACATTCTTGATCATACACCAGTTCTGTCCTCTGAGAGATCATGGTCCCGTCAACACAGAGTAGCCAGTTACATGTGCCATGTATGTTTAACATTAAAAACTTGCATTTTTATAATACAGCTAGGATGTTATGTCCAAAAAACACTGACAGCAGATACTTTTAACACTACTCAAGGCTGATTTTTTGAAAAAGCAGATGCTTTTAGATCGGCACATTGCTGGAAAAAAACAATGTGAGTATGTAATGGATAACAGCTGAAATTCAGTCAAGAAAAAAAACCATTTGAAACTTCCGCGATGCTCAAAGAGTGACATTCATTATTACTCCATATTCTTAAAACAATAACAATTTCTTACTTTCGGAAATCTTTCCCTGTAGAGGTTTTTCAACAGCTGGAGCTCATCCTCTGGAATGACAGCAGATCTGCCAGGGCTAAACATAATTAACGTCAGCAAAAAGGCTTTCAAGTAAATTACATTCATGAATACACATCAGAGTAGTCCTAACAAAGAAAGTATAGGGTACATATTAACTGACCGTTCCCAAACATTCAAGAAGAAGCCGCCCCCCAAACCACACCCCTCTTAAAGAAACCTGTCAATCAAGATTTGACTTTTGGGTAGGATTACTATATACAGACTGGCTGACCTGAGGCTTCTTGATCTCTGTCTTGGCTTGGGTGACCTGCGACCACCACTGTCTTCATCATGATCACTATCAGCACTGTAAGGGATACACACCACATACCCATAATCAGTGCTGGAAATAATTTTTCTTCTATAACAGGACGTTTGTCCTTTCAAATCTTCCTTTTGGTCTGACATTTTACCAATCTGATCAGACATTAATTAGCATAAAGTAATTCAATACAGAATTTTGAAAACTGTATTTAAATTTGTTTGGGCATCATGTCTGATCACAATGTGAAATTAGCTGGACATTTTCCAAATTTGGTCAGACGAGTAATGTCCAATGACCAACTTTTATTTCCAGCACTGCCTATTGAAAAGCTGTTTATTGTAATGAGGAATTAATTTTGGTTATGTGCAAGTCTTTTGAAAATAAGGTTTAATTCCATACAATTTATTGTAACTTTGGCCAGGCTGAAGAAAAATGCTTGCTATTGCAGAGACCTGGCACAACAAGGTATGTTGTATTGGCATTCCACTGTTGTGTTACCTGAAATGTGCTCCATAGTTGTACTCCTCATTGTAAGGTAGTCCGATCTGCAACTGTAAAACAAAACAAAATACGATAATTGTTATAAAAACAGTGCTGCTCAAAGGTAAATTCCCAGTCTCGCCTTGTTTCTCTAGAGACCAGCTTCTCATCTCAAAAGACAAGATTATTGTCTTGTGAGAATCACTGATCCAGCGATTTTGGAACAGATTACTGGCCAATTATCCCTCAAGACACCAATAAAGATAAAGATAGTTGTACTCAAAACCAATGACAGTTGATCAAAACTATAAACTGATCTGAAGTCTACTTGGGTTACAACTGACCACAGAAATCTAACACTAAAAAAATTTATTTTTTAATGGTTAAGAGTTGAGTACCATTTTCTGTCACTAAACAAAGTTGTAACAGAAAGAAAAATTTAGTTGACCACAAGTGAAGAGAAACTGTCCATGAGAGACATTAGAAATCAAGAAAAGTTGTCTTCAGTTGACACTTTGTATATCCTGCCTCCAGTTATTTTACGTACTTCTGCCATCACCTAAACTGCAAAGGCCAACTCCAGTTTTGGCCATGAGATAACTAACAACAAGATCTAAAATTTGTTAAATTCTGAAATGTTTTCTCTCAGGGAGGTCGATCCCCTACTCCTTATTTTGTGATCAAATCCTTGTACCAAAGTCTTGTTCTGCTACTGATATTGGGCGATTCCAGAAAATATCCATACCTATACCATGGACGGCTTTTAGGATTTCCGAAGGGGAGGGGGGTTCTTTGAACTGGAATTCTGAAGGAATGGGGGGGGGGGTATTAACAATTGGAAATCTGAAGGCATGGGGGGGTTCACAGGTGGGATTTCTAGAGTAGAAAGAGTAGGGTAAGTTCCTTGAAAACGCTATTGTTGTCGACTTTTGCAGTTCGTAAATAAACCACGAACGTATGATTGCAGAAGCAGAAGACAAGCATCGATTGATCAGACACGTAGACGTGAACAGTAAAACTTGGGTTTCACATTTACCTTGATGAATTTCTTGTCAAGTGAATAAAGTCTGAAAATGTACCTTATTTACCGCGTCCAATTTCTTGATACTCTCGTCTCCCGCCCGATAAACGGCAAAAAAACTCGCACCTGTCCCTCGCTTCCAAGGAACGCCTGTCAGATAATTTTACATTCGGACTGCCGGACGGCAATCGACCAAAAGATTTTAACAGTCTTTCGAGCTATTTTGCTTTGTGAACGTCAAAACAACACAAGAAAACAAAGCCAAATTAAGACTTAAAAAAAAGGTTGCACAGCCTGGCCACACGCGGTAGGTTTTTCTTGTCGCTGAAGAGTAAAGCTTGTCGCCTGGTGCCGCTAGATCACAGCCTTGGGGAGGCATAAATTCATGTTCGTTTGTTCATATAAACGTTGCCAAGTCGAAAATGTACTTCCAAAAAAACCCCAGAAATTCCGAAGGGTAGGGGGGGTTCACGATTATGGAATTCTGAGGGCATGGGGGGGTAACGCATTCTGGAATTTCTGAAGGCAAGGGGGGGTTAAAACATGGAAGCCGTCCGTGGTTGGGTATGGATATTTTCTGGAATTGCCCATTAATTTTATTCACTATCGCTACCAATACAGTAACATTTATTTTTATTATCTATGATGCATTAATGTCATATAATTAAATAAAACAAGTTTAAAACATCCATTTGATCATGGAGTAAAATTTTATTTACTCACTTTTAGTTAACATTTGGGTACTGTAGCAGCTCTCATAAGCTCTAAATTTCATTGGCAGGCATAGTGTAGCACCTCTATTGTTTTAGGGATAGGGTCCATTGTTTGTGTTGTTTGTTCTTTTGTTCACCTGAAGGGTTGCAAGGCAATCTCGTGAGACCTTGCGAGAGCTGCTACATGCCCCTGACATTTCTTCAGTATGATAAAAAAACATGAAGGAAAACTGTTTATACCTGGGGCAGTTTCTCTTGCGATGATGCCAAAGACTGAAATTGAAAAATTCAAGCATTTGTTATGAAGCAGTTTGCGAACAGCCATCCATTTGGTTTTTTACTGCCTTGATAATGCAACTACATCTGTACCTTTAGGAAATTTCTATATATCCAGACAGAAAAGATTACTGACAATGCAGGTCCAGAATATCCATACATGTACCTCCCCCACAGAAGGTTAATAGAAATTCCAAGGGAGGAGAGGGTGACAAAAAGTAAAAGTTTGTAAGCTAAATTGGAATTTCCAGAGGGGTAGGGTGGGAGAGGAGGTGTGAACCAATAAACATTCCGTGGGGTGAGTATGGATATTTTCAGGAACTGCACAATATTAATATTCAAGTCAATAATACTTTCAATAAAATTATTTATTTTTCTTGAAAAAAATTACAGCCAAGCTAACACACAGTACTCAGAAAATTTCAACAAAGACGAGACATCGCAAAACTTACAGAATAAGATGATGAGCAAGGTGTGTGTGTTCCATATCCAGATGATGACGTCAGTGAAGCTACGGACCAGCGCCTACCACCACCATCAGCTCTACAGAAAAATGAAGGCATACTGTAAAGGACAAACTCACATGAAAAGAAGAGGTGTGAAAAAACACTTTAAGAACAAGGCTGTTTAATCCTCCACACCACTTTTTAACTATTTCTTATAGCAACAGCTGTGAAGAAATTGACTTCCTTGACTTCTGACTTGCATGTTTGATTCAGTAATGAAATAATTACAGCAGTACAAGGTGATCATAACCTCAAAAATTAGCCAAGAAGGTATATATAGGGTACTCCCCCTGGGATGGGCTACTCATTCCCCACAGGGTTAAATCCTGCATTTTATTTTATTTTTCTTTTATTACAAATAATGATCATATTTCAATATCAACAATAAAAATAATTATTATAATTGTTAAATTAACTGTTAATAAAACAGTATTATTTATTATTGTTATTATAAATACTATAATTAAAGCTATTAACTTATAATTATAATCATTCTTATTAATGACTATTATTCTATTCTTACTACTTATGTTCATTAATAATAATTATAACATACTATTACTGACACTTAATACTTGTTTGCGGAAAGTTACGTCTGTATCTCAACAAACAGTCCCCATGATTTAATTGGCTAAGCCACACAATGTAGTTGGACCCAAGTATTGTTCTATCCTTGTATCACTTTTATCTCCTGAGGCATTACCTCCTAACATTTGAAAAGGGAAAATGAGCTCCTGATGAGGTGGTGTTTGTTGAGGAGTGAAAACCAGGACTCCCAACTGGGCTGTCATTACCTGTCAATAAAAACAGTGTCAACAATTTACATTAGAAAAACCACAGAACCACTGACATTAAATCAGCAACTAAAGGAGATTCCCTTGCCATACTGTTCAAAAGATAAACAATTTGTTTGTCCAATTTCTTTCAATGTTTGTCATCATGTACTTACTTTCAAATTGTGAAATAATAAAAGTACCAGGCAAATGTTTCTCAAAACTCCCAAAAACTCTTTCAGCCCAAAAATTCTTAGTGTATTTTGCCTCACAAACAGAGCACAGTATTGATAGCCACATTTTAGCTTTATTCAGTGGGCATAATGCATAAAGACTATTTTACGTGTACTAAAGTGTAGAATGCTAGTTGGCTCATTTCAGGAAATTTGATTTCTGGTATTAATTTTTTAACACTCTGTTAAGAGTAACTGTGTTTGTTTTTGTCACAATGACATACTGCTGTACACACACCTTGTGAAAATGGTGATGAAAATGGTGAATATGGACGACTTGAGCTTGCTGATGGCATAGAGCTTGTTGTAGTAAAACTTCTGCCAGCCTTCTGTGTTCCCGCATTAAAGGAGCTGAGAAATTAGAAAAAAAATTATAATTTTCACACACCTGACTGCTGGACAATGTATTGACATATTATAAGGAAACGTTACCTGCCTATTAGGAAGGAGAAACACTGCAGAAAAAAGTTGTAATAATGCCTGAACTAAAGTAAGTGCAATAATAATTATTTTATTGCATCATCAAACAGAGTGGTCACAAGATCAGAAGGCTGAGAGAAAGCTGGCATCTCTACACTCGTCAGCAGAACAATAAAACTTGAAGATCCGTTCGAGGACACTATTAAATGTTATACACTGCTATTGTACAGTGTAGTACCTAAGCTTTGGGGTGATAGTAATTCTGTTTATCCCAATTTTGAAGTAGATTGTTTTGTTCTATTGCCACACTACTATAACAGTTATGAGACATGTTGAAAAAGTTACTAGTCTTTATGGGTATTTGTAAGATTAAAGACTGAAATAACAAAATAGTGGAATCCAAATGCTTTGAGTCATTTTTCTACTAAACATTGTGAATCTAAATACTTGCAACATACAGCCTCTGCACTTTCATGAAATTAAGTACATGCAAAAATCTAGCACTATTAATATTTCAAACATTAATTGTGATATTACACCAAGTATTGCCTCTTAGGTAACTTTAACCCAGCTGGTGTCTAATGTAGGAAAAAGTTATGCTTCTCTTTGCATTCGAGGTTTAAACCAGACAACCTACAAATCCATTTGTTTGAACATTATGGCAAGAATATTAGTATGCCAACAACTTTTCTTAATGATAATTAATCAAATGTGTTCAGTGGATATCTTACTTTACCCACAATTCCCCAATTTCGGTCGCAATTATCATGACACACTGAATCTTGCCTTACTGAAGTGTATCATGTGGACAGCAAGTAAAATATTTCATCCTCATGCATATATGTAATATTTACCTAGCTCTGAAAGTTAGACAGTCATGTATGTAGTGACAAATAACATTGAAATTCTTGGAAACCAGATCATGAATATGCTCGAGCAGAGTTCAAAATGACTCTGGGCTGTACAGAAGTGATCCAAAATGAACCACAATGCAAAAATGTTAAGTGTTAACAATTATTAATTTTTATTCCAAGCACTGCTTGTCAATGGTCCAGCTGGGCTGATCATACTCCAATGTAAATAGGTGGTAATTAAAGGTTTATGAATTCTGCGCTAACAAAATCATCTACCTTGACTTTCTTCTTTAAGAAACATTGCAAAACATTAAGAATTCAAATAGATTTAGAAGAATTTTGATTGATATCAGTGACTGTACTGGGAGTGTACTCCAGTATTAGAATGATGGTAACAACTTAATGTGACTGGTCTTTCTCAGTTACCTTCAAGCTGATAACTTTTATCAATATTATCATTTGTGGAATTTCTGAAGGTCCATACCGGAAGTAATTTGTATGCAATTTAGTCATTGACATTGTTTGGATAATTATTTAATTTTTGGTAATTGATGTGGAAAGAACAGTTAATTTTCAAATAAAAGTAACTCAGAGGAACATGTTTCTTTATTAGAAAATTAAAGCCTTTTTTCAGAGGAGCATGTATAATTAACAATATCAATACCATTTTTTCAACACATTCAATCAAAAGGCTGAGCTTCTTCAAATAGCAATATAGGAAAAATGTGGCCTTCTCACAGATTTTGATGTCTTGCAACCTGTGAAAATGCCTTTGAAAAAGCTATGAAAAAGGTTTCACAAACTCTTTAACTTCACAGGTTTTTTCATAGGATTTTTCACATTCAACAACCTGTGAAAATGCCCTGTTTACAGGTTTTGATATTTTGTAACCTGTGAAAAAAAGCTGTGAAAAAGCTTTTACCTTAAAATAACATTTCACGCATTATTTGAAAAAGCCAGTGAAATAAAATTCAGTCGAAGGTTTTTTCACATTTGACCCCTGTAAAAAAGATGTGGAAAATTCTTATTTCACATGGTTTTCCACAAGTTCTTCACTAGATTTTCATGTTTCCATCCAATGGTGATGGAGAAATTTAAAAACATAAAGGAGGCATCTGCAGTACAAAGGTAAAACTCCAGGAGCACAGCAGTTCGAGGCAGTGTTCACATCAGGGGCATGGCGCACAACTGACCCAGTATGGTGCTTTTTGGCTTGCTTTTAAAATTTCATCTATAATCAGCTGGATTTTTACATGTTGCCTTTGCTTTGATACAAAACATTGCCCAGTATTTTGTTTGGCTAGTTTCTGCTTCACCGTTCTTTTTCAATAAAAAAAGTATAGTTTTACATAATAATTATATGACTTGTGTGAATTGCTTTAATCTACTTCCTCTTGTAAATTTTCCTGTACTAAACATTAATAATGAAGTCCCCCTCCTCACTGATTATAGTAACATTAATAGTAACAGTGGGC
>OX419347.1:7003492-7030992 GCA_948470475.1 Galaxea fascicularis
TATGACACCAACCCTGACAATTTTATTGATTTATTAGTACCATTTCAAAAGTGCGAAAGTGTGAAAAGGTGAAAAACTAAAAAACAAAATTGCTGTTTACAGCAAAATGATTTAACTTTAGTTAACAACACTTAAAAACTGGAATCTATATTTAAAACAGCCATGTACATACATGTACAGATTTCAAAAATGACACTCAGAAAGATGACCATTTTCATTCAAGATTTTAATGTGAATACTGCAGAGGTTGCATGAAGTACAGCTGTACACAGGGTTCAGTGACCAAAGAAAAATGTTCAGTTGTTGCAGGTTTGTATGTGTTCTTCCTGTTGCATCAGTTAGCATTGAAATATAATACAAAATTGGCAGCCATCTCAAGAACACTTACAGCAGTATACTCTGGCTACTTTCTGTTCTACTTAAATCCACACTAAATGTATTTTGGTGACAGTTAATCATCCTTTGAAGGAACTAAGTCATAACTTTGTTTTTATTACTGTCTTTGAAAAGCTGAAAGTCATATACAGGAAGGAAACCCAAACAGATTGATTCTCTCAAGCAAGTGAAAACTAACCAAATACAGATGTGCATATAATGTTTTGCTTCGGCTTGAAATAATTATTTTGGTGTTTTGATCAGCAAAATTTTGTTTGTGAGAACAACCTGAAGCCTTTGATTTTCCATGTAATTGGATGTTTTCAAAAGCAGAAAAATTACGTTAACATAATGTCTTTAATCGACACAAGCAGCTCTGGCCTGAATCAAATGAAAGTTGAAAACTTTACACTGCTTAAACAACATGCTGTAATAAGTGAAGTGAAAGGTTTTCTTTTCTTCTCATTCTGTTTTTAACTGTGCAGTATATGAATGAAAGACATGTACTCAACAGATACTTTGTATCAGAATTTTTGGGAAAAAAGTTCCAACTTCTCCCAACAGTCTAGGAACTGTAGTCCAGATCATCATCACCAGCTTCAAAACTTAAGTGTTAAATCTTCTAGGTGGTGCAGCCAGGGCTACTGTCTTTAGTGAAAACACTGAACACTACTTTAGTTCAGACCACAACACTGGCAACTCTGTCTCCTACTCTTCACAGACAGTGATGAACCAGTGTTGAGAAACAGGACCTTCAGTTTAAATATCATAAAGACTAGAAAGTGTAACCATTTACAGATGTCATTACTGCAAAGGCAGCAATTGGCCAATTGGTGAGCCCAAGATGTGAATCTGCGACCTCCAGCATGGTAGTCCATTGCTCTACCAAATGAGCTAAGTGGTCAAACTAAGTTTATACATGATGGGTGACATGTTCATAAAGAGAGAAGTAAGACGGTAAACTTTAAGTATAACAAATGAATGAAAGATGTAACTATTACTTGATACTCCTGGGAGAATTTCACAATTCTTTTCTCAAAGTATCAAATAATAATCTATTATAATGTTATTATAATTACATGGGATAAGAAGGACAGTTATGGTTCCACTAAGCTCCTTAACCTTTGTCTCCGTGTTACAGGTGTATGTCACTCTGAAAAGTAAAAAGATGGAAAGTCAACAAAATTACTGCCACTGACATACAGTGTAGACATATCCAATCTGTACCATGAGTGAAGTATTAACACTGAATTCAAACCAACCAACTGATTTCCCATTTACAAGCCAACCTCTCATTATTAATTATTCTGTACTATCACTTTTGGCAAAGCCTTGGTTTATGAAAAAAAATTGCACCTTAATTTTCAGGAAAAAATATGGTGGTTGACAGCAGAAAACAAAATATTTTCACAATTGGTAGTTGCACAATTTTCTGAAAAATCAATATTGTTTGAATGTGCAGGCCTCTAATAAGTGCTTAGATATTGATGACAAAACTGCTAATGTGTGGTTCCAGAAAATATCTATTACTCTCCCCTCTCCACCCAATGGAAGGGTTTTCGTTTGCACCCCCTACCCCTAGAGAAATTCCAATTAAGCTCCATACGTTTCTCTCTTTTCCACCTCCCTCCCCCTTGCAATTTTCATTGACCCCTCCACCCCATAAAAGGGTTTTCATTTGTACCCCCTACCCCTACAGAAATTCCAATTAAGCTCCATACTTTTCTCTCATTTCTACCTCCCTCCCCCTTGCAATTTTCATTGACCTTCCCTGGAAAGGTATGAATATTTTCTGGACCAGTGCAATGGAACAAACATGCATCACTTGCAAATTAAGTTGTAATGGTTTGCCTAAAAACAATAGCAATGAATTATGCAGAAACGTGTTAATTGTGGTTACATATTATTGTTTGAACCACATCAGTTTAATATTGGCTAAAACTTGAAAAACTGCAAACTACTTTTTAAGGGAGCACATTTTCTGTTCCCATTTACTGACTGATTCCCACTTTGAGATTACTCTTCAGCTTTCAAATACAAAATAGTTAATATTCAGTTCAATGTAGTCCACATAGAACTGAGTCAATCTATTCAACATAATTGAATAATTGCTTCCACACCATAGTTAACAAGAACCAGGCATAACCAATCAATTGGTAATCAATGAAAAACATTTTGTGGAGCATCCATTACTCTTTGATCAATTGATTATTCATTGATGTCATTTATTATTTACTGATGTCATTGATTTACCTAATGGAAATTGTCTTTTTAGCACCATATCCATAGACTGCGAGCAGTCTTTCTTTTGCACAAAAATCTGTAGAACGAACATGAATGCAATATGCAAGTTAGAGCTAAAGAGAGACTGGTTGCAGGCTACCATCTCCATTATATCATTTGGCAATGAAACACGATCGCTTCTTCTACGATTATTGGTAGCTGGAGAACTGTATTTCAACCATTCATGTTATGCTGACCGTAAAGTTTTCACTGAAGCAAAAGACAGCATCAGAGCCTGAACTTAAAGTCAAGTTATTTAATATTTACTAATTATGATGTGGTTATTTAGTTTTGGAACTAACTTGTGACTAACTTTTCGTATCTAGTCACAAAATTGCGATGGTACTTTTTGTAAATTTTGAGCCCTGCAAAACACTATTTTTGACATCAGCAGGAGGAACTGATGTGAAGATAAGTTAAAAAGACCACAATAAAATTAAAATAAAAAAAAATTGATTTATATTTCTTGGATTGTGTGCCATTCAACAACTTCAACTTCAACTTTATTTTACACTTCCAACTCAGAAATTACAATATTGACATAAAAAAAAACCAAGAAAAAAAGTACATAATTATATAAGAATCTAAGGTGACACAGGTCTATTAATCAATGATACAGTGTCAAAGACCAATGATTTTGTGCAGCATTGATTACTCAATGAGTAATCAATGAGTAATCAACTGATAACTCATTGATTACCCACTAACTCATTGATGTCATTGATTTCATTGATTAGTTATGCCTGCCAAAATCACCTCTAACCCCTCTCTGTCCTGTTGCATGTGCTAATTTCATTAATAAAGTAAGGGACATTATTCCTCCCAAAAATTTACTATAAGCAATGAGGCCTTCCAAGGGGGGTAGTCTTGTCGCCTTGTCGCATCCTTTTGTGTACCTTTGTCGCCTGACCAGCGGAGGAAATTGTCGTTTTCGTAAATTGTCGCTTCTTTCGTGTCAACTTCTGTCGGCTGTCGGTACTTTGGTAACAAATTGTCGCCATATTTTGACGCAATGTCGCTTGTCGCTCAAACCCCTTGGAAGGCCTCAGCAATGGAATAACTATTGAGCAGGGACACCCTAAGATCTGGTCACAGTATGGAGCAATGGCCTCACCCCAGAACTAATTGGTAAATTATTGTGTGACTATGAATGTGAGCCTTACATTGCCTATTTTAAGCATATGCATGCATGTTCTAGTCATTTCCTTTTGACCCCACACTGTAATCCTGCCAGTCTTTACTGCAACTGACTCTAACTCTCTAACCAACAGAGCTATGAAACCATTGACATTGGGAGCAACCCATAATTGTTGTGGGTTCATATGTTCCCATGAAAGAGATTCATGAATGTGAATTCATGATATTCACATGTATGCAATAAATCATGAATAGCGACCGCTCCCAACTGCAAGGATCATGCTTCACTTAATTTCATTTCTGCAGTTCATTATTCAATATATTTTATACACATTATTCACAATAGTTTAGTAATTTTAGTAATAGTTTTAGTATTTACATGGGATTGTATGAGAACTTCACTTACACAGCTTCCAGTGAGGTTAGGTTCAGAGCTTCCCAACGAGGGATTTGCCCTCATGCGCACCAAATTAGAAGTCTCATCAAGTCTTGAGGATGGGAAAGCAAAACTCTCCCGTCTCTTTGCCCTTGGATCACCAAACTCATCTGAGAGCCTTGAACGACTGAGCTTGAAATTACATGGCAAAGATGAAAACACTTCTGAGTGTAAATCAGCACTATTGTCGAGTTCAGAGTCTGACTGTACAATTGAAAACAGCAATAAAGCACGGAATTAATGCAAGTACAGAGTATGTGATCACTTTTATTGATAATAATAATAATAAATAAAATTTTATAATAGTAATACTGTAATAATAATAATAACAATAATAACAGTTTTCAACCTGTTGTGAATTCTTTACACCTTCATCTGAAATAGGTTTGGACTCAAAAAATGCTTACCATAACAGGGTTCTCAGTAGTTTTTTTGTCAGACAGCCCAGAAATACTTAAAGGCGGCTAAACTTCAGCCCGCGGAAGGCACACAAAGGCAAATTTCAAAGCCAGCATCCTCCAATCGGACCCGTGGACGACGCTGCACAGGCTACTACTTTGGTCTTGACAGGCGGCGGAATTCGCCGGTTGCCGGCTACTACTGAGAACCCTGCCATAAGCTTCTACCTTTTTTTTAATGTTTGATATTCAATAGTCCCTTTGGATCTCAAAACTCTTAATTTTCCCTGCTATTGTTCATAACAAAATGGATTGGAGAAAAGCGAAACAAAGTCTGGACAGCATATATCCTGACTGGCTCTGCTTTGAGATTGACATTTGAAAAATTGTTGCAAAGAGTAACAACTCCTTGCCAAATTAAAGCTGCAGCATTGAAAATGCCAGCAATGTGTTGTCCCTTGCAGATGTTAATGTTCTTGTTGTTAGTAAAAATTTGCAAACTTTTAAGTCTTTCCCTTGGTGTAAGAACCCACAAAACTCAAGAATAAGATAAAACAAAGAAAAATAGGGTTCAAAACAACAGCATATTGCAAAACAATACTCAAAAACAGATTCTTCTACAGCATATTTAAATAAGTATATTAATTTTATCAAATCTATAGACCACTCTCTATCTTGTGATCATAAATTGATAATTATACACTACAGGGCCACAGCAAAACCTGAACAAATACACAGTAAAAACAGTTTGAAACAATCATAGATATGAGCTACATGTAAGCTTAATTAATTGCATTAAAAAAGTACATTTTCACCTGTAAATCACTGGAGGACAGTTATAATCATTGCAAAGAAATCTGTAAACAGCCTGCCTTTTCTGAACTCCTTTTAATGTTAACTAAACGTTGGCTTTGTCTACTATTTGCATAGTTCAGAAATTGGACATTTTATGTAAATTTGATGTCTGGGGCAAAATAGCAATTGAAAATATATTTTACTTTTATAATAAATGACACCCTAACAGAATATGTCATTTTTCCCCCTTCTCGTTTTATTTTTTGGGTAAAATAAAAGATATTGAATTTGGACGGACAGCCATGAAGTTTTCTCGTCAAAATCATTTCATTCCTCATTGATATTGAATGTACAAACCGTAATTTACATAACTCCGACCTTATATCGTGATCTGGTCCGTATTTGTGTACACACATGAGTTCCAAGCGCTCTGTTTATTCCATCTTAAATTTCCCACCTTTGACTAGCATATCATAACCTATTTCACACTAAAGCTTATTCTGATTATTTATATAGTTGTGGTTGTTTACATCTTAACCGATCGAGACCGTACTTTTCGCGGATGAACAAATTTGTCATTTTCACGTTTCATACAGAAATTACGCGAGTCTCCACATTGATAAAGATCTGTTCGTAGTCGGAAAAAATGGACGCTTAAAATACTAGTAGACTAGAAAT
Organism: Galaxea fascicularis; assembly: GCA_948470475.1. NCBI lineage: Eukaryota > Metazoa > Cnidaria > Anthozoa > Scleractinia > Euphylliidae > Galaxea > Galaxea fascicularis. The sequence goes on from OX419347.1 coordinate 7,009,595, forward strand.
TTGTCCAAGTTTGTCGTGAAAAGATAACTACAAAGACGTATTTTGAGCTGGTATCCTACAGGAAACACGTGGAAATTACAAAATTGGACAAGACCTATAGATCGATCGAACACTGAGCATACATGTAAGTTGAACAATCAATAGCGCGCGTTAGGTCGGAGGGATTGTCAGATGAAACTATTTAATTGTAGTCTTGAAGGAATTTTCGACAAAACGGGTTTGATTTTTATGCGCCGAGAAATCAAAAGGCTGATCAGTTAATATTTTTACCACTGGAGACCAAAAACATTAACCTATTTGATTGTGTAAACATACAGCAGGGTAAGCCTAAATCAAATAAAACCGAACCTGCAAGCGTCAACAAAGTGTCCAGTTTAAGCCAAAAGCAAACCAAATTTTTTAATGATCGTGAATGATAATGATGCACGAGTGAATGATGTTTTGCAACAATTACATTTTTGGAGGTTATTTTGGAGTCGAGTGCTTCGCCTCCGTGCTGTCTTCCCAGGAAACACGAAAATGTATTCGAACTAAAGAATTGAAAACAAAACTAATAGACCTTTTCAGAAACAGAAAACATTGGTCGTAACAGTTGGGACTTAATTTTCTACACTTCAGGAAATCATCTTACCAAGGTGAAGTCAAACCTGTCTTTCGCCTAGGCATAAAAAACTGCTTAAAACGCCACATGATAAGCTTAATTATGTAAGCTTACACAGAGTTTGTGTGATGCTTACCTCGTCGGCTGAAAATTCCTCCCGTAATTTCGTAATAGAATGCATTAAAAGCTCTCTTTCCTTGTCATCTTTCACATTGTAGTCGTGTTCCAAAACGTCCTCAGTGAGTGCTTGAAAATAGCCGATAGATACATCGTCTGGAAACAAAGCGGTTGTGTCCCCGTGTACCGGTTAACGAAAAATGCGTGACAGTTGGATAAGTTGATAATGTACCGGTAAACGAAAATTGCGTGACAGTTGGATAAGTTGATAATTAATACGCACATGTAGAAATGAAATGATAACTGGATAACTCGATGAATAATAAATGTTAAAATATATTATATATATAAACATATATATATTAGTTGGGCCAGTTGGGTCATTTGGGCCAGCTGGGCCAGTTGGGTCGTTTGGGCCAGTTGGGCCAGTTGGGTCATTTGGGCCAGTTGGGCCAGTTGAATTTTTCTGTCGATTTCCCGCCACAATCGTCAAAATACAACCGCTGACCGAGCGCCTGTTTTAGAGAATTCCCGCCCCCGTCAGGTTTTACCGCCATCAAAAAAAGAAGCGCAACTCTCTAGTTTTCGATTATTTTTGTCCGTATATCATGGACACACAAAGTAATGTCACCTCGATCACGGAACTGGAGTCTCAGCTAGGCCAAATTCACCTTCCTATCGACGAGGTTGTACCCCAACGTCTTCGTCAATGGCTGACGGCGTTTGCTTGTAGCAATGGCACAACGAGCGAGATGTTACTTTGTTCTACCCTGGTGTCCACTAGCTCTTTGCTTGGTCAGACAACACTCAAGCTTTTTGGCTCCTACGAGGAGAAGGCAAACCTTCATGTTATCGCTACTGCCCCTTCTGGAACGGGAAAAACATCAGCGTGCCAGAAAGGATGCGTAGAGCCAATCGTGGGCCATGTCGAAGAAAAAATACAAGCCAGCATTGTAATTGATGAAACATCGTCAAGTGGTCTGTTCAACCATTTCCTGGGAGGTTTGTTTTTTTTTGTACATATTGCTTATCTTCTTTTGTGTGTAATGAGCTCAAGCTAATCTTTTTTAAAAACATGAAAGACAATGGATTCCTTGGGTAAAGAAACTTGCGTGACACCCGTTCAATATGGAAGCCTTGATAAATAAGACATTATCTATGAATTGAATTTTCGAAAAATGTAGATTTTCAGTTATTTATGCGACTGAATTTGTGAAATTCTCTTTAATGGATTCTTTACAAGGATTACTGATCCTGTACCTTCCACATTGAGGGGTAGGGTGGGGGGGATGCATGCTGGAAATTCTGAATTAAGCCCCTAAAGGAGACCAATCTGGGCTTGGCTCAAGCTTTTTTGACCCCCAAACGATACCACAAGAACAAAAATGCAATTTATTTTTCTCCATCTCTTTATGTTCAACCCGTAATGTCCTGAAATATTACTATTTTGCCATGAACACCCTTAGCGAGACCAAACATCTGAGTAATATAATAATAACGATATGAGTTGCATTTCTGCTCAAATTTAGATTCAATTGTCAAGCAAAACATTTATTACTTGTCATGTGTGATAAAATAAAACAATTTCACACATTTTATTACAGCGTCCACAGTGCCAATCCTGTGTGTTGATGAGGCGTACTCTCTCCTGCAAAGACTGACATATCAAAGGAAGTCAACGTCTCAGACGAGCCTCTCAATGGAACGCCTCTGTAAATGTTATGATGGTGATTTCTGGTATGTACTTAAAGGTACGAAAGGCAAGCGGGTTGGTGTCACTTCAGCTAAACTAGCCCTCCTTGCCTTTACCACCCCTCAGCAGTTCCTGGAGTCAGTTTGGCCAAAAATTGTGGCCTCAAAAAATGGGTTGGCCGAGAGACTGCTTTTCTTTTATCAAAGAAGATCAGGAGATCTTGATCTGGAAACAATGGCAGAAAACTCTGACGCCCTTGATGAGTTTGCTGTTAAATCCCTTGGTGATGTATTTGAAAAGATATATGTGGAACACAGCACAACACCAGCACTAAAGTACACCCTGACAGCCACTGCAAAAGATCTTTTCTTCAAGTACAGCAAGCCAAACGAAGACGACAGCCAAGGTGCAGTTGCCAGTGCAAGTATTTCTACAGGTTCTAAGAAATACAAAAACACTCTGCGTGTGGCGTTAAATATGCATGTCCTCTACCACCGCCTAACCAAAGCACTTGACTTGGAGTCAGGAACCACACCCACAGCAATAACAGCAGGGACCATGCAGATGGCCATAACATTCACTGAGACTCTTGAGACCATGAAGGGAGTCTCAGAACTGGTTAGTTTCATGATAATACTGCTAATAATAATAATAATAAGAAGAAGAATTATAATAATATTACTATTATTGTGATGTACATACACCAGGAAAGAAAATGACTGTATCCTAGACAAGAGGTTTGTTTTGTGTGTGTTGTAACACCATCACACTTCCTCCACATCTGCAGATTTAAATTACACTTGATTAGCAATGGATGACCTCCAAAAACGTAATTTAATCAAAAGATTAAATTAGAGAAAGTACTGTTTGGTTAAGAGAATATTTAGTTATTTTTGAATTGCTTGTTATTTGTATCCATTTCAACTTCATTCCCTTTGTTTCAGGTTGTGATAGTGAACTTGAAAAAATGAAAACCAGAATCAAACTGAAAAAAGTAAAAGTTTTTTAATTATGCACTCAATATTCAATGGACAGCTGATGGCGTAAAAAGGTTTATTTTAATTTGAGCTGAATGGGTTTGTTTTACAGTCGAGCCATCTACAGAAGTCCTCAGTAGGACTCAAAGTGGGAGTGTTGTGTGAAGACATCCAAAAAAGAATTCTGTGTCTCCCTGGCCCTTTTGTTAGTGTGCGAAGAGTAGTGCGGAGCTATTCTTCAACAAGAAGACCCAGCAGCAAAGCAGCCAAGGAAGCCATGGAAGCCTTACAGGCTGCTGGAATTGGTTCAGTCATCACACTTAATAAGTTGGTGGTCTTCCTAAAAAAGCTTCCAACAGTTGCAAGCCCACATGCAATTGCTGCTTGTGGTGTGACACCGGAAGAGTTCCGCCAGGCATTCCTGACAAAAGATGATAAGATCACGGCAGACATGCAGGAAACTGTTATGACTGCTCATCCACAAAAGGATGAGATTCTAGTATTCTTGGAGGCAACAGAGTAGAGCCTTTAATATTGCAGTGCTAGTAAAGATGGGACATGTCTGACAGTTTTGGCCAGCAAGGTTGCAGTGGTATTGGTCATTGTTTGTACATGTACTGATCAGTTTCTATAATCAAATCCTTTAATATATTTTGATGTGCAATTTCAAAAATTGAACACCCAAAGAGAATAATTTCCATACTGAAATAGCAATAAAAGTTCTTGTTTGTTTCAAACATATCTTGTTATGTTTACTGTTTCAAGCATTTAGCTAAAAATCTTGTTGCTTTTAATTATAAAAGAACACAAGACACTTGGAAAACCTCTGCTCAGTTAATTTGCAGTGCCTTGTACTGTAGAGTATTTAAACAGGCATAAGAATTAACTAAGACGAACAAACCATTATCTCCATGCTGCCCCAGTAATAATGTACCAGGGGTATGATTGGGGAATGATTGAGGGGGGATGGGAGGGGGAGATGTTAAAGCTTTGATTTAACTCGTAGTAAAACCACATTTCTAATAGTTATTAATGATTCCCTGGCTATTACTTAAAAAAAAAACAACAACAACAACAACTAAATTTGGCTGACATTATGTAGTAGTTTCAGTATTGACAAGGGTCTGTCCAATCAGAACCAGTTCAGTTCAACCTGCTTTTTGTAAAGTGCTTCAAAGCCTTTGGCCACTTTCTTGATGCTCTGGAGTTTCCCATCTATTTGCCTGGCTTTCTTTGGTTGCAAGGGACTTCCAAAATTTTTTGAAATGTCATGAAGTCTGGAATAGTATTCATACACCTTTGAAGATTCAATGCTTAAACCTTTCAATGAAGCAAAGTTTACAAGACAGTCTAATGTAAGACTTTCAATCTCAGACCATCCAGTGACTGGAGTTAAACCTTGTTTCATCAGATAATCAAGACTGGAGGAGCTTTCTTTAACTTCTTGTAGTTTTTGCTTTGGTCGGTACCTTGTACCTGTTACATGTGTGTATGCCTGCTTGGCAGCCTGGGAACTGCCATATGGATTTCCACAATCAACACATTTACATCTGTGGGAGCAACCAGCTAATTTAGTGTAGCACTTACACCGGCTCTTGTTACCATTTGGTACTTGATGGCAGAATTTTCTTCCATCTTTCTTGGCAGAACCACGACCACACGAGCAGTGCTCAGGCATCTGTTCTTTTGGAGAATTGCTGCTACATGTACTTGTGGAATTAACATGGGGTGGTATGAATTCATTCACATTATCCAAAGATACCACACTGTGATATAATTCTGGTTGACCAATACTGTACCCCAGCAAAATGGCCTTATTAGCAACACAAGGTGACAATGGGGAAACTGGTACAACTGGCATGTGGTCCAGGGATGTAAAGATGACAATGTTCAGTCTCAGGATCTGGGATAGGGCACTTCCAAGGACATTCCCCAGTTCATCTAAAAACAATGAGAGGTTACTTGCAAAAGAGGCTTTTTGGTGTGCTTAACTTTGCGCACTTGATCCTTATGGACTAAACAAAATGTGAGTTTAATTCCAGGAATATAATGTGCTACAATTAACACTGCTTTCGTGCTGTTTGTTACTGTTAAAAGCTGGTAGTTTACTCCTGAGTAATTCTTATGTAATGTATTATTGTACATCTTTTGTTACCCTTGTTCTCTATCATGTTGTGAAGGCCATTTTACTCCATGTACCTTTTTATTCCAGATGTGTTTAATTTTTTATTGTTAAGGAAACCTGAAATGGCAAAATGTTACTGCACTGAAATAGCAAAAGAGTGTTTTCACATGACGTCATGGTGGACATGTTGATGTCCCAAGTTAAACCTCTGGGAAATGCATTCTGTTTTTATGCAAATAGCTTCTTTTGCTTCAGTAAACAAACATGGCTAAGTCATATGAGTGAAAACCATCCATATGAGGAAAGTGCCCTTGTTTTGTTTATTCCATATTTTGATAAAATTATATCAAAGAGGCATTCTGTGTGTAAGACCCATCTTGGATTCATTAACAGAGTTGATTACATGTTTTCCCAGGCAAGCTGTAGCAATTACTTAATCAATCCAAAAATAGTTGAAATAATTTATTTTCTTGAAACAATGCTCGCAAGACATCTATGAAGTCAGTGGTAACTCAGTTTTTAAGGAAAGAGGGAGGACGATGCTGGAATGTTAGTACAAAATGTGTAGTTCCAAAACATGCATACATCCCTAACAGAAGGAATTAGTAGTTTGGTCTATAAACACACCTCCAAAACTCTGAAAATACCAATTACGCTTCTTTGAGAACTCCTCCATTCCTTGGAATTTCCAATGCCTTTTGTAGGGAGAGTATGAAGATTTTCTAGAACTTCACAATAAGAGGTGTGAACTGTCCTAGGCAAAACTGTAAGAAATTTCCCAAGCTAATTGCAATATCATGTTAAATAATAGAGTGTATTTGCTTACTTGAAAAGTATCCACATTCCCTGAATTTGTTTACCTCCTCATCAAACTGCTTATCTGGTGACAGAAGGGCATGCTTGTACCTTCCAGAATTGCTTAGCAGCTCATTGACAACAACATCCCGCAATTCTTGGATGATCTTTATGTCGCTGCTGTCTGCCAATGAAATTCCAAAGCAACCCAAGTGCTTTTGTAGAGTGGGTGAATAAGCCAACATTTCTTTAAGCTGACTAAGAACACTGAGAAAAATGCTATCTTCTGGGAGATCATAGTCCACTGTGGCAAGTTTTAGGTTGTACCCCAGTAGATTCTTGTTTAGCCTTGTAAATGTTAGCTATTAGTTTTTCGTTGCGTGACTCGCGTCATTTCCGTTTCTATTTTAATCATCTGAAGCTTCTTTGTATTTTGCGTGTGTCGGATCAGTTTTCAGTGTCACATAGAGAATTGTACGGATCGAAAGTAAGAAAGACGCGTGTGCCGTTAAGATAGTTTCTATCGGAGAAAGAGGTATGTTTCCTTGTTTTATAGTTTTTAAGTTCAGTCCTAGTAGTATTGTTATTTCTTAAGTTTAGTGATTTCGTTATATTATTAGAGTTATTCCAGGTAATCGTTTTCATGCATGCCACGTGCTCCCAGTAGAATTATCTTAGAATCTATTGTAATCGCTCGCTTTTCGATTATTATTTTCAGTTTTTACGGGAATTTCAAGTATAATAAACAAGTTAGAATCGATGCTCGGGATTCTCTGTCTATAAAACGTTTCTCCGACGGCGATGTTGATCTGAATATTTGAACTGATCTGAAAGAAACCCGATGTCAATATCCGCCCCCGCTACAGTAAAAACTCTTGGGTAGAAACTCAGCGGAGGAAACACGTCGCATTGCAATTGAACACTGAACACTCCGATGTCTAAAATGGAAGATTCTGAAGATACGTTGTCGATCAGATTTCGAAATCCTACAGAAAAGGGAAGAATGTATCACCTTAATTTACTCGAGGAACAAAGATCTTCCGCTCAGCGCGCGTGGCGCAAACAAATAAACAAAGTTACAAATCTGATAGGAGATTCAACGAACATCGATCTCCTAAAGAGCGAGAGAACATTCCTCGAGACGAGAATGGATATTCTATACGCGGCAAGTAATCGACTCTGCGAAGCGCTAGCAGATAATTACGAAGCAAAAAAGGAGGCGGTGGCGCAATTAGAATCACTGGAGCGTGAGCATTCAGACACGCTGAGAAGATTAAATAACAAACTCTCGGATCTTAAACAAGATGTAAGCGAACGCTCTTCACGATCAAAACATTCCAGCCGAGGTTCTCGAAGCCTTAAATCCGAGAAATCATCTATCGCATCTTCGCTATCAAAAAGAGCGGATATGGCTGCAAATGTTGCAAGACTTAAAACTCAGTTGGAATTTGCAGACGCCGAAGCACGGAAAACAACTACTTTGAAGGAGTGCGAGGACGAACTTAAACGATTTAGACTAAGCAAGGAGCTGGCAGTCGCCAAAGCCGAAATGGAAGCGGTCAACGTAGCCGATGAAAAGAAAATTGAGAAGGACGATCGCGAGGAAGATCAGTTTCCCCCGCAAGAAACCGACAGGAATTACGTTCTCCAAAATTATTTGAAGACTCGTGATCAAATGTCATCGGTGACAAACGCCAGCCTTCCGACCGTTGAAACGTATGTTGAATCTGTTTTGCATTGCGAGAGTCCCGAAACGAGACGGACTTTGATAAAGGAGGAACTCTGGACTTCTCCTTTTAAAGTGAGATCTACCGAAGATACGAATTCTAGACCGGTGTTACGTCCCGACTCATCACCGAATCCGTTCGCACCTCCGAAGTCTACAGCTCTTCGATCGTCGCTGAATCCTTTAGTAGCCGAGTTTGAGACAAGTCCCCACAGAGTTCCGCGCACGCGTGTTGACGCTAAAATCCCCGTAAGCGATACAGCCAAGATCGGAATCACAGCAGACAATCCAAGAGCCAGTCTTCCCCTGAACAGTTCGTCCGTCGAAGATTCACTGCATCGTTTAGCCGATGTGCTTTGTCAGCGACGTCTTCAAGACACGCTTCCTCTCCCAGAACCAGAGATCTTCGGCGGCGATTTACTGCACTATCCCCTGTGGTTGAAGTCTTTCGAAACCATCATAGAAGGCCAGACAGACAAGGTTTCCCAAAGACTGTACTACCTCGGGAAGTATACAAGAGGCGAACCACGAGAGGCGATCAGCGGCCTCCTGTTACTGGAAACTGCCGACGCATACCGACGAGCAAAGAAGATCTTAGCAGAGAGATTCGGCAACCCATTTCTGGTGGCAGACGCCTACAGAAAGAAGATTAACGAATGGCCGAAAATCCCTCCAAATGACGGAACAAGCCTACGCAGATTTTCGGACTTCCTCGTCCACTGCCAAACGGCGACAAAGACCATCAAATACCTAAAGGTGCTTGACGACCCGGATGAAAACCAGAAGATGCTCCAAAAGCTTCCGCGCTACTTGATAGATCGATGGAGTCGCGAAGTTGATCGCTGGCTCAACAAAGAAGGAGAAGAGCAGAATCGCGGCGAAGAAAGCGTACCCGATGGGGATGGAACAGCCTACCCCCCTTTCAAAGCCTTCTGCAGGTTCCTCGAAAGAGAAGCAAGAATCGCGTGCAATCCGGTAACGACAAGGCCTCATAAGGAAGAAGCCCCAAGACAAGACGCAGAGAGAGCATGGAAGTCGAATAGTTACAGAAAGAAATCGGCCAAGGTTAGCACTTTCGCTACTGGTTCTAGTGAAGTGAAGACCAGCGCTTCCGACAGTAAGAGGGAGAATAAACCTGAAGCTGTCACGTGTCCGCTGTGCAAGGGTCCTCACGATTTGGACGCATGTAAAAGTTTTCTAAGTATGTCCCTGGCAGAAAGAAGAGATGTCATCAGATCGAAGGCACTGTGCCTGGGCTGCTTAAAATGGGGTCACATGAGAAAGGACTGTCGAAGAAGGCGAGTATGCAAAACCTGCAATGGATTTCATCCAACCTCCCTTCACAGTGATCCTGCCAAGATACCCGAGCAAGACAAAGCGGTAACGAATGCAACCGAAGTAACGAATGTAACCGAAGTCATCTCGAACCGTGCGAAGGTCTGCGACACGAAGAAAACAACTGCGCCTTGCATGCACTCGTTAATAGTACCCGTATGGGTTTATCACAGTAAGGATGCTCAGAACAAATTGCTGATCTACGCTCTCCTGGATGAACAATCTGACGCTTGTTTTGTAAACGAAGATGTTCTGCGAAAGCTGGATTTGAACGGACCAGAGGTAGACCTAAAGATTTCGACGGTCCTAGCAGAGGAAGTGGTTACAAGTCAGAAGATCGAAGGCCTGGTTGTGCGTGGTTACAATGAAGAGCGTGAAATCCCTTTACCCAAGACCTACTCAAGATCCACCATACCGGCTAAAAGGAGTCAGATTCCAAGGCCCGAATCCGCCCATGGTTGGCCACATCTCCAAATGGTATCTGAGAAGCTGATGCCCTTCCGTAGTGACGTTGAGGTCGGCCTCCTTATCGGTCTCAACTGCCCTCGTGCGATTAAACCGCTTGAAGTTGTTCCCGGAGTAGAAGATGACCCGTACGCTAAGCGAACCGCTCTTGGATGGGGAATCATTGGTACAGTAAACCCTCTAACATATGAAGATGAGGCTGAAACCGAGAGCGACATTTTCTGCAATCGCATTATCACCCGAGAAGTCCAAGTAGATTCAAGTAGGAAGATGTGTCACTTTGCGTTAAGGACAGAAGTGAAAGAGCTGCTCAATCCGCACGATGTTGCTAAGATGTTCACACTTGACTTCAATGAAAGACGAACCGAAGAGAAGTCGCTATCCTTTGAAGATCGGAAGTTCCTCAAAATAGTACGAGACGGTGTTCATCAGCGAGATGATGGCCACTACGAGATGCCTCTGCCTCTGAAGAAAGAAGATGTGGAACTGCCAAACAGTAAGGAATTGGCCCTAAGCCGCCTACTAAAGTTGAAACGGAGATTGACTAACGATGATCAATTCCGAAGAGATTACAGTGGCTTCATGCAAGACATCATAACTAGTGGATATGCAGAACGAGTTCCCGCAGACGAAACATCCTCAGACAACAAGCGAGTATGGTACATTCCACACCACGGAGTGTATCACAAGAAGAAGCCTGGGAAGATCAGAGTCGTGTTCGACTGCAGCGCGGTATGTGACGGACAGTCCCTAAACCAGCAGCTATTGCAAGGTCCAGATCTCACGAACAATCTCACAGGAGTACTATGCCGATTTCGTCAAGAGCGAGTAGCCTTTATGTGCGACATCCAGGCGATGTTTCATCAAGTTAAAGTCGACGAGAACCATCGTGATTACCTGAGATTCTTGTGGTGGGATAACGAAGAATTCAAGGGAGATCCAGTAGAGTACCGTATGACTGTCCACCTTTTTGGCGCTACTTCCTCGCCCGGCTGTGCAAACTTTGCTCTCAAGACCACTGCTGACCAGTACGAAGAAGATTGCGGCACCGAGGCAGCAGATTTCGTGAGAAAGGATTTCTACGTGGATGACGGACTCAAGTCGGTGCCAACCGTTGAACAAGCAAAGAACCTGATCAGAAATACCAAGTCACTGTGTCAGAAAGGTGGTTTCCGTCTTCACAAGTTTACATCGAATAGCAAGGAGGTGATAAATTCCGTTCCCTCAGAAGATCAAGCGAAGGACACAAAAGATCCTCGCCTTGTCAGTAACGATCCAGTTATCGAACGCGCTCTGGGAGTCCACTGGTGCATCGAATCAGACACGCTCCAGTTCAGAATCGAGTTGAAGGACAAACCGCTATCGAGAAGAGGTATTCTATCCACAGTTAGCTCGGTTTTTGATCCTCTTGGCCTCGTCGCCCCATTCATACTGGTAGGAAAGAGAATCCTGCAAGAGCTGTGCCGTGATGGAGTTGGCTGGGACGACGAAGTACCCAAAGATGTGAGACCTAGATGGGAGAAATGGAGATCTGAACTTCCCGCCCTAGAGAAGCTCAAGATAGCAAGATGTCATAAACCTGAAGAATTCGATGAGATCAAGCACACGGAGTTGCACCACTTCTCAGACGCTTGTCAAAATGGCTATGGGCAGTGTACCTACCTACGATTAGTCGACGCTAAGAACCGAATACACTGTTCTCTTGTGATGGGAAAGTCGCGCGTGACGCCGTTGAAGCCTGTCACCATACCTAGACTGGAGCTGACCGCTGCACTCGTTTCGTCTAAGATAAGCTACACGCTGCGGAAAGAGCTGGAGTACGAGGAAGTGAAGGAAACGTTCTGGACTGACAGCAAGACGGTCTTAGGCTACATCAACAATGATGCCAGGCGATTCCATGTCTTTGTCGGCAACCGCGTCCAGGAGATACGAGAGAAGACATCGCCGGACCAGTGGCGCTACGTTGGAACGAAATCCAATCCCGCTGACATTGCTTCTCGCGGCGCTGGTGCCCAAGAACTAATTGACAGCTCCCTGTGGTGGAATGGGCCAGAATTCCTTTGGAATTCTCATGAAGATTGGGATCCTGTTGACAACATCCCTTCGATCCCCCCTGACGACCCGGAAACCAAGAAGATCACTGTGCGAGCAACTCAGGTTGAAGAACCATCCTCCCTATTGGAGCGCCTGAAATATTTCTCCAATTGGCATCGAGCAAAGAGAGCAATCGCCATTTGTCTCCGTCTGCAGAGAAGATTCCGCAAGACCAGTATCTGTTCTTCCCAAGATACAAGTCCAGACACGGCAGAAAGAATAGGAAGAGCGGCCACCTATGTCCCTGTAAATGTTCAAGAGCTGAAATATTCTGAGTTGCAAATTATCAAGATGGTCCAGAATGAAGTGTTTCCAGAAGAAATACAGTTGCTGAAGAGTCTCAACGTCCAACCACAAGTCATTAACCGAAGCACTGCCAAGGACAGAAACCGCGCGATGAAAGGATCAAGCTCCCTGTACAAGCTTGACCCGTTCCTAGACGAAGACGGTGTATTAAGAGTTGGTGGGCGGATCAAGCACTCTAGCCTCCCCTATGAGGTGAGGCATCCAGTCATACTCCCCAGAAAAGGACATGTGACTGACATGATCCTCTGCTATCATCATCAGGCCATCCAGCACCAAGGCAGAGGGATCACTCAAGGTGAAGTTCGCTCAGCAGGATACTGGATTATCGGCGGAAGTTCTGCTGTATCGAGCCACATATCGAAATGTGTCACATGCCGCCGATTGAGAAGCATGCCTCAAGAGCAAAAGATGGCGGACCTACCAGAAGATCGCCTAGAGCCTGCACCGCCCTTCACCTTCTGTGCAGTGGACTATTTTGGTCCCTGGTATATCAAGGATGGCCGTCGCGAACTCAAGCGTTATGGAGTTCTATTCACGTGCCTAGCGTCCAGAGCCATTCATCTGGAAGTCGCGGATAGCTTGTCCACAGATTCGTTCCTGAACGCCTATCGTCGTTTCGTAGCACGCCGCGGACCAGTACGACAGTTGCGATCCGACCAAGGCTCAAATTTCGTTGGCGCGATGAACGAGCTGAACCAAGCTATCTCAGAATTAGGACATGAGCGAATCAGACAAGAGTTACTGAAAACCAACTGTGACTGGGTAGACTTCAGGATGAACTTCCCACACTCAAGTCACATGGGTGGGGCGTGGGAACGCCAAATCCGCACCGTGCGAAATGTATTAGCGTCGCTTCTTAGCCATCATGGAACTCAGCTCGACGGCGAGACGCTCCGAACCTTCATGGTGGAAGCCGAAGCTATAGTTAATTGTCGTCCACTGACTGCGGATACAATAAATTCTCCACAGTTGCCTCAGCCTCTCACGCCAAACCACCTGCTTACGATGAAGTCAAAGGTCATCATGCCCCCACCTGGAAACTTCCAACGCGCCGACCTGTATTCGAGAAGGCGATGGCGAAGGGTGCAATACCTAGCGAATGAGTTCTGGATACAGTGGAAAAAGGATTACTTGCAGTCCCTGCAGCCGAGACAGAAATGGTCTGCGACAAGACGAAGTCTTCAGGTGAACGATATCGTCGTCGTTAAGGATGATCACTCGCCCAGAAACGCATGGAAAACCGGGATCGTAGAGGAGACGTACCCTGACAAGGATGGTCTGGTCCGGAAGGTTCGGTTGAGAATTGCTGATGACACCTTGGACAAGAACGGTCGAGCCACCGCACCAGCATCATTCCTGGATAGACCAGTCCAGCAACTGGTCCTGCTGCTGAGGAATGAAGAGTATGAAGACCGGGGAATCCCCACCTGAGGAGCCATTAGAGCCGTGAAGACCTGTAGGGGCCTACAGCCCACTGAACATTATTTTAGTTAGTTTTGGTTGATTCTAGTATGTAAATTTCTGTCGTAATTTAGGGGAGCCATGTAAATGTTAGCTATTAGTTTTTCGTTGCGTGACTCGCGTCATTTCCGTTTCTATTTTAATCATCTGAAGCTTCTTTGTATTTTGCGTGTGTCGGATCAGTTTTCAGTGTCACATAGAGAATTGTACGGATCGAAAGTAAGAAAGACGCGTGTGCCGTTAAGATAGTTTCTATCGGAGAAAGAGGTATGTTTCCTTGTTTTATAGTTTTTAAGTTCAGTCCTAGTAGTATTGTTATTTCTTAAGTTTAGTGATTTCGTTATATTATTAGAGTTATTCCAGGTAATCGTTTTCATGCATGCCACGTGCTCCCAGTAGAATTATCTTAGAATCTATTGTAATCGCTCGCTTTTCGATTATTATTTTCAGTTTTTACGGGAATTTCAAGTATAATAAACAAGTTAGAATCGATGCTCGGGATTCTCTGTCTATAAAACGTTTCTCCGACGGCGATGTTGATCTGAATATTTGAACTGATCTGAAAGAAACCCGATGTCAATATCCGCCCCCGCTACAAGCCTTTCGAAGTGTTCAGCAACTTTCTCAGTGTTGAATGTGGAGTTACTGAACAAAAGTAAGCTGCAGGGCATCAAGTAGAGTAGCTTAAAACTCAACCTGGGATTTGTACAGAGTGAGCGCAGCTGCCTGTAAAGAACAGACATGTTCACCGCCTGGCAAAAGATGCTGTTCAGTTCACTGTCACTGAGCCTGTCATTGCTTGTATCCTGATTTCCAGCAGTACTGTTATCAGACATTTCACGCAAAATATCCTGCATGACTACAGGATCATACCCACTGGGTACACTAGCATTCTCGGCTTCACTTGACCCTGGGAGTATGCCAAACCTTTCAGCTGTGGGTTCAAAGCCTTGTTCTTGTAACGATGCTCTGTAGGATAGGATAGGCCTTATACAACCTGATGGTAACTCTGATGCACTTCTTCTCTCATTCCAGATGTAAAAGAAGGTTGCCAATAATGCCTCAGCCAATTCACAACCCAGTCTTGATCGGGCAATTACAGCCCTCAAGTTTTTGTGCAGATTTTCATTTCTTGTAGAACCACCCCCTGGAGGAATCCTTGACAGACAGCCTCTTTCAATATGAACCTTCAAATTTTCTATTTCATGCACAACATTTCCATTCAAAACAGCCTCACCATTGTCATACTTGACATCTTTCCATCTCTCTGTAAGACGTTCAAGGTTACTCATTATGGTTTGCTCATCGGGTGTATCCATCTTTCTAATTTCACCTTGATCTGCAGCAGCTCGGAATATCATCTTAAAGTCATCTATGAAAGACAAGGAGAGGTAGTGCCATCTATCCTTGGGCACTTTCAAAGTGACTCTTTGGATGGCATGAAATAAGTCAAGCTTGACTGACATGTTTGGAAAAATCTGCTGTAATTTGCTGCGAACCTTGCAACAGTCATCCACAAAAATTGTGTCACAGGATGCTTTCTGTTGATCTAATCTATGCCTTAAATTCTTTAATATGTCCTCTACCTTACTTATTGCAGTACCCTTTGTCAGTTTGTAGGTGAGTACCTGGCCACTTTCATTCAAAACTATATACAGGGAATCAAATTGCATAGACCAAGATCCATCTGGGAGCATGCATCCAATGTTTGCGGCAACTTTGAATGTGTGGTCGGCGCTCATCCATTTAGCCGTTTTCTCACTGATATTTTGCCGAAAAAACTGTTCGTTCTCTTTAAAAATATATAGAAAGCACTGGTGAACTGTCTCTGTGCTAGGTGTTGGTCTCCACACATCAAAAGAAGGGAATTTATCAAGTTTGTCTTTGTCTACAGACGTATTTTTCTCCAGATATGTAGAGATGTGTCTGGCATACCTACATTGCCTTTCCGCAAAGTTGTCCAGGTATCTTTGCGCTAAAAACAGTTCAATTTCATTAAATGGATGTCCACTTGAAGCTAATGCAAAAACCAAAGAGCAAAGCTCAGCAGTGAATCCTAACTTGTGGCCAAGGTGAAATTTAATGTCGTTTGATGGTATGTTCTCTAGTACTCTGGGGTCATGGCCGGCGATTTCGTGCCCTTGAGCGCATCGGTACACGCGGCTTACAAGCAACACGGGGCCATTTACACAATACATTTGGCGTGGCAAATCTCGCTCACTCTTTCCATCTTTCCACTTAAAAGGAGTAAGTATACTGCTCACATGGCCGTGCTCATAATGGGGGCATGTGAACCCATTCTTAAAACAATGCTGCTGCTGCTGCAGTGGATCCCAAATGATGACTCTGGGATGCACATAGTCGCCAACGTTAGGAGGACTGCAAAAGTCTGGGTTTAAATGCTGCCCTGGTTCAGTAATGGCAGGTCCATCCATCTTTTCGCCCTGCAGTAAACGATCTTCATATTTTTTCACATTTTGCTGAACATAGCTTAGCAATTCCTGGTTGATCTTCATCGCCACGAGTGGATGTCACTCCGCCATCTTTGATTTTAATAAAACATCCGAATGAGGCTTGTCAGAGAGGCTTGGGCCCAAGAATGCCCTTTCCCGTTCCAGGGCCTTCTCGGATCAAACTGATGGCCCAACTGGCCCAACTGGCCCAAACGACCCAACTGGCCCAGCTGGCCCAAATGACCCAACTGGCCCAACTAATATATATGTTTATATATATAATATATTTTAACATTTATTATTCATCGAGTTATCCAGTTATCATTTTATTTCTACATGTGCGTATTAATTATCAACTTATCCAACTGTCACGCAATTTTCGTTTACCGGTACATTATCAACTTATCCAACTGTCACGCATTTTTCGTTAACCGGTACACGGGGACACAACCAACAAAGCGATCAAATGTCCAAGACGTCCAAGGGACTCTCTCTCCAAAAAAAGAACGAAGCGAGGTGTCTCTGTCTTCGCTTGTTGTGCTGCCTTCGCTTTCTGTGCGGCAGGCCACTGTAGAGCTGTCAAGCCCTTCCATAGTCCTTCTACGTCTTCCTTAAAACTCGCTCATTTTCATCGAAATGCTAGTGACAATCGTGGAACGCAGGGAGACCTTCAATTTGGCTGTGTCGAGTAAAAACAAAATCTTTCGCCTTCAACGACACTCGCGCACGAGGTGTCCTCCATCAATTTCAGTTTGTTTTCCCTGTGAAAATGTCCTGCGCGGTGTTCAAACGACACATCTCAGGCAGGTCTAGTCGAATTGTTGACCCACAGATACCTACCCTAAATAAACCCGACCAAGAGAAAATTCCTTGCTCTTCTCATTCGGCTAAGACTTGTTTCCATCTCTCAAACTGACTTCGAAGATATACCGCCGGGCAGTTACAACATGGTTTGGTATGGGTGCTCTCTCCACCGTGGGCTCAAAATGTCAGTTTGAAAGATGGAAATAAGTGCAAAGTGCAAGCCTTCTCATTCACTGAGAGAATTTTATCAGTCATCGATTAACGTGGAAAAATATAAATATGATGATTTCCCCAGGGAGTATGAACCTGTCCGCGCATATTCCACTGGGACAACAACTCTGACCAACAACAACTTTATGGCGGACGCCGGTCGTTCGAACTTTCCACCACAGTAAAAAGGAGATAATATGAAGAGTGCTATAGCATGAAGTTCTTGCTTTGGGTGCGTTCCTTTGGGATGATTCAGATCAGGATCAGTGATCCAAGATCACTGTTATCATGGCACATCAAAGGAACAAATAAATCCTTGCCCAGAGTGGATTCCTCAGATCCTTTCAGGATGCGCTCATGATCCAAGTCATCTAAAAATTCCTTAACTCTCTTTTAGTATACTTATTGTAAAAAGATTTAGGAGCCGTCCACAAACAGTGGACCTCTCGTAAGTGACCACCCAAAGTGTCAAGTCTAGGTCACAGGCAGCCCAATTGTGGTGTGTGTCATCAAAAGTTGATACAGGAAAATTGACCATTTAAAACTTCGAATTCCAACGAACCAAGTAGCGGTAGAAATATTTATATTCTAGTCAAATAAAGCCTTCTTACCTTCACTCTACTGTTTCTTGTCCCTTTCTGGGACGTCTAAATGCAATATCATCGCTTTTTTTAAGTCCCAGGTCACTGTCCATTAAAAGAAGCGATGAATGGTTTGGTCAATAAATACTCTTGCTTTGTAATCACCAAGGGTTTAAGCAAACTTCATGAAACTTGGCACACATAAAGTACAAACCGAAAAAAAATTTAATGCATGACTATTTAGGGTCAGAAATGCTATTGTTGCCATGGTAATACCAAAACCGATTTTATTGGACAGTTTTCTGGCAACAGAATCTAAAAAACATAGTCACTAGAAATCAATGATACTTTGCTCAGTGGTCAGGCAAGGGGTGAGCTATCCAATGAGTGAAATATTTTTGGAGTTGTGGATAATCTCGTCCAATTTTTCTATAAATAGCCAGTTTCCATGGCAATGGGATATACTTTTCACAGACAAGAAGATCATTTCACTCATTGCATACATCATCAAGAGACTAAACTACACACCACATATAATGAGCATATGATAAAAAGAAGCTTAGAAATGCTTGCCAGAAGATTGGAAATTTTAAAAATATAAATTTTGAGAAAATATGACACTTAAAGTTTTCTGAAGTGGAGTTCTCAATTTGACAACAAAGTGGGTGTCTCCAGAAGGTATAAAACAAATTTCATAACATACTGAAGTCATTATTCAGTGGGGCTGAATATTACGGCTAAAGTTTTCACAAGCTCTGCACTCAAAGCACAAAAGTGATTTCATCTCACAGTCCAGTATTTCTCCTGTCTTTATCGCAATCACAAAAACTACTCCAATTTTTGACGAGTGTCCCTGCTTTTGCCAGGTTCCATCTACTGAAACAGCTACTTCTGCCACCTCAAAACCATCTTCAATGAGAATCATTTCAGAATTATACTGCTTTGTTAGGACAAAGAGCCACCTTGCTGCATTCACCACCCCACTTTCAGCATTCGATTTTTCTGCAGTGGCGATCTAAACCGTGTGGCTATTATATGCTTTATTCGTCACTGGTTTGAAAGATTCATGTCAGCACAGAAAGTTCTCAAGCCAGAGAGACCCATTTTCTGAGATGCAAGAACTGAACGGCGGTTGGCCTCCAAGCCGCCTACTAGTTGTCAATGCTGTCTCATGTTTACAAATCGAGCATCTCAATACTAGACTCTCAGCTAATCCTTCACGTTCAAAATCACGCTGAAAAAGCTCAACTTTAGAGCTTGGCTTTCTACAATCACTACAGATTGCTGCTAGGGCAATAGAATCGCTAAGAAGCGGAGCATTTATCAACTTGTATCCCACAGCTGCTCTTTCAGGTTTAGATGACTCTTGGTTCAGACCACACGAATTTTGAAGTTTCTGAGCCGATCTGATGACTCTAACCTTCGAACATGAAGGCTTGGACTCGACAACATTCGCTGGAGAATCTTCCCTCACCTTAGCCTCCATTTCTACTTCCACGTGGCTATAGCTGTCAGAGACATCAGGCGAATTCTCTGCTGATTTTGACGCTTTTTTCCACAACGGAATGCCACAGAATCCTTTCCTTTTTTTCTTCTTCTTCTTTAAGAATGAAACTTTCTTTTAACAGATTTAGCCATATGAAGACAGAAAACAAGTAAACAACATCCCACAACAAAGATGGCGTCCTCGAGCGTGAGTTATCTCGTGAGTGAGCTGCGCAAGGAGGTTTGGGAAGAGATATCGGGACTTTAGGGAAACCGGGGGCGCTTAGCATTTACACGATCCATCCGGGTGGAAATTTTAGGTGTAAATATTTAATGCTGCAGCTTGTCCAAACGCAAAATGGATTAATCACAAAATGTACTAGTATCAATTGGAAAGCTCAAAAACAGCATAAAAAATTCATTGATTAATCCGATGGCCCAGAATTTCTAAAACGTTCCAAATGGAATGGTATGTACCAGTAATCTCGCAATCTGATTGGCAAATTGGCCGTTATCGATAAGAGTCTAGACAATGCTGCTCGCGTCAACTTGTCACGCAATCCCTTTTTCAGCTCTCGCGCCCTGAAAAAAACATTTCTTAGACGTTGATATTGTGGCAAAAAACAAATCGAATGTGGTTTAGCGTTGTCTGTACTCTTATCGACAACGGTATTGTAGACTCACTCGGCTGCGCCTCGTGACTACACTAACACGAGACATTCAATGTGTAAGTTTATTGAGGATACGTCAGTCAGTAATCAGATGTACAATGTATCCTGATACAGACCTTTAGAAGTTACAACTGTTGTTTCTAGGAAATAGAAACAGTGCTACGCCAGATACGAAAAACCACTAAAAAACCACCCTTTTAGATGTGGCCAAAAAATATGTGGAAACGTATTCCTCATCTAATGCACCTGTCAATTGAAACCCCCACCCCCCCCACCCCCACCCCGGGGAAGTATGGGGCATTAGCCTTGGAGTAGAAAAAAAATGTGATAATGCCCCATATACGTGGGCCCTGTTTTCTTTCTAAACCCCAAGTAAAGTGAAAAAACTCCCCCACCCCTGGGACAAACCATGTCAGTTGAAATATTAAACATGAAATCGGCGCTCAACTTCGAACAAGCAAAAATCACTGAAATATCCACTGAAAATCAACGCAAGAAACATGCCGTCAATCTTTAGAATATTTACTTCATCTTAATCGATTTTAATACTATAATAAATAACTCTTGAGCTCTCAGTTTAATTGGAAAAAATAATATACATATTTAGGCAAGCCTAAAAGCGGAGCTCCACAGTTTATATTTCCTTAATTAATATTAGCATTTACAGATAACATAATATGGCAATGCCACGGGACTTGAGCCATGACTCCAGTAAGGACATCTCTATATGTTTTGCTACAGAGCGAAAGCCCCCATTCAATCAAGTGCAAACGTAGATTTTCGAAATATCATCGGTCTTTGTGGCTCAGGAACTATAGGATTCTGATGAGCAAAAACGATTAACAAACTTTTCTTCATCGCAGCTTAATTACATCTGATTACATTTCGATACAAATAGTAAAAATCACTTCACCAGGTTAACAGTTCTAGTGTCCCACTATTAAACCAACTTGACAACCGACATCGGTGACATTTTAATCTATCAAAACAAAATATTTTACAGCAAAAGTGCGATAAAACCTCAAAGTGAGCTTTCTTCGACACCGCCCATAAAAGAACAAAAGTACTTTGCTCGCCTTGTTTTGAACATTTTATGGTGTTGTTCTTGTGATCTATTACAGTAAAGACGATAGAAAGTGCCGTAGATGTCCTTTTTACAATAACATCAGAAAACGTTGAGCGAAATCGACTTTACTTTTCCTTGAGAAAAGTGACTGCGACAGACTGATCGAGCATACTATTAAAGCGATGAATCAACTCAGGTGATCAACTGCAATTATCTAGTGATGTTGAGAATGGTTTTATTCTTGACTTCGATCAATTACAAATATTGCAAACAACAAACCTTGACTACAAGTCGTGGGTGGTATCATTTTTGACATCACTGTTAATCATAACATCTGACTCAGGATTTCTGAAAAACATTTTTCAGCCGTAAACATTGAACAAAGGAGTTTTTACCGCAATAGCCTTGAAAATCTGCGATTTTTTAACTAACG
>OX419347.1:7035992-7085992 GCA_948470475.1 Galaxea fascicularis
GTTGCTGTTGAAAAGGGAGCTAATTGAGCTCTTGTTTGGCGTTTTTCCCACACTTGCTATTTACGTTGGAAGCAGAAGAAGTGTTTTGTAATTTTGATGCTCTGAATAAAGGATTAAGTTGGAGAAAGATTTGTTCAGAGTGCTGGTTTGCGAGGTAAGATTTCAATTTCATTCTTGCACTATTTTGGAGCTATTTGGTTATTCTCATGCAATTTCTATGCTGTTTCTCTGCTGGATAAATGCATTGTCATACCATTTTTTTTTCCTTGTCTTGATGCATGACAAGCACTTTTGCACTAGAATTTCTGGAAAAGATGGCAAAATCTGACTCCAGCAATTTTTTTCTTGACCCTATACAGTTTTGAACTGTGAAACTTGCATGGAATTTGTAAATGACAAAAACTCTGTTCTTTCCATTATTTGACTTTTACCAGCTTTCTGGGCCTCAAGCTGGAGGCTAATAACTCTTCTAGGTCGTGAACCAAAATAAAGCTAAATCTGTTGAATTGTTCTTGTATAGCATGCAAAACACTGATGCTAGGTATAGGCACAAAAACAACTTTTTTTGCAAAGTTGAACTTTGAAGATTTATCTCTCTGCAAATAATCAAAGCCAGTCCACCAGTTTAGGTTCACAACCTAGATCATAATAGACATAATCGATAAAAAATTGTTTCTTCCCTTAGTGATAAATTGTTTTGGCTCATTTATTTTTACAAAGAAAGCACTTTTTAAGATGCCTTAGGAAAGCTGGCTCGGTTACCATGGCAACAAGAGACTCAAACATCATTGTGTTTGTCATCATTCATGGCAACGAGTTCCATGATGGTAGTTTCTTCTGATTAAATTTCATTTTGAAGAAAAAGGTGGTCTAGGGTAGTGTACCCCCTTAAGGCGAACTGAGATTTCTTGAAAGGAAACCCAGCTCAGTACTCGACAGATAACATTCCGTTTCCTACTGTTTGGGTATATAATAAACTAATCTTTCTACTCATCTCGCAAAAAACGCAACCTACTTTACTCAGTTTAATGACGTAATGTACACTATGCTGTAGTGTAGTCATGTTTTGTAACAAGGAAATGAATGAATAGCGATTATTATTATATCTGTATCGATGTTTCCGCTGTCGTTGTATCCTGCACCTTATAATATTCTTTCGACTCGTCCAGTTTGCTCATATCAATGTACTCCACCTCCTGAAGCAACATCCGTTCCACCCTGTTTTCCAGTTCCTCAAAGTTCGGCCGTTGATCCACGGTTTCCTTCCAACAGTCGGTCGTCAAGGAGTAACTGGAGGGAAGAACAAAAGCAGAATAAAGCGCTTATCAATTGCGTGACTTAAAATCAAAACCAAAGCAATTTCTCTGGCCAATCAGAGGAGACGCAAGCAGCGCAATAAGCCAATCAGAATTTGGAAGTAAAGTAAAGTAAAGTTTATCAATTTCTATAGCGCATTACCATGACGCAATGATCTAATGCGCTTTACAACACTTTGTGGGGGATTTTGCCAGACTGCTTATATAGGTGCAAATTGCAGCCACGCAGTTCACAATCTCAAGTTATTAGAGAGAGTAGTATGATACACAGGTGCCCCCAGAACAGACTAAGTGAATAAACCATCACACCGGAGACTACGTCCCCTACTCTTTGCGATCAGTGTGTGGGTTCTTTAGCGTCCCACACCAGTACTGTGAGACGGGACCTCCGGTTTATCGTCCTTATCCGAGAAGACTAGAAAGTCTAACCATTTGCCGATGCTATTGTACAGAGAGCACTTTCTCCTCAGTTATTTAAAGACCCTGAGTGTTGGTCCGGTCGAGGTTTGAACCCCCGACCTCCCGCATAGCAGTCCGGTGCCCTACCAACTGAGCTAACCGGTCGGCGGCGAAGTAATAACATGCACCCGGCGCCAAGCGGCGCCAAGCGCGGGAAAATGGGCGCCTGCAACTTCCGATTGGCTTTGGCTTCTCGTTGTCAGAGAAAGGGGCGCGAGTTTTGTCAACCAATCGCAGATTGAAAGCAAATCCAACGCAAACGAGATTTTACATTCAACATTCAATTGAAACCCTCTCTAGAATAGTGATACAATATTAAGTGTCCATAACTTGACTTCTCAAGCTGAGACACAAGCTACTAAATAGTCATTCTGATCTTTCGTTTCACTGTCAACAGACTACTGAAGGAAAATATTGTACAGCACAATTCGCAAATTGGAAAATTAATCGTCTTTGGCCTGTGTTAACCATGGAGTACCACAAAGATCTATTTTGATCCTCTTTTCTTCACCCTATTTATCAATGATTTGCCACTTTATATTACAGCGCAGACAGATCTGTATGCTGATGATACGACCATCACCTGACTAAGTCTATGCAACAACTGGAACGTGACCTCAGCAATTCTGTAGCTGAAATCCAACAGTGGGCTGTGACAAACAAACTTCCCATAAATGAGGACAGGACAAATGTAATGATCGTGACTGGCAAGAGACTTGAATCCAAATTGGATTTTCAACCATCAGTGACGTTTAGTGACCATGAATTAGTAAGAAATGCTTCTAGTGCTACTCTGTTGGGTTTGGACATTGATAGTCACTTATCTTTTGGTCACCTTGCATGCTATAAAATTTGTAAGAAGCTTTCTCAACGTATCGCACTTCTCAGAAAAATCAGAGTTTGCCTCTCTAAGCAAAGATTGTTATATTACAATTCGATAATTCATCCTATAATAACTTTAGAAGCTTTCTCAACGTATTGCACTTCTCAGACAAATCAGAGTCTGTCTGCCTCTCTAAGCAAAGATTGTTATATTACAATTCGATAATTCATCCTATAATAACTTACGCTAGTGTTATCTGGTCATGCTGTAATAAAGAAACTTTAAACAGAGTATTGAAGCTGCAAAAAAGGGCGGTGTTATTCTGTCTGCCGATAGAGATTCCAGGGTCCGACATATATTTTTGACAAAACTTGTCCCTGGGCATGTGGCATGTCAAAATCACTTGCCCAGCAGAATGAGTTAGTTGTCCCAGTTTATAATGGTAGAGGACAAGCAATTCATTGAACTGTAGCAAAATCAGTTCATGCAGTCATTTTTCATCACCCAGGCAATGTGATTCGCACTCTTAGCATGGGCATAAAGGGGATCCTTTCGAAATTTGTCGCTTCCCATTACCAGTGGGCTCTTTGGGTCCGAAACATTTGGCCACGTATAGCATATTTTACACTTCATGACACCGTGTGTTGTGTCTATTGTCAGCCACGAAAACCCTTCCAACAATTTCGGTTGGAACACCCGTCTGCGTTTGTTTATATCATATTCCTTGTTGTATTCAACACATTTCGCCTTTCGCTTTGCCGTACCCGAAGTACAAACATTGTCGCAAGATTATCCATAAATTATAATCAATCGTACCTTGAACAATGTTGAATGTCCCTGGCAGTCCTGGTAGGATTACAGTAAACAATGGATTTTTTTAGTCTCTACTACTGTATGATGATGTAATTCATGGAACATCTAACGTCAAAAACTTGTAAAAATATAAAATAAATACCAGTAAATTTTAAATAACAAAGCTAAAACGTTTTCTGATTAAAAAAAACAAATATTTTAATAATTTGGTTTGCTGCGAATGTGGTTCTTTTAATTGTGTATTTTGTCATACTTCTGCAATAGCATCAAGTAAAAAAGCTGAACTGTATGTACTTTTATCATAGTTTTATAAATGACAATTTGATGCAAAGTACCTAAAGCTTTTCATCTTTTTTGCACTTTGTTATATTGAGACACGCTGACTTTGCTCAGAATGCCGAAAATCACGTTTCCGAGGGCTAACAATTCCAAAATGTATCTTGGCCATACTAATGAAACGTGCTAACCTTTTTGTCTGTTGTTTTCTCTTTTTGCAAAATTTAAAACCAACTGCCAACAGGATGGCAAACAGCAACAAACCACCAATGGAGAATGCAACTGTCAGGATAATTTCCAGTGAAAAACCTGCAGTATGTATGGTCGGATCTGAAGAAATAGATAACAGTGAAGTCAAACTCCATATTTAGGAATTACGGTGTCAGACCTACTCTGTTTCCAAGACTTACGTTTCCCTCATATTCTTGCTACAGTTGCAATTTGCTGTTTAAGGGCTCATGCGCTTGTTGGTCTTACGGCATAACTGTCTTTTGTCAACTATAAGGTTGATTCCTGTTTTTGTGGCAAACTGTGACCAAACTCTGGGGAAAAAGGGAAAAAAACCCTGTATAATTTGGTTTTCAAGCAGTAAAACTGTTTTTCCTTTGAATTGCCTTGGTGTTTCTGTAATATATGGAGTAGCATTTACAGTTTATTCAACACAGGATCATTTTACCGGAGTTGGTCATAGCTTGTATTTTACAAAATTTACCTGAAAGTCGACAGTAATATGCTCTTTGCCCTTCAACTGGTCGACCCAATTTACTGTAAAAGAGGCCGCTGAATAAAAATGACATTGACCTTCATGACACTTGCAATTAAGATCAAGACAATTTCTCATACTTTTCTCAACAAAAGAAAAGTTCTTGTATTCTTCCTATTGCCTCAATTAACAACGATTCGGGGGGATATTTTTTTTGTACAGTAAGTTAATCATAAAAATCAAATCTTTTTGGATACTTTGAATATTTTGTTTAGCCATTGTCAAAAGCTGTTTACTATTTAAAATTTTTGTCAATTCTCTTAATTTATGTCATTTAACTAGTTCTGTAAAGGATAATGACCCCAGTGTGACTGATTGGGGTAAATATTAGTTTTCTGTGACAGTGACTAGTGCTAAAATACCCTCATTTATAATATAAGCCGAGAAATTTCGGAGATTTGATTGGTTGATAGTATCGCTATTTCCGCGTAATAGTGGTATAACAGCAAAAAATGGATGGTATAACAAAGTTACCATGACAACACTGAACACAATGACGTTTTTCCTTTTGTTTTCAAAAAAATGGCGCCAAGATTCCCGGAAATTTCCGGGGAAGAAATACAAAAGCTTGCCGAAAAAGCAGTAAACAAAAATACAAACAAAACAACTAGGACGTGGATCAATGTTTGGAAGTCCTGGGCAGAAAGCAAGGGCCTCAACGGCGACATTATTCAATACGAAGCTAGAGAACTTGATGAATGTCTCTCGCGATTCTTTGCCGAAATTCGCAAAAGCGATGGCTCCGACTATGAACCAGACAGCCTAAGGGTTATGTTAGCTGCCCTCGACAGACACCTCAAACATAATGACAGCAAAATATCCATAGCGAAGGACCGAGAATTCGTCAAGTGCAGACAGGTCCTAGAGGGAAAAGCAAGGGCTCTTCGCGAAAAAGGCCACGGAAAACGGCCAAATGCAACAAAAGCACTTACTGTTCAAGTTGAAGAGCAGCTATGCAAAAATCGTGTACTTGGCGAACAAAATCCAAAGTCACTCCTTTATACTCTGTGGTATCTGCTCACGCTTCATTTTGGTCTTCGAGGTTGCCAAGAGCACCATGAAATGTTTGTCAAAAATTTCAGCTTGAACAAGGACGACCAAGGCACAGAGTACATAACATTCGAAGAAAACCCAACAAAGACCCGGCAAGGCGGTCTAAGAAAGAAACGAAGAGCCATCCAGCCAAAAATGTTTGCCACTGGAGGTCCCCGTTGTCCAGTCCAGTTCTTCAAAACATATCTTGCTCACAGACTTGAAGAAATGCGAAACAGTGGCCCGTTTTATCTCGCCATTATTGAAAAACCGAAATCCGAAGTGTGGTACAAGAAACAGAGGATGGGCGTCAATAAGATCGACTCCTTTATGAAAAACATGGCCTCGGAGGCGGAGTTGGATGTAGAGAGAAGAAAGTTAACCAACCATTCGGTAAGAAAAACGCTTGTGAAGAAGCTAAAGGCTTCAAATCAGCCAAGAAGTGCTATCATCGGTGTAACAGGCCCCACAAGCGAGCGTTCACTGGCAGACTACGAGGAAGGTGACGAAGCAGAACAGCGACAGATCTCATCCATAATCAGCTCTCCTGTCGGCCAACAGGTTCACAATTCCCGTCCAGTTCTTTCCAGTTTGCCCATTCAGCACAACCATACAGCGACTCAAGCCTGCCAAACAGTAGTCCACCACTTTCATGGCTGTCAAGTGACGATAAATTACGGAGCTGGCGTTGGTGTTTTTCAGCAAAGCAGCAATTCAACACTTGAAGAAGTTTACCCATGCCTTATCTTAATTTGAGGTTTCGTTTCACCGCTGCAGTGACTGCAATACTTTCATTGAACCTTTTCACGTTATTTGCCTTCAATGGTTTGTGCTGGTTTCACAAAAAACTGTCAATCATTTCTTTTGTCATTGACGTAAAAAGATCGTTACGAATGCACAATGTTTGTTTTTTCAACCGTAACGAAATAAATCTCTTGCGCGTTACCGAAAATTTCTCGGCTTCCATTATAAACAAATAATAGCATGACCTGTACGTGGTATTTTGCAATAATACCAGCTCGTAATATTTCAAAATTGTCCAAATACCACTCGCCGCTTCGCGGCTCGTGGTATTTTGGACAATTTTGAAATATCACTTGCGGTATTTTTGCCAAATACCACTACCGGTCATGCTATTACCTATACTAACCCTTTGACACCTGAAAATTTTGCAGATTTATGCCGTTTGAAGGGGATCGAGCCATTTTTTGGTCACTGTGTAGCCAAAAAGAACCCACTCTGCCCAAGGAGGGAGGGGGGAAGAAAGCGGAAGATCATGGAAACATCATTAATTGAAGGCCAAATGATGTACAGTATTTCTGTAACTTGTTATACTATACTTGCAAAATAAAAGTAACAATGTCTCTCACCATCCTCTTTTCTTTGCTTGGTTCTTGCTACCAGTACAGGACTCTTTGGTCCATCACCAACAGAAGTGAAAGCCAGCACTTGAAATTCATATTCTGTAAACTCACGCAACCCGGTAACAGTTTTATTCAAAATTATATCACTTTCAATATGAAAGAAGCGAGGTGAGTCCTCAATAGAACCTTTCTCTTTGTAGAACAACTTAAATCCTTTGATGATTCCATTTCTCGAGTCTACCGGTGGTAGCTCCCAAGCCACAACAATAGTGGTAAAAGTGCTTGCAATCATTTTTAGGTCTGTTGGAGCTTCTGAAGGAACTGAACACATGGATCAAGAACAGGATAAAAAAGTTGATGTTGACTCAGAGCAAACATTTGTTACATTATGTAATGCATAAATTCTTTTGACATCCCAGTCCCACAGTGTATCGGTCACCTGGTCATAATCCAAATTGGGGTTAGTTTAACCACAAATTTTATCAATATTAATACTTACAGTACCGCTCAAATGTAAGTTACCACCGTCTCTGTGCATGTACCATTATTGTTCATATGTGCATTACAAATAATCAAGATAGGATAAAGTTAGGATAAGAATAACATTAGTGTGAATGAAAAATTGAAAGATTAAGAATGTCTCCAGTAGGTGATAAAATCACTAATTTAAGCTAATTTAAAAAGGTATGTTGAGGAAACATGTCAAATGAGAGCAGAAAAGATGTTAGACTCTCAATGTTTCTGATCTTCGCTGGATGATTGTTCTAAAGTTTAGGAGCTGCCGACTAAAAAGGTTGATTGCCAAGCATTAAGGCAGGCGCCTTGCAATTGCTGGAACCAACAAAGTCTCATTCCTAGATCTAAGGTTCTAAGATGATGTACAGTAATTTTGTTACTTGTTATACTATACTTGCAAAATAAAGGTAACAATGTCTCTCACCATCTTCTTTAATTCTTCGCTTGGTTCTCGCTACCAGTTCAGGACTCTTTGGTCCATCACCAACAGAAGTGAAAGCCAGCACTTGAAATTCATATTCTGTAAACTCACGCAACCCGGTAACAGTTTTATTCAAAATTATATCACTTTCAATATGAAAGAAGCGAGGTGAGTCATCAATAGAACCTTTCTCTTTGTAGAACAGCTTAAATCCTTTCATGATTCCATTTCTCGAGTCTACCGGTGGTAGCTCCCAAGCCACAACAATAGTGGTAAAAGTGCTTGCAGTCACTTTTAGGTCTGTTGGAGCTCCTGAAGGAACTGAACACATGGATCAAGAACAGGATAAAAAAGTTGATGTTGACTCAGAGCAAACATTTGTTACATTATGTAATGCATAAATTCTTTTGACATCCCAGTCCCACAGTGTATCGGTCACCTGGTCATAATCCAAATTGGGGTTAGTTTAACCACAAATTTTATCACATGCAGCCCATTTTAGGGATAACCTTTTCCTTTTTTTCCACTTAGTAAGCCTGACTAACGTACATGAAATACGAGAGTAGAACAAAACCTCCACCTCCCCCTAAAATCTTACTCTCTGTGGTCCCTTGTCACGAAATGAAATGCAAGATCATGCCATCTTATGTCTCTCATGTTGGGAGAAGTGGGATACAAGGTTGATATTTTCCCCTTTTTTATGAAAATTGACAATAATTTGAATATACTTTAAGTAACAATCAATTGTTTGTGAGTTTTAATTTTTTAAATCATATTTAAGTCACATCAAATGCATTATGAAATCTGAAAAATGTGCTCAGGAAATTTTTATATCCATTAACGTGGTCTCACTTGTACAGCCTGATTTTATATAGCTATTAACCTGTTTCAAGACGCAGTACATAATGATATTTTACCATCCTTTTATGCAAAAGGAATCAAACGCTCTTACCAGTATACATTTCATGATGCATAACCCTTAGCAGGGAGGAAGACCCAGATATGTGATACAACGTTTTCGTTCTGTTTTAGCTCATAAGTTTCCAGCTACTCAAAAATAATTAATCACAACTTTTAGTCCTTTGTGTAATTTACATAAAAAAGTATAGCAATTGTTGCATTGTTTTTGGTGTTGATCGAGTTTCATAAGAAAACAAGACGAGGTAAAAATATTTTTAAATACAATGATTTAATATAAAAATTTTCCAACCAATCTTTCTAGGAGTAATCTTCCTTCTTCCATTCTTACTTATTCCGGCTCTTCTTAACTTGTTTTCTTCTGAATCCATTATAGATTTCGAACTGAATAACATTTCCAGCAACGATTACACCTTGTCTTTTTCATAGCTGTATCCTGTGTTGTCATGCAAGAGAGTTTAGCCTTGCGTGATGACACAGGAAACAGTAAACAGGAAACAGGTGTTCAAATGTTTGGCGGATGATAAACAGATGCCCAAAAAATAACCTTTTTTGGAGGTGGTCACCTGGGTCCATTTAAATGTGAGCCAAAACAACTGCATAAAAAAGTTATTATTACTGTTATTTTTTTATTGTAACTTGAAAGTTCATTTTGTAAAGCTCTGTAAGTCTATCACCACAGAGAGAAAAAAATATAATTAGCATGATCTTGCATTTCATTTCGTGACTTTAGCCCATGGTTATACTAGGGAGCACGGAGAGAAAGCTGTTAGAGGGGGAGGTGGAGGTTTTGTTCGATTCTTGTATTTCATGTACGTGACATGTTATCGTCTCGCCTTCTTTTAGGCATGCATGCTTTGTTTGAGATGGTTTTAGAATGTTTGCGAGTGGCTGTAGATGTTTTTGAGGTGGTTTTTTCGCACCACGGGTTAGGGCACTACTGATTTTGAAGATACACCGGGAAATTAGAGTCCTCAGGATCTACCAATGTTTTTTGAACTAGTTTATTCAGCAAGTTTTTCTTGCACACGCTAGCTAGTCAACTGAAAGCGAAAAATACACGTGTGGGCCTCCTATATAACGACTTAAAAATCGAATGAGACGAAAACAAAAACAAGAAAGCTTAATATAACATTGATATACTTACAATTCTGTACGGCGTTATCCCGCTTAAGACTAACAATTTTCCTGCTTTTGCTCAAAGGCGTAAAACTCACTTGTCCGATAAAGCTGTTCTTTAAATCTGATATACGATTCCAAACTAGTGCTTACTTTAAAACCTTAGTCACGAACCTGAACTAATCTGATTGGCTAATCACGATTTGCCTGAAATGGCGGGAACTCGGGTGATCGATCAAATCACGTAACAAAACAAAAAACTTAAAAGCTCACGTTATCTTAAATAAAGGAAAATTGCCTTGTATAAAAACATCTGTTAGCGAAGTGCAGAACAGTGGTTGTAGGTGGTTGTTGAATTTTTTGAAGTGGTTGTAGATGGTTTTAGGTGGTTGTAGGTTGTTCCATGTTTTAGTAACTACATCTCAGTCAGCTGATATCTTGTCTTGTTTTAAAACAAAAACTACAATAAATTCTCACCATCTTCTTTTGTTCTCACAATGACTACAGCACTCTTTGGTCCATCGCCAACAGAAGTGAAGGCCAACACTTGAAATTCATATTCTGTGAATTCATCTAATCCAGAAACAGTTTTTGAGAGACTGTCACCACTATCAAGCCAAAAAGTGGTTCCTGAGTTGATATCTGAGCCTTTCATTTTATGAAACAACTTAAATCCTGTGATAATTCCATTTCTAGAGTCTGTAGCTGGTAGTTGCCAAGTCGCAACAACACTGGTAGAAGACCTTGCAGTTGCTGTGAGGTTTCTAGGAGCTTCAGATGGAACTTTAACAAAGGTCAAGATGATGATAGAAAAATTAGCTAGTATGCAAAAGTACATGTAAGTACAGTCAAGGCTATCTTATTTTAGTAGTTTAAGTGTACATACCCTGTGCATTACATACATGTAGCTTAACTCACAGGCAAGACCATATAAAGCATCAACATTATTAATTTAACAGAGGTTTTGTTATGTTTTTGTGCAGGAGGTCAGTTGGGATTTTCAGCCGGGCATTTTCGGTTTTTCTTTTAAACGAAAGTAAGAAGAGATGAAAACAGCCGTGCAAATTGTAGCTAAGACTCGTTCAAAGCTGGTCAATTTGTCCGGTGACCGGCCCTTAATGAACGCCCTCTGGTTTAGTGATAAATGTAAATAAAAGTTCCAAAAAATTTATAGGCATGTAATCAGCAAATCTTAATTCTCATTCCCCACGTCAGTGTCAACAACCAAGAAGAATGCATACAAAAGCCAACACATCTAATAACACAATAATAGATACAAGGTTCTATCTTCCAGCGATCCTTTCTAGGAAATCTATTTCATGAAATGCATGCATGGTGGTGCAGTTACTTAAGGTCTTCCATCAGGTACTAATAATCATTAATAATTATCTTCAAGTTCTTCAAGAAAATAATTGCAAACCTGGCCTCCTTGCGATTGTTGGTTACCATGATTTCAATTCAAGGAATTTGGTTAACTTCATTTTGAATCACATCAATGCATCTTCATGTAATTCTGATGACTCGGAAATTTTACAAATTAAATCAACTTTGAACTCATCTCAGGCGACTCTTGTGTCTGTACTTAAGTTACACAACCAAGAATGCATGGACCAAGAAACCCATTTTAACTGATTTGCAGTTCCTAAACAAATTGCAAACAAAAGGTGTTCCAAGCTGATGGGAACTCGTACAAATAATTGTAACTAACTAACTTTTCGTCATTTAAAAATGCGAAAGACAAACAAAAATCTCCTGAAAAACACTACACACTCTACTGTCTGGTACAAACTGTTCTAAAGCAAACTGAGATAGACTTAAAAGATAGCAAATGATTGTGCACTTTTAGATAATCACAATTAATATTTTGGCCCTGTAATTTGGTTCATATTAAATGAGAAGGCGGGTTTCTAAATTCTAAGAGTTTTAGTAAGAAAAGAAACAATATATTACTTAACAGTCTTTTAATTTCAATGGTTCCTGGATTTTATTAAAGACACCCCCCCCCTTCCCCACTCAGTTTCATTTACGAATTAAAGAAGACCAATAAAAAGCAAAGACTACAAACAACCAAAACTTAATGCCACCCTTGAAATAAGCACAATTCCATCTGCCAACTCTGTATCAAACACCCCAGGCAACTGTTAGTACAGTAAGTCAGCAAATAAGGCATGCCACATGAAGAGAGTTATCTAAAACAATTTTCTAATCTCTTACCATCTTCCTTTGTCCTAACCACCTTAAATGAACTGTTCGGTCCATCTCCAAAATGGTTGAAGGCCAGCACTTTAAATTCATATTTTGTATACTTGATAAGCTTAGCCACAGTAGCTCGTGCTGAACTGGAAGTGGTCAGAGTGGTCAAAGAGTCTTGAGATCCTTGCTTTCTGTAAAACAGTTTATATCCTGTGATTTTTCTTTTTGATGGTGGTTGCCAAGAGGCAATTACACTGGTAGAGGTTTGTGCAGTCAGACTCAAGTTAGGAGGATGATATGGAACTGCAACAGAAACAAAAAATACCTATAAGTTACACTGATGAGCAGTACAGGTGGCAAATAAATGGCCCAAAGACTTGACATTGGAATACAGCTGATGAAGCCACCATACAGCTGTAGATCGAGTGTCCAGTTCAAGGGTATAATATGGATCAATATGGGTTTGTTTCAGAAGTTACGTTGCTCGTGTGTGAAAATAATTTAGCACAGACTGTACATGTTCAAGATCTAAATAAAATTCAGGTTAAAATGATTTCAACTTAAAGTGCTACTGCGACGAAAATCAAAGGTTTTTTTCAGCGACTTAAAGGTTAGAAAAAAATTGTGTCTCCAACAAATCTGATGAAGATAAATCATTCTAAAGGCTGCCTGAAAGTGTGCAAATTACATCTGAGCAGTAATCGAGCCCACAATTTTTGTCAAGCGGAGTTCGCTGTGTGATGTCATCTTATCTTCTGGAGGCACATTTGTAGTAAAGAGACTACAAGAAATGTCTTAATTCTTCACGTTTCTTGTCCTTTTTGCAGGAGGACCCTTCAGAAATACGTTCTAGTGAGCGTAGTTGCTTTTTAGAGGACAGTGAGGCTAGTTTGTATCATGTGACACAGATTTAGAGCCGCTTGCGACTCAAGAAGTAGTTTCCGCGCACAAATCAAAGACGGCCCTTAAAAGCCTTGAGTTTGAAAGGTGTTCGATCTACTACATTATGTTTTGCGATGATCTCTTTAATTAACTACAAAAAAGAATAATGATAAGAGCTGTATGATTCTGAGTTGGCGATAAGTTACTGTTTACACATATTTCGGAACATATTTCCGCTAATGCAGGAGTAAACAACACATTCAATTACTTCAAGGTGAGAAAAAGCAAAACTATTTCTGCTAGACCAGACAGACCCAAACTAACATTGTTACGAGTTCATTGTTGTTAGAGGAATGTAGTTTGTACATGTAATCCAAGGAGAACGCAGGGCTGTCGGAACAGCAACAAGGATACATGTATTTATTCCAAAAGAAGGTAGTGAATACTGCTCAAGAAACTTCTACACCAACTCACAACTCTAGGCTTGTAAGTTACACACCGACCTCTGTCACACTTGAATAAACATGGCCTTCGCCAAAACTTTGCAACTTGTAAACACTACTCACTGAAAAGCTAGCTAGTCCTCTACTTAGTTACACAAATTGGCTTATATACTCTAAAGCAGCATAAAATTCTAGAACTTTCCGGCTAACCCAATTATAGTAGCATTACAGCTTTCAACTATTTACCAGGGTTCTCAATAGATTTTTAAGTAGGAGGTGATCACTGATAAAGTAGGAGGCTCTTCAGCAAAGCCAGAAGAAACAAAACAAGGAAAAGAAAAGCGACTTAAACATAAAGTAAGCGGCAATATTATCTCAAAGTAAGTGGCGATCAATTACCGGGTGCTGTCTTCTTTTGAGAACCCTGTATTTTTCATCATACTAATTTCTTGGAATTCTGTCTAAGGGGGGAAGGTGCAATGAGGTTATCCGTATGTGAAGCACCAACCCAAGGTCAGCACTAAGGGGCAGTCACAGCCAGGGTTCGTCCCTAGTGGTTCTTTAACGTCCCACAGAATTAAAAAAACTGCTGATGCACGTTGATGCAACACCAATTAAATATTCAAGAAACTTCTAGACGTAAATTAGCATACTCACGAAACTTCTAGACGGTCACACAAGTCAACAATTTTTTGTAACAAACGTTCAGATCTACACAAAAGTTTTGAATTGAAAGCATCCTGATGTAAACCAAACAATAAGCATTATAGGCCTTTTCACTTCGGCTAGCTGATATACTATTCTCGAGGCTGAGGTTTGTAACGGATAATAAGTGTGACAGTGAATAGGATATACAGTACCGCTCAAAAGTAAGTTACCAGTCGCGTCGCGCGAGACTCATTGAAGCGAAAATTTCTGGCATAAATTATAGATTACCACAATGCGAAATCAATTAACTCCACACATGTACATGTTGTGCCCTTCCTTGAGGTCGTCATGAGTCGAAATGGCGTAAAATTAAGTGTCAGACAAACAATCCGTCCACAGATAAGAGATTTGCATAACCACAAAAATATTGGCATGTGTAATTTGAAACCTTTTGAGTCTGGCGTTGATCGGTAGAATGATCAAGTTTTTTAAAATTCGTGCGAAGTAAAATCCGTCCACAGATAAGAGATTCAATGACCTTTGTTTGTTGATCTTTGTTGCGAATGATCGTCATTCGGGTACCCTGCTAACGCATTAGCAGGAATTTTTCGAGTCTGTCGTTGTCATTAGAATGGTCTAGTTTTCTACAATAAAAATTTGTGCAAAATAAAATCAAGCGCCAGACACACGGATAAGAGATTTGCATAACCGCAAAAACAATCAATCAAAACAAATCAAGCAAACTTTGCTTGAAAGAGAAGTCACTGAATATATATTGCTAATCTTTATTGAAAAACTGAATAATGGAATAAACGTGCGTGTTTCCTGAGAGGTAAGTGTTATCTTTTTTAAATTCATAACCAGTTGGAACATTCCTTTTTTTAATCAGTGCAATCGAATTATTCTTTATGAGGATGAAGCTACGTTCAGTAAAGTAAACAAACTCAACCCTAACTCGATCGAATTAAGCAATCCTATGCAACGAGCGCAGTTTGAGAAAGCAGACGTCTTCTTATCAACTGTACTGACCTGTTTATTCAGAGCGTTTATTGAGGTATACATACGAGTTTTCCAAACCAGTCTTAGTTTCTTTACGATGGGCTTTTCCGAGCAAACATGTACTATAGGAAATAAACTACCTGTTACAGTTAACAATAGACCAGTGAAGATCGCGCGAGAGCTTCAAACCATTTGACTTACAGTTTTTACGATATCGCACGCTACGCGAATCGCGTAGCGCGCGACGGTAGTAACTTACTTTTGAGCGGTACTGTAATGCATGTGCACATGATAAATAATTATTTGATGTCCATTTTCTTGCAGGAAACATGCCTCACGCATATAAACGTCTGAATTTTTACCATAATTTTGATCCTAGATCCTAACATGCTAAAAGCCAGATTAATAAAGTTCTCTTAAATTCTCCCATTTGTGTGGTTCAATGAGATTTGATGAGGCCAAGACTGTCTGCCTTGCCCAGTTCTCCACTACCATGTCAACTTTCTATAGGAAAAAATTAAAGAATTAATATCTGTGTTTGGTGAATAGCCATCAGAGGCAACCATTTCATTTCATCCTTTACCCCTTTCCATCTAAATTGCTCAGATTGTTTTATGTGCTGTAAAAAATTATTAACTGATGGTGACTCGGGAGTGAACTGGTGACTGAATTGGAAACGGTGAGTTCTGTACCAAATGAGCAATTGTAGAAACTTAAAGCTGGACTAAAATTAGACGAGACTACAATTTTCATTAAGTAGAGATGATCCTACGGAAAGTAACTCACCTGCCGGTACAATTGTTCCATACAGTTCTACTCTCAGTGCTTTGTGGCTTCTGAATTCAGTTGGCTGGAACCTGACAATACTTGCTCTTGCAGTCTCTACAAGATTGTGCTTTACAACATCATTTCTTCCGTTGTTTCCATTAAAGATCTATAAATCAGGTTATTTTTACCAGTTAATAAAATGTGGGGCAAACTGACTACCAAACCCTTTAATAATTAAAGGGTTTGGTAGTACCTCCCTGACATGAAGTTTAATGCAAGTGAAGAAGCAAAGAGTCCATTGGAGAGTTTGATATGAGTAACTAAACAATGACCATTAAACGAAATTAATGTATTGTGCAGCCCCCTTTTCAACTGGTGTGGAAAAACATTGGCAACAATGACAATACAAAGAAGTTTATTTAAATAAAAATGACAATGAAATACACTGTATTATCCGCAACCCACAAATGTTACATACAGGATGTAACTCATCAAAGTGGCTTGCAAAACTCAAGATAATTTTATGTTGTCTGAATAGATGTGTCTAATTAATTTATCAATAGATATTAAATTAATTAGACAAATCTTTTCCGAAAAAAAAAATCTGCAACATATTTAAGATGGGCTGTATATTATCAGCAGAGCTATAAGGAACTACAGTTACAACTAGAAAAGTTCAAAGCATTACTTTAACCGCAGTTTTTTAATTTTATTATCAGCTAAAAAAGCGGTGAAATGGTTAACGCGAAAGAGATTGAAGGGGAAAAGATTTGTTGAGCAAACTACAGTGTAATAATTCTAGAATTCGTGATTAATACAATCATACTCATGATTTTGAACATTCTCAAGTTGCACTCTCCTACAGGCTTAATGTGCGATTTTAAGAACTTTCAAAATCACGCATACAGTTGTACCTACAGTACTATAAAATTATATAATCACGAACTGTTCTCAACATTGTAGAATTCCTACTCTTAATGCCCCATTTATAGAACACTCGTTTTGGCCCAGCACTTCTGAATTTAAGGATATGGGCCGATAGAGCGTTTTCACTCACGTGATTAGCGGCCATATTGGTTTAATGAAACAAAAGAAAGTATTTGCATACAAATAGAGATCAATTCCCAGAGGGTTAGCCTGGTACACCAATATGGCCGCCGTTCCTTTGTTTTGGAACACCATGACGGCCGCCGTGACGTCATGTGAAAACCCTCCATAGTTGTGGCACGGACTGCTTGACGTTTTGCTCTGGTCGCCTAAAAAGTGGCCCGTGTGCCAAAACGAGATTTTGGGAGCATTCAGTGCCTTACTCAGTCACCCCAAAACTCAATCAGGTTTTCCCTGATACAAGTACACACAAACTAAGAGGACACTCCGAATAAGTCAGCAATTAGATGGTTCTATATTCTGCTGTTGATGCGAGGTGATACAGGGTTAATGATTTGGAGTAAGAGCCTTTTGCATCGCTGTATCCTGACAAGATGTATCTTCAGAAATTTCATGGAGAATAAAACATATTCAAATGTTTGGATACCAAAGGTCATCAGGAAAACTTGCTTCAGCCATGTCCAACCAGGCAAAAAAAATGGAGATGCCAATTTCCATACATCTTTCAATTTTAAAGCGCTCAATATATATTGCAGGAGGTTGTAATGTCGCCACTTTAGTGCCCTAAAAAGTGGCTTAAATGATGATCTTGTTTCACCCTCCGTTTCTGTCAGTCATTTTCATTTTCTCAAGGCATAAAGCCATAAAATTGCTTTTTGCACTAGCGTATCTGCCTTTTTATGGTGTCAAAATATGTTGAACCCAAGTGAATTTCAGCCCCAAAATTATGCAAACAGCTGTAAATGTGCCTGAAGGCTCATTGTTTTAAGAGTGCCATTCTTATTTCAGGGGTACTCTTCAGAAATGAACATTGGAAAAAATAGAACATATTTTTGTCATGTAAATCAAATGGATCATGCCTAAATTCAGGAGTGCTGGGCCCAAAATGAATGTCGTGTAAATGGGGCTTCTAAGTTAAGAGTCACATGAGTTCACATTTTATCCACACCCTTTTATTTCTTGTTTAGACTGTACTGTGAAATTTTTAAGTAGGGACTTCAAATCATTTTATTAATAGATGACATTTTATTCTGAATTATGTCATTCCCTGTGACTGAACCCACGAGTCAGAACAAAATTTATGAATGCGAGAAATTGCCAGCATTTGCCAAAAGAGTGCAGACATACATGTAGTGTGAATTCTGCCAAACACGAATTTACTAAGAAAGCCTGTTTATTCTATAATGAAAGCAAAAGAAGAAAAAAAGATGAATAAGAAATTCCCCATTCCAAAAAATCATTACCATGTGACAAGGAAACAAGACAGAAAAACACTTCATCAACATGAGTTTCCGTCTCATTTATGATCCAGGACACCATGGAGACACGTTCGAGGGTAACATTCAGCGCTTATAAAGCCCCGAGTTGGTGACTTTTACAGAGGGTAAAGTAAGAAGTTAAAAAGTGAATTATGGAAAAAAAGCTTTGCTGTGCTGTTGCACAAGTAATTTACTGACATACGTAGCTGTACTATACAATACAAAGCAAAATTACTGAATGCTGATATGTCAAAGAAGATGACATTTTTCCTTAATTTTGCCTCTGATAAGGGCAACATTACTTGCTTACTATTGGTCAAGGGCCAGAAATACTTGTTTCTCATTACCGGTAGCTGAACCCATCCCTTTCACATTTTACAGTAGCTGGTTTCTTCATTTGAGTGCATTAACTTCCTCATCACTGATGTGAGATGGACAAACTCTTTAAACAAACCATTGGTTATTTTAATTTCCCCTCCCCTCTCCCCCCACTGAAGTCTAGATTTGAGGCCTTTTCCAATGCCCATTTTTGGCATACAATGTATTAAATTGTCTTTTCTATGCTTGCTGGCTGGGAAACTTCCACCTGGCCCTGCTAGCAAATGAAAGTTTTGGTCAATGTTGGCTTGGAGTGTGGAACAAATAAAAAATTCCCAGCAGGCAGAGAAATTGCTCTAAAAAGGCTAATTTTTAGCTTATGTTATGGCCATGATATACTTTGATGCATTTTGAAATAATGGCTTGTTGGTTGCTCCTGTATTTTTGCTGGCACGCAATTGGTCTAAACCCATCACGTGACTGAAAATTCCCCATCTAAAACTGGGGAATATCCGGTGTTAAGGTCACTGCACACTAGCCAATTTTTTTGTCGTAGAACTGCAGCTTTTTGTTGGGGTCGAATTGGGTTAAAATTTGTTGGCCCATCAGCTCGCCGCACACCAGATAATTTTTTGTCATGACTGACCATCCATGTTGAGGCTTTGGACAAGTCATCCAAAATCAACACGGTGCCTTTACTCGATCTCTGCGCTGATCTCAGCTTCGATCTCCACCGTGTTGGAAAAGACGCTTGTTCACATGACTCTTATGACATTTCCTTATTGGTTGAGGCACACTCAAGCTCTGGCAAATTGTCTTGGTCCACCGCACATTATCCGACAAGGCCCGGCGAGACGTTTTGATATCTAGCACTGTCAGATATCGACAAACCCAGATCCTGTCGCAGACCTGTCTGAATTCACCGCACACTAGCCGACAAGTAAAGATTTTTTGTGGCCGACAAAAAATTGGCTAGTGTACAGCAGCCATTATAATCCATCAAAGACTTTGAAAAGATTTCCACACAGCCCCATACATTAATTATACATGCATCACTGTCATTCTGACCCTGTTCCAAAAACGAATAGAGTTGGAGTCAGTAAATGCATGCATAATTAACGTATGGGGCTGTGTGGAAATCTTGCCAAGATTTTCGATCACATAAGATTGGTCTGAATTCATGACATGAATGAATATTCCCCAGTTTTACTGGGGAATATCTGGTGATATTCCCCAACTGCATGTTGCAAAAAAATATTTGAAGGATAATAAACACCATAGTCACCATTTAGCTTTAAAAATATGCTCGGATA
Organism: Galaxea fascicularis; assembly: GCA_948470475.1. Taxonomy (NCBI): domain Eukaryota; kingdom Metazoa; phylum Cnidaria; class Anthozoa; order Scleractinia; family Euphylliidae; genus Galaxea; species Galaxea fascicularis. The sequence continues at coordinate 7,055,743 of OX419347.1, forward strand.
TTTGTCCTTGGACATTTATAATCCGTTCCTCGATGCCCACAGTTTAATTCTTCGAGCAAACTGTTTTCTTCTCGGAACAGATTATGTCCGCGGACAGATATCCAAGCATATTTTTGCGCCAAAAGGGGACTTTTCTATATGTACATGTGCAGTAGATGCTGAAAAACATGCGTGATATTATGCGTCGGTCATATAATCCTCAAGTTTACTCGGCCCCATAGAAAGAACAGTGTTGAATTCATTTATTACAAACCTTTTCCGTGCCGTTCCCTTTATACGTAATCCAGGTTGTTTTATCCAGTGATAAAAGCAGCTTGTACTTTGTTGTCCATTGATCAGCATTCGGATTACCTTGAGTCGCCACAGCGCATATGAAAAACACATATTGAAGGTGAATTTGTAGGTAGTCGCTGGGGTTGCTGTTGGTGCTGGGTAACCACGCACGGTTGGGGGTTCTCCAGTACCTAAAGTTCAGTCGAGCTTGATCAGGTTCATTACCAGGCCTTGATGACGAGGCTGTGAAGCTGCTGCTTGGAATCTCGTGCCAGCTGGTCACGCCGACTTCTTGAATCTGAGAAGCTGAAAGAGTATGTTGATAGACCAATTTCGATATATTAAAATTCAACTTAAAATAATAAACATGACCTCGAGGTCGGGGAATAAAATAAGGATCTGTATGAGTTTTTTCCCAAGAGCCTTGAGGTAATGCCTCTTATAAAAACGCGAATTTTAACAGTATATCGAAATTGGGCTAGTATATGAAGTCACCTTCCTTTCTTTTTGTGTTTCAGTTGCATCATTCTCCTATTGGAACTAACTAAGCGCTGATAGGTCTTGTACGTCGGGTACGCGTGACGTATTGAACTTTTTCTGAAACTCGCTCTCAAATTAGCCAAAAGGAAAAAATTGGTAATTAATGTTTTTGTGATGGAGTTAATTTTTGTCGGAGAATTGTTATTTCCGCTGAATAACAATGTTTTCTGGAACTCTACCTCTAGCTTCTGACTTCCATAGCCATTACACTTGATTTGTCTCTAACCTTAACTTCCGTAGGCCACCTATACATAATAATTATGGAGCCTCTACTTTCATTGCATCGAAAATTTGGGAGACTATTCCACTGCATCTAAAAAAACTATATTATTACCCCTTTTCCAAACAATACAAGCTATATCTGCTAAATTTGCAATCTGTTTCCTAGAATACATTGATTTAGTTTACTTTAGTTTTTTTTTCTATTGTTGGCATTTGATTCATGTATCCACCTATATTTGTTTACTTTAGCACCTTTACTCTGGGTAAAATTATTTCCATCACGCTTATTGTCTATGCCAGTTAGTTTAACGTGGCAGTGACCAACCCGAAAGCATCTGCTACTTTGGTCACTGCGCACATCTTATATCTTTATTCTGATTTTGTTTTATAACGTACTTCTACAAATGCAATGTAAATTCTATGTAAACAGTGCAAAATAAAGATTTCCGTTTCCGCTGTAAAGATGTCATACAGAAGCTAAGACAAGAAAACTGAGTGCTCATTGGCCGTATTTATCTTGGAAGACGAATAATTCGTCTCAGGCGAATTATTCGCCAGTTCAAGATAAATACGGAGACGCATAAAACAGCAGTAGACGAGTTAAAGTATGAAGACAGAGATGGCATGAGGTGGGTACTAGAACTCTTGAAGAGGTTAAAATTAGCCGCAAAATCTAGACAAAACGGCTGGCATTTCCCGTACTTTAACATTTACCTCAAATAAAAGAAATACGTTCCAAAACCAACAGTTGCAGTGTTTTTAGAATGGTAAAGCCGTAAACATCATCAATTATTCATAACCAGCGAAGCGAGCAAATTTGAATGCGAGCGCGCCTTGGAAAGCCCAGAACAAGAGAAAAAAGGGCCAATATTAGCAGAGCATCGTCGATAAAACTCGCTCTCCAGATTTTCAGAAGCGATAAGTTAAAAACCCAAGCGGGCTTTTGAAGAGGAAGGGTTTTTTCCTTAATTTACGCATAAAAAGTAATAGTTTTACTAAGTATAAGGCCTATCTCTTTAACCTTCAAAATGACGAAAAAACGGGCATTTTTGCGTAAGGAAGCCGATTTCAAGAGCGATTTTTTTAAAATTCAAATTACATTCCAAAAACCCAAGCGCGGGAAAAAGAAGATGGATCTTTCCTGAAACAGAAACCGTTTTAATTTTGAAAATTGGTGAACAAGAACCAATATGCCTTTCAGTTTTAAAACTTTAAGTCGGAGGTTCGTTCGAAAATGGCGAGTTTTGAGTCTGACGCCATGGTTTTCAACCCAAGTTTGAATAACAATGGTTGCTCAGACAAAACAATAGCCTATTCAAGAAAACCACTCATTCATAAAATGCATGATTTGCGGCGAATTTTAAAACTGATCTTGGTGCACCAGCTGATTTATTCAACACCTGTCTACGCGATGAACGAGCCAGCGAAGATAAAGATGATCGAGAGCTCTTTTCAGAGCTCTTAGATCACCCGATCCTTCCACTGTTAATCCATATAGTACCACCCTTTATTGAACAAAATAATGCAGTGTATACACCACAACTGAACGGTGAAGCAGCTTGGAGATGGAGAGAAGTTTTTTGGCCGCCCCGAAAAGTATTTGAATAACTCCAAACAAGCATCCTGTCTCTCGGCCACAGTCTCACTGAATCTTCTTACGATCGTGTTGGGGACGCAATCGGCGAAAACGTGAGGCGATAGAGGTGATAACTAACGGAAAAAGCGAAACAAAATACGAACGGAGATATGGATTAATGTTACGATCAATCCCGAAGAGATAGACAACGCTTTTCCACGTTAACAGCACTGCGTGTGGTTACAATTTGAAGGTCAATGGAGTATTTATGACGTTAAACGATGTGACAAAGGCTTGCCGGCGGATCGAAATACACCAATGGTTAACTATCGCCTTTTACAATAGAGTGATATTCATCAACCAAATTCAAATGCGCTCTTGTTCTTAAGCTTTTAAAACGAACCCGCTGCTAGTATTCGTACGAAAGCAAACTGAAAAGACCAAAGTACTCAAAAACATTTTCAAAATGAGAAAACAGATTTCGTTCTTTCTCACTTGTCGCTTCCTTGGGCTCTCCACGTTCGCGCGAACGACTGGGAACGACTCAGGGAGCTAACAAGAAAACCTAACTGGTTCACTTAGCTTCCTGGCTTGTCCATTATTGTACTATATGAAATTAACTATAAATTGTAAATTTACTAGATTGAAATAGCAAAATGTGTATTTTGACAGAAGCATAATAAAGATTATTATTATTATTATTATTATTATTTTTATTATTATTATGACTGTATTAACCCACAATCGTCACAAACCCTCGCTACATCGTCATTTTAAACGTCATTCTATAAACGTTATCATTTTAACCGCTCGTGCATAGCAACCAATGAAATAATTGCTTCCTGCGCGTCTATGAATAATAACGAGCAATATGACAGTCCTAGAAGTTTCTTGAACTGTAAGTGAACGTCCCGAGGACAATAGGCATGCTGCCCGATGAGAAAACTGAGATACAGTGAAATGATACTTGAAGACGAATGATAGTCTCTCAAGCCGTTAGACAACTTACGAAGACGAGATTCAGGAGATTCCTTTCCTTTTGTCGCCATTTTGCAAGAAAACCATGAAGTGTTCCTCGGGAGGTTACAAAGATTTTGCTAAGTTCGTCTGTTTTGTGTGTCCCTCGTTTATCTTGACAAATACTTCGTCTCAGACGAATTCTACGTCTGTTTTGTGCGTTTTAGACGAATAAAACAGACGCATTATTCGTCTCAGACGAATAATGCGTCTGGCTCTTATTTCCCCGCGTATTTATCTTGAAGCATAATGCGTATTCCAAGATAAATGCGGCCATTTCCCCGTATATTGCCCTTTAAAAAAAATCAGTTTTAAATACTACAACGTCCTGTGTTCGGAGTAGCAGCTACCAAAAATGGCTGATAAACCCCATTCTGATGACCAGACAGATTCTTTGTCTTTTGTGCAGTGGAACTCTTCAACAAAAAGAGTTGCATTTATTATTATTATTATTATTTTATTTTGAACCATTGGATGGCTTCCCACCTTTTCAAGGAACCGAGTTGAACAAACCCCTCATGTTCAAAAAACAAATAACGAGCTCAACATCGCAGGTCAGGGGAAAGTGATGATGAAGGATGCTCTGCGGTCGGATTTTTGGGAGAATTGGGTGAGCTGAGAATGAAAGAAAGAAGTGTAGAAAAGGATATACATACCCATAAACCAGTTAGGTAACGGGCTCGGGGGCACCTTGTTGTGATGGTGCACTATCTGGACTTTGTCTTCTATTATTCACTTTAAATTTTAATTTTCAACCATCTTCAAATCCGATATTTGGCCATAATTTTCCACAGCCACCTCCTCAACTTTTATTCCCTCAAAACAGTCTGAAAATCATCAAAAATTCTCAAACATCCACTGTACCAATGACTCCACCATAATCGAACCAATTTTTTGATTGAACGAATTCTTGTCAAGATTTAAGGAAAAGTTCTAAAATATGCGAAAAACAAGACATTTACCTATAGTGCCTCTTTGAGGAAATTCCCTTGAAAAGAACATACGAACCGGATTTTTTCAAACTTGGCACAATTGATAACCATGCATAGGGCTTTGAAAAAATTCAATAAAAAGATGGGGTCATCGTGCTTGTTTTTGCCCTGCATGACCGTTATTCTAAGTGTTTTTTGGTTTCTAAGTTATTAAGTGTTCGAAACTTGATCAACCAGAAAAATTGTTATTACAGGGCAAAATCTGTGAATATTACTGAAACAAAGGGCCTATTCAGCTTTCTGGGCTATAATATTTCAGTGAAGCGATTTCAAATTGCCCGATGTTGCAAATACTGTAAGGAAATTGGACCGCTGTCTCGTTCTCTTATACGCCCCCCTGGCCCCAGACCCAGAGTTTTACGTCATTTATACACAAATACTACAACCTCTCTTATCCAACTTTTTTTTACTTCCTAAAATATGTTTTTGGTGTACCTGATACGGGTAAATAACACAAATAAAAAGAGGGGTCATTGTGTTTATGTTTTCGCAACACGACGGCAACGGGAAAATTTCGCCTTCACTTATTTTCCTCTAAGCGACTGGGGCGAGTTTTAAAATGATCGACCACACGCATGAGTCTTGCGCTTTTGATTTGCTATTTTCGCTTATTTATTCTTTGCAACAAGTTATCTACGGTGAAGGGAATTAGGTGAAGGGATCAGAAAAGTCGCTCTATAAATAAAATCTGGCAAACTTTGATGTTGTAATGTTACACGCAGTAGGATATACGCAGTGAAAAACAAGGGAATCACCTTAATCGGTGGCGAAGAAAGCAATAACGGCAGGAGAGCACAAAGCAAAGCAAAACCACTGTGATGAGAGGATTTGTTGTCATTTATGTTATTTAAATTGCTTTCGCTACTAAAAATATAAGCTTAATAATCCGTACATGGAACCCACTGTTATTCATTTAGGAGTAAACTGTTCCGTAAGATGATGTAATTGTAGTGAGGACTCAAGCTAAAACTCAACCTGTTACAAACCGTTATCCACATGTGTAACTCCGCTTTGAAAGTAATTAATGCTGTAAACGAGAGATCCGTCGTAGCCAATCATTATTATACAACTGTATCAGGTAACGGCTACTTACAATAGTTTTTAACGACATTGTATCATCGCCTAGGAATGTGTTTTGGGTACAAATAATTATATAAGTGTACTGCAGTTACTTCTTTGGTTATTTTCGGGCTATGCCCAAGGTATTACTATTAAACTCTAAGCTGGAGTCAAGTTCTGTGTGGATTTACTGTCTCCAGGATATTCGCTTGCCATCACAGATCGCGTCCTCTTCGCTGGCAGCGAGTGTTCCCCAGGGAGACAAATTCCCGAAGACTTTCACAGAGTTTGCCGGTTCGTCCGTTTTATTTATATATGAAGGCAAAACCTGTTTTCACGCCACTTGTACACACCGTTAAGACCCATAATACAACAATAATAAAGAACAAGTGTGTAGAACCCAAACCCAGTAGAGTATAGTAACCCGGTTATTATAACTTGCCGAATTTTCCAATCTTCATTTTGCTTTCCGTATCGCATCCCTATCTCTCCTACACGGACGGAAAGCGAACGATGATGATAGGCTGTGGACAAGTCCCCTGTTCTGCGGACAATCGCAGTCTTCCAACTCTTAATTAAAGTACAGCGTGGTGGAAATGAACTTTTTTGTAATGGTGTTCACTTCATTTTCAATGATATCGTAAAAAATGTCCAGCTTTTATTGTTTCGTTCATAAAATAAAGGTTTCCCATCTGGAATAACTTTGATGTTTTATAAATCAGAAGACCTTTTTTTTTAAATTTAACTACAATTAAATCTACGTCAAGCATTCGGGCCAGATTCATGTACAGGATAACCAAACAACCATAAAAACGTCGCTGTCGATAGACATTGCATGCCATCTCGGCTCTCCATCTTCCAGATTTCTGTCAAAAAGTGGATCTCTCATCGCAGCTCACGTGATTAAAGCTTGAAAAACTTTAAGCCTAAAAAGGTATTAAGGTTGTCAAGTTTTTATATCACTGTAAAGTTTAGTGTTCTTTGGGTAAATGCATGGGGCATTATGGTTGTTTGCATATTTTTCCTGAATCTGGCCCAAGCCATGCCTTAACATGCTTGAGAAGAGGATCTTTAATCACGCTCTTCTGATTCTTGCTGTCAAAGTATTGATTTAGTCTCTAGCTTGGTCTTATTTGTTTTCATAATATCCAGTTATTTTCTTGTTTAGTTCAACTCGCTTAGGCAAGTTTTGTTCTTGAAGTCTATGTACAAGTCCAGACGCTTCTTGTAGGTCGGGCGATAGCTGTACACGCTGATCAGTTCAGGAGACTTCTCTACATCGCTCAAAGTGCTTCTCACGCCTTCGATTTCCTTCCTAGGCTTGTTCTTAAAATAGAATAATGAGATTTTAACCCGCCCAACTGTTCTTCTATTCTGTTATCCAACGAATTTAAGATAGCAGTTGTCTATGATTCGGTGGAGGGAAACTTGATTATCTGGGGTTTCATCTTGACTGCAGGACCATCTCCACTGCCGGGGGCGGCCAGGCGAATAATCTGCCATCTTGCTTGAAGCAATTATCTCAGTTTAGTTCTAAGTTATCGCTTTATCAGCATGGATACGAAAAAATAAAAGACAGCCTGTTGTGACCCTAAATTATCCACAGCATTGAACTACTGCATTTTAGAACAAATTCTGTGGGGGCAGGCATGTCTCAGTTACCCGGGTTACTATCTAACAAAGCTTAACCATGTAATAGAATGCAAAACTAATACAAATAGCTGTTATCGTACCTCGTCGTGCAGAATACACCTCAACTTCATAGAGCACCAGATGATCCCACTCCATCCCAATAATAGTCACATATTTTCCATACAAGGTTGGGCGACAGAACAATGTCTGGCCAAAATAGCCTCGGCTTGTGGCACACAAGGGACCAGACAGAACATTTGGCACTGAGCCTGAAAGAAAAACAGGATGATGACATAAAAACGTGCAAATTTAAATCATGGTCAGATCTAATTCAACTTTAAAAAAACCAAGGTGTACGTGTTTATATGAGCAGGTATTAACTTGCTAGTCGATAAACGCTTTTCGAAAAACTGCAACCAACTTAACATTGCTATAATTGAATGCAATATCACATGGTCCAGTGTGCTGCTTCATTTTATGCGGAAAACAGGAGCCCATCACTGGGAGCGTACAACTCCCATACGAAGCCTTAGTCAAGGCATTTTTACAGACCGATTTATGTCGCTACACGAGACACCGCATCATCATCACCTTTCTTTTGTTCTAAAGTTTCTTTGCTTCGCAGATACAATACAATACAATACAATACAGTTTATTAACGTGAGATTTACATTTAGCTAAAAAGCTATTTTCCAGGTAAGCTCACAAATTAAAATGGTACATATAACTAAAAACACTGATTGAAATACATATTCTAAAAGTCATTTTAAAAAAATCCTACAGATACACCAATGATGTAAATAGTAACCTTGGCGATGCATACCAAAGAAATGCATTAAATCAGCAAGAGGAGATGAATCATGGCAGAAGGTGTGGAGTCGAATCAGCCAGGTAGCTGACTCTATCCAGGGTTTTCAATTTAAGCCGGTGCCTGACGCAAGTAACCGGCTACTTTAAGCGTTTGCGCCAGATACTTCGGCATAAACCTCGGCTCCGCTGCACTGTGCTGCTATCGCCGCGCAATAGTCCTCCGGGTACTTCTGAATATCCTCCTGCTACTTTTTTTCTTTTTGAAAGCCCTGTCTATCAACTTCACCCTGGTAAAGCCTCGTACAATGACTGTTCGACACCGTCGAGCAAACGCCGCACACAACGATCAGCCATCAGACTACTACAAGATTAATGTGTTCTATCCATTTATACATCACGTGGTCGGTAAACTTGAAACGAGATTTTCAATCCAGCACGAAGGCCTGATTACCGCTCAAAACCTGTTCCCTTTGTACTTGCCCAAGTTAGCTGACAGGCATATCGAGAATATCAAGAACTACTTTCCAAAAAAAAAAAATTCAAAACTTTTATTTACAATTCTTGTACACAGAGAAAAGGCCTTTGTAGCCCACAGTTAGCAGAGCTATTCTAGGCAGGCTACTTAAGCTGACACTTTATAATAAGCTCTCACACACACACACAAACGCACACACACACAACACAATAAAATAAATAAATAAATAGATAAATAAGAGAATAAAAAAGACAGATACACATAAATTGCGTTAACCTGAAGGGAAAACTTAGCAGATTAAAGAGAAAGCTGTTCATTTAAAATACAAATGTGAGCTAGAAAGATCAATGTAGCGCATGTCAACATTCATCTCCTCAGTTCAGGGTACTGTAGCAGCTCTCATAAGCTCTAAATTTCATTGGCAGGCATAGTGTAGCACCTCTATTGTTTTAGGGATAGGGTCCATTGTTTGTTCTTTTGTTCGCCTGAAGGGTTGCAATGCAATCTCGTGAGACCTTACGAGAGCTGCTACATGCCCCCAGTTTTAAGAATCTTCAAAAGCAGGTGAGTCAGCTTGCGTTTAAAACGTGCTTTCCTTAGCTTACGAAGTTCAGGGGGGATGCCATTCCAAATTTTCGCACCAACTCTAGAAAACGAAAGCAATAGATGATTTGTTCTCGCCTGTTTTATATAGAAGTTTCCAGCAACTGAGAAACAAGTAGAGTGAGTAAAAAGTTCAGATATATTGAAGGGGGGGGGGGGGCACAATGATTTTCAATGTCATACAAGACTCCAAATAAAAACATGTATTTATGTATGTATGTATGTATGTATGTATGTACCGGTATGCAACAAAGAGGCAACCAATTTAAAGTAAAACATTTTTATCGGTAAAATTCCCGAACAAGCAAAAAGAGGAGAACTGTGAGATGTATAATCGGAAAAATACATCAGAAGAAGAACTCGCTTTTGTAAAGTGACGACTTTGTTTAAATGTGCCGCATTTGCGGCTTGGCCCCAAGCGACGAGACCATAGGAAATATACGGTTCGATGAGTGAGCGGTAAATGTTTAAAAGAGTAGTGCGTGGTACCAAGTGTCTAAGCCTAGCAATAATACCGATTCCTTTACTTATTTTCGTGGAAATGTAGTTAATATGGTGCTTCCAGGAGAGATTATCGTCAATTAGAACACCCAGGTATTTCACATATGTTTTACGTTCAAGAGATACCAACTGCTCCGAGTTATTGTCAAGTATTTTAAGGTTAACTTCCCGGTCTAGCTTTCGTTGATAAGGGTGAAAATAACGAAATTAGATTTAGATACGTTAAGAGATAATTTATTTGAATTCAACCATTCACACAACTTTAATAATTCTTCAATTTTTAACTACTTCAGCAAGCTGTCGATATTTTTAACCACGCCTGTCGAAAGCGTCAGTTACGAACCCTCCTTCTCAGCCCTACGCCGTCTGAAGTTATGGACTCGGTCATCAATGACAGAAGATCGATTAAGTGGCCTTGCTATGCTGTTAATTCATCGCGGACGGACTTCATTCCCACTTTAAAAGAGATCTATGACATGAAGTCAAATTGGAGAAGAATATAGAACAGCCTAATATAGACTCGTTATTGAGACTTGGTATTCTTATACCAAAACCTGCAATTTTAGCTCAGTTCCTTCAAACCAATCTCTGTTCAAACTAACGAAGGCTTTCAACCCATTTTTGAAACCATCCATACAGTGTTAAACTGCTGTTCACAGTATAGCTTGAGTTAAAGATGGTATATAAATCATCATTGGTTAGCAGAGACCTAGGGGGCAATTTCACACTAAACAAGATGTTTATGCCATAATAAATCACGACAATTTAAAACAAGCATCAGTGTGTGGTTTGTTACCTTAAAGGTCTTAGAGGCAACCTTCTATGTAGGGGTGAAAACAAAACGTCCAACTAGAAACCCCGTCTGTATACGGGAGACACCTGTGAAGTTGTGCAGAGTTTGTCCCCGCAGACCAAAAATCCTAGGTACGGCCCTGATAGGGCAGTTGTACGCTCCTAGTGATGGGCTCCTGACGGAAAGGGAAAAAGCAGATCAATTTTACCTAGGTCTCAACAACGTTTAAATCTATTTATGTCAAGTTGTCCTCGTAATCACACAGTTTATGGTTCTGTTGCCTTTAGAATGTTAAGTGAAACCTACCCACTCTGATTTCAACTGATGATGCACTTGAATAGCCAACAAAGTACACTGCAGACACATGCTCCTCTCGCCCCAGGTCCACCCTCCACCAGGCAGGATTATCATACCCAGTCTCTGAAAATGTGTCAATGTTTCCATCCACTGCTTTGCTTGCACTACTCCCGCCATCTGTGCTTGACTGTTCCGCTGCCTTGTTGAATGCCATATTATCTTAATTATAGGAAAAGGTACAAGTCATTAAGGACTTGATTATCCAAGACGGTATTCATGATTTCTTTTTACTTGCATTCATTTGGAAAACCAAACGGTTTGTAATCAGCCTCCTACAGCAGACATTAGGGAGTTTAGCAACGAGGACGGCAACGACAACAAGACGCCATAAAAAATGATAGGTTTACTGAGCAAACGCAGTCGCTCTGCAAGCACGTTTTACATTTTGATACATTTCTTTGCTTTCCTCTGTAAAACAACGATGTGCAATGGCCAAATTTTAGTTTTTCTGGAGAACGTGAGCACACGACGCGATAATTTTTCGTTCTTTATTCTCACTTTAACGCTATTCATCATAGTAATTTAGTCACTGGATAGTTCGCCAACGTCTTCGATGTCAAACAAATGAAAATAATCGCTTAAGAATTACAATAAGTTATATTTTTAAATGACGGCCTCGTTGCCGTCGCCGTTCCCGACTAAAGCTCCCTACATATTACGAGCCGAAACAAGGCCTGCGTAGGACTGGAGTTTTCCTGGTTTTTTTCCTCCAATTTTTTTTCTTTTTCAGGTTTTTAGGCTTCAACATATGATCTGCTTAATGGATCAGGAAATAGAACAAAAAAATATTTTTTTATCTCACATAATCATTCTGTCTGTCAGTTTTCAGCAATTGTGTATAAACAGAATCTAAAGCACACAGAGACCAAGTCTCTCTACAACGCACAAAAATAAAATACAGTTAATGGTCATTTCATTTTTTCCATTCAATCTTGGCACTCAAAATCAGTACGGCTCGATTTAACACAGTTCAACGACAGCCAACGGGCAAAGGACTGGTAAAAGGCTTTTCTTCCGAATTTAACCGCATACATTTACTGGGATAAAACCACAAGCTTGCAGGAGTAAAACTGTGAGCGTGCAGTGAATCAATTAACCACAGTTTACAGTGTTCAGTGAACTAATAGTCGCTTATGTCCAGTGCAGTTCAAAGTTCTTCTTTTCTATTTAACATGGCCGTTTTCACTCGTTGCAAAGATTTTGTTTTGCTCCCGGGAGCGATGAAAAATCACCGAATTGGCTTCTCATTCAAATAAAATTCATCGGTTTGGCTCGGCGTCTTTCCCTCTCTGATAGATCCCGTCAGAAACACTTGAATCAGAATTTCGTTTACGAAACGGTATTTCTGGGTACAGAAATGTTTTTCAGCATGACGTTTTACTATTGCGCGCAGTGCCAATGACAAAGCTGAGTCTGAAATACTTTTAGAGTTCTAGGTTGTTAGAACAGTTAAGAGTTTAAGGGAAACAAATGAATAGATCGGGCTTCAATGGGATCCCACTCAAACGTGATTTTCTTTCTCTATCTTTGAGTATCTAAGTAACTGCAAACACATTTGCAGCGAATTGGGAGGTAAACTGTATTGGGAGGTGGGTCCGAAATTCTCTAAAGCTCCAAGGAGTGCTAAAGCCCTCTGATATAAAGATTGCTTGTTTGGTTATACAAATTGAGGAAAACAAAACGTTTAAAAACGGTTCTAAAATTGAATTACCTCGTGAGTAGATTTCCACCTCGCATAGCTGAAGAAACTGTTTTGTCGTGGTCATGATGCCAACATATCTGCCAGGAGGAAAATACACCATATTTCCGCGATATCTCATGTGGCACACAGCTGATGCTATAAAATCAGCAAAACTGTACCCTCCCACACACTCAGGGTTGGTCGTCACATTAGGACTGTCTCCTGCAATTTAATTAAGACTCAAAAATTAGTTGAAATATCTGTGGATAGCTTCGTCACGACTGTAAAGTCATTATTGTCCTTCCCTCGACCTCACTCATTTTTTTAACGCTTTTTGATAATTCGTGCCCACTCTATTTACAGAAACTGTAACTGCTCGTCAGCTTACGCATCCACAGATGTATGGATATTTGACATTTGATTAAACAAGAAAATAGCCGACAATCGCTAAATTATAGACAAGTGTGTTTGTAAGATGAGACGACGCACGTGAAAAATTGAATCGAATACCGGCTCGAACTGAAGTAAACATTAAAAGAGTGGTGGTTTGACCTGTGGTACCACCTGCATCCACATACACACAAGAGAAACATAAAACTATTGAAACAAACCAACAAGACAAATTATGGTGGGTGATAGTGTCCATCCGTACCCTCATATCTTGTGCGCTTTATAAAAGGGTGAAACGGGTACTGTAGCTGAAACTAGTGAGCTGTTACAATGGGAAGAGCGACAATCTGCTGATGACAAGGGAAGGTAACAAAACACCCGTCATGCTTATGATCCATTTGCTGGTGAGGTAATGAAAGGCAAGAAATGTTTTTGTCCCAACGTGATTCCCGCTGTTACCTCATTGTTATTATTATTCCGTGGGAAAATGTTCGAGGTACATGTTATAGAGGGAATAACTGGCGAGAAATAACTGGCTCAGTCGTGTCATCAACAAAACAAGAATAGTATGTTAAGCAGGGTCGCCAGGTCAGGCTGCAATGTTTATGGAGCAGGTAAATTACCTTGCTTTATGATAATCAACAAAGAAGACTGATGTACTTCTCAGGTCTCAGTGGTGTACACTAGTCTTGGCCTCAGTGTTGGCCTTAACTCAAACTTTACATGTACATCCACATTTTATTCATATCTACCATTCCAACAGGAAAAATTGACTTTTTAAAAAGATAAAGCAACGCACTAAAAACATGATGATGTTGCTTCTGTAGAATAGCTTCTTACACTCTTATTTTTCCTGTTGTGAAAATTGAGTGAATATTTAACAGACTTGGTACATGAAAAGAAAATCAGGAGCCACCAAGCACCTAAAGATGCTCATCAGCAGAGCTATTTGTGTTTCCATTTCGTCCCAGACACGCGCGTTCGATGTATGACTTGAAGCAAGATTGCGACGAGCCTTACTTGCGAAGTAGGGAGGATCAGAAACAAACTAGTGTGAACGTCCTCAACAAGCCGGACTGCAAATATCGAGAAACGCTTGCGAGATACTAAAACTCGAAACCTCCTTTTAATTTAAGTTGCATGAACACCACTTTTGTAATGTTATATTTGAAATGATAATGCAAAACTACTAGAAATTATAAGATTTCAAGACATCATCATCATCATCATCATTATCGTTAATAACAACAACAATAATAATAGTAATAATAATAAACTATGCTTTAGGCATTTCTACATATGACTGCAAAGGTGCTTACCTATTGTTATTTTGTAATCCCGATTTCTCAAGTCAGATGATCTGTTAGAAGACCACACAAGCCTGTTGACTATGCGTACCTCAAAGACTGGCACGCGATCACCCAGGTCCACTCGCCACCAGCTGGGACTGTCTTGCAACGTACGTGAACAATGTCCATTATTAAAATCAGGGTCAGAATTCCCATCCACTGCTTTAGCTGATGTACCATTGGTGTAATTGTTACTGTAGGTGGAAGACTGCTCTGTGACTTTACCAGCAGCGATGTTCTCTGTTAGAAATCCAAAGAGCATCATTGCAAGTAATTAAATGACTGATTTGTTTAATGTTTGAAGGCAAACCAGTTCGAAAAAAACCAAAACCGATTGAAAGGGCTGAAAATTGGTACATCGTGTTTTTTTCATTAATTTACCTGTTTATTTCTTCAATCTCGATCTGGTTGTTACAGATTGTTTCGTTAGCTTTTATATTAAAATTTTTTTTATATTTAACCATTTTTTTTGTGTTAGAGATTAATTGACATTGCAAGTATATATGATTAGGATAAGCTAACGCTGTTTTAAATTTCACCTTGTGATTAAACGAGAGACATCTCTGTGTTTTTTAAGTCTTTGTTCGTTTCATAACACTGGAAAAAGAAAGAAAAGCTCATACTGAAAGTCACAAGAAAATTTTCAAACTCACTGCAGCAACCCACTGAGCTTGTGGTTTTAATCAGGGTGATTTTGTACAGGTCTTAACATATAGCTCCATGTAGTAATGAAAACCGGTTTTCTTTTGCCCTATTGAAGCATAACGTGAACGTTTTCCTAGCACTATTTCACAATATATAAATTTGGACTTCCTTAACTTACCCACAAGAAATCATAATTTGCTTTACCAGTTATTCTTGTATTTTCAATATTATTTAAGCGCATCAGTCAGATGAATTCAGGAATACTAACTGGCACGACGATGCGTCGCATGGTTCTTTGGTATTACTCCCTTAGTTAAGATTATTCACTTCTGAAGTACACCAAACACAATATCAGGCCGCAAAAATAATACAAAAAGTTGGGAGAAACAATTTGGTAAATATCTTAGGAAAATAGTTTTTATTGGAAATAGTCACTTCAAAGCATTATCGACATTTTACCTGGTTTTTGCTTCACTCCAAACACCTCCACTCTCATGCAAAACGCAACGTGTCCAGCCGTCCCTAAAAATCGCATCCACCTTGTCGAGACTCCAAGGTAAATAAAGTTCTTATTTGATGTGTTGCTGTCTACATTTCCTCTGAGAACCTTAAATTCAGTAAACATTGGAAAGTCACAATCCATGATTGACAAAAACACAAGCATACGGTCGTAGAAGTCGTGTACCAAATAGTTTTAGCCACAAAATAATGCAGGGTATATCTACACTACTCTTACAGCTCACCTCAACTTGTTTACCGTTCTTATAATCAGACCAATTTTTTCCATCTCTGGATGTCTGTAGTTTGTATGTCTCAACCCACTCATCTGCTTTAGCATTCCCCTGAGTGGACACAGCACAGATGATGTGAAGTGTCTGTAGATCAATCTGTAGATATGGATTACTGTCATTTGTGGACGCACACCATGATGATCCTGCTGCGTAGTTTAATCTGCCATTCTTAGCTGGTGTGTTACTATTAAGCTGAGAGGAAGCAGTTATCCTGTTATCTGGGATTGAACCACTTTGCATTCCAAGATCCAGATCACTGCAGTATCCTGCATGTAAAACAAGACATCAACAGATTTACCGTATGGGTTGGGCCAAATTTAAGGACAATAGCAAAAAACTAAGAAACGGCAAGTATACGGGTGTAAAGTGAACACTATATGGGAATACGGACGTATTGGAACAGTATATGGTTTGCATGCGTGTGAGATCTTGATATTTCCTTAAAGGTTGCCCTGAAATACCCCGAAATGCACTTATCCTTATATCATCTTTATATATGACTTTGTTTAAATCTTGGTGTACGACCTTTTGTTAAAGCAAGAGCGCTTATCCCAATTTTTTGTACAGAGTTGATGGACATTTTAATTTCCAAGAAAATTCATCCCGTGACACGCTGTGGTGGGTCTTTTGAGAGTAGGGAAAATGTAATTAAATGCAGAGTTTCTACGGTTGTTTGTCGAAATTGCACGGCCGTTTAACCTAAACCTAATTCAATGGATAACTTAACACAATAGGCCACCAGAGTGACTTCAAGAAGCTAGCCTGAAATAAGTTTACTCCATTCTTGAATGATGCTGTGACCGTACCATACAGCGACTAACAGATTTAAACCTTAAGCCGGCGACACAAATAAGCGATTGCATACGTCGTTACGAAAATCGCAAGCGAATTTCGCCGGTGATTGATGCAGACACACTGGGCACACTGGGCGATGTCTTTTTTTTCAAATTTTGTTCCCAGGTTCCAAGCATCGTTGTTGCCTGCCACTCAGTGAGAAGGTATCTAATAAAATCGCCCAACCAGCTTGGTTGGTTGGTTTTACTGAAGATTCGCAGCAATGGACGTATGAAATTGCAGGAACGAGCTCACTGGGCCAATGCCAGCGAATTTATTCACCGATACCATATCTGACATGCCAGATACCGGTGATTTTATAAGTCGATCGCGGCGATCGGTGTATAAAATCGCCTGGCGTGTCAGCCCCTTTTAACGAGAACCTGTTCGTAGGCCACACTACCCTGCACCTGCACTCGGAAAAACATGTTGTTATCATCAAAATTATGTGGATCTCGAGCGGAAGATTTTGACTGAAATAACTTAACTCGAAAGAGAAAACGTAATTTATTTTATCCTGTTGTTTGAAGTTAACGTTGTGTTTCCCTGGCTGTGAAAAACGCTCAGAATGAGGTACATACCACAGAGCTACCAGCTGACTGACGCTGAATGAGTTCAGATGTGTTTGCCACATTCCCCTGTGGTGTGTTCCCGCAACGTGGGCCTCTGCCTCCACATCATAGCTTTTTATAGACTGTTGCTGACATGTCAAGCGCCGAGGTTTGCGCAGTTCTCGATAAAAAAGCCTGGGCCAGTTTTCTCCAAAGTTTGTGCCAAAACCCTCGATACTGTGTACAGCTGCCGTAAACCCGTGATGACTTGGCAACGAAAGAAGAAAATTTGCATAAAGACTAAAATATCAAAGAATTTTTTACTCTTCACTTGACGCGTTGACGCTTGCTGCAACTTGAGTCGGCGGCATATGGCCTGCTACCTTATACGTAATTTAGTGTGCCAAATAATTGAAATTGCAGGCAGATCAATTTCTTTTAGTGAATCTTATTTTTTTCCAGTTTTAAACAAAATTTCTTCAATGTTGACTTCACTCTCAAGTTTTACTTTCACGATGAAGATAATTGCTTCGAAGAAAAAGATCAATTAGGTTGTAAATTAAAGACCGAAAACGCGTATAATACTTTCACCCGCTGTTCTTTCGGTAATTCAAAATACAATTTTGTTGCCCTTACCTTTTACAGGGACATTAACTCTTTATCTCTGTTGTTCATGTGTTGTTTATCCGCAGTTTAGTATTTTTAGTTATTTACCTCAGTTGAGCGTTAAAAGAAAACAAGGTTTGCAGAAAGGTACGTATAACTTATAAAAAAACTTGGAAATAAAGTAGTTCAACTGTTGCGGTTTATTAGCTAAAAATGTAAATCATATTGAATTGTAGCTGTTGGATATATTCTTTTGCTGTATCTAAATTGACGTACTTCGCTCAACTGCTGAATTCATACAACTCAGCTCAGTAAATTGAACTGATACAACACAACAGCTGATCGAAGTGAACGGCAGGATAATTAAGTTGTGAAATACATAAATGTTCAGGAAAACTTCTAACAAGAGACTGAAGTTTAGTCAACCAGTGTTACAATTCAACTTTGGTGATGAAGGGAAGTTAAAACCAAAGTGTGGAATGTGATGGAAAATCAAACGCATGATTGTTTTTGAAGTCGATAAAGCCTTTATGAAATCCAGTATCATGACCATCTACCGATCCGGCGTTTTAAATCAGGCTCTACAAGACAAATCACCGTCAAATGCAATTTTGGCTTGATAAAAATTAACAAAGCGCGTTTAGAGCTCAGCAGTGCCAGTGAGAAGGTTTGGGGATGTTTAAATAACAGGCTACATAATAAAGTTTAACTCCCTTCAAAAAAAAAAATTTTAAAACTCAGTATGTTCAACAGCTGTATGTGTCGGATAGAGTAAATTATGGATAAATGATGACATGAATGAAAACCAAGAGCCACAGTAATCTTGATGAAAACTTCAAGCGTTTAGGAATCCGATTAAATTTTACTAATTTTTTTACCAAGTGAACATCGTTCCATTGAACGTTCAATTTCCATTAGATGTCACTTTCATTGTTGCTGTTGTTGTTTATTCTTATGCCCCGTTCACACCAAAGCTTAAACATGTTTAAAAGCTGTTTAGTTAAACACGGTTTAAAATTGTTTTCTTTATAAAAGCTGCTTATGATGCTGCTGCTGATGTTTTTTTTTTACTTCAAATTCAGCACATATTAAAGAAAATGCTTAAGTTCATCCAAATCCTGCATAAAAGCCTGAGTTCCAGTTTTTCTTTAATAGTTTTCATTTTTCTAAGCCTGGTTTAATTAAACATGTTTAGTTGGTGTGAATGGGGTATTAGTTTAAATCTAAGAAATATTTTCATATCGCCTTTGACATATTTAACGAAAAATGTCTCAAGATAAATATAGACTGCTAAGTCCTAGAACCTGCGCTACTTGAAAATAATGCTCAGATCGCTGACTGATCAATAAGGAAGAAAGTAAAGTGTTTAGTATACGTAATTATAACTAAATTTATACTGGCCAATATAAACACCTTAGCACAATATGCAACTGAATAGTTAAAGAAAATGTTTCAAATAAGGTAAAAACAAGGCTTTTTCTTTCTCTATTTCATTTTGGAAGCTTTAATTAAAGAGCCATTTGTTAATTAGTTTGGTCAGATGATGATTTCTTTGCGGTTTGTCGATCAATAGTTACCACATAGAGTAAACAAACATTTCCAGTCCTTTGGGTCTCAGTGTTAATTGAACAGGGATATGTCTTTGGCCTTCCGGTTTAACAGAACACCTAAATAGAATCAAACTTGGATTATCTTTTGTTGTGTTCTGGAAAAAAAACCCGAACATTTTGGTGCCGGTTTACTCAGCGTGAAATATTCAACTTCGGTTAGTACCCTCGACCCATATCTAATCTCAAGAGCTAGAAGGGATTTATCTACTGCATGAAAAAACGCATATATTTTAAAACTATTGGAGAATAGAATTTCACAAGAGCTCACTGTACTTACCGACTGAAGGAACAACAGAAAAAGATACGTTGTATCCCCTCCTGTTATTACTGCCACCATCTGAATGAAAGAATATCTTGACATAACGTCCAGTGACAATGACACTTTCTCCAGAACGGACACCACAATATTTACCAAAGTCCTTGTTGTTCCCATTCTTAATACTCAAGTAGTGATGCCTGTAGATAAGAACAAGTTTATACTGCAGATGAGGTGGGATGAGAAATGGCTCATACAGTACTACTGTAGTTCTGTAAGGTTAAAATTACGTCAGTTTCGAGAGCGGCTGCAATCTTTGACATTGCATGGAAAACAAACGCTGTCACCTGTTTGCGTTGAATATACCACTCACGAAAAAACGTATTCATTCAGACTTTACATATATTACAAATATTGAGTAACATAGCGGTTTTAAGAATTATAGAATCAGTTACTTTATCACAGGGCATGCTGACTCTGATTGATCGTGTGGTGTTAACCAAAACAGAAAATGATGATTTCAACGTTAAGGAAAGCACATCCCGCCTGGCTTTTTGAAATTACCATGCTAAGCCCAACCACCACAATGTAACTGAAGAAAAGAAATACCTTGTAGGCGCTAAAATAATTAAGTCTATTGTCTTTATTTTGTTCTACGTCTTGTTTGTTTGTCCTTTGTTTTACTCAGGTTGTTTTCGTACTCGACAGTTTTAATTTGCATATTGTTATATATGGATGTATACTCGTTAACTTGCTAGTGCAGTTCCGTTCGCTCCTCATGTTCAATTCGTCAAGTTTTTCCACCTTCCACGTTATCGTCACATTCGTCTTGTAAGTATTTTCGCTGCTTTTTTCGGTCTTCTTCTGCTGTGCACCTAGCTGTTTTCTTATATCACCTTCATTTATCTTTGTTTGTAATATCTTATTTTTTCAGTTACCTTATTCGCTTATTCATGTTAAATAAAGTTTCTCTCAAGTCAAGTCAGTGGATACGAGTCAATAACGTTTGCGACGACATACCTCTTTCGTCAAAGGTTTCAATCTACTGATGCTACATACGTTTAACTGTAGAGTAAAGACTCCCAAACTACAGCGTGGTGTTTTAAGGCTGAACTTTGCTGTTAAATTTTCGATTTATGGAATGAATGTTGACAATGTTAGCAAGTTTCCCAAGGAAATCCGCAGACTTTGAAGAGCCTGAAAATGCCAGTTAAACCGAGACGTGCAATTTAACTCAAAGTGTAATTTGGGAAGAGCGAATTGACACTCCGGCTGAATATGGATCAAAAGCTTTATCCTTCATCATTTTCACGGCAAACGTAAACAAACCAATGAATCAGAATCAATCAAGGCAAAATTCAAGTAAACAGCGTTCGCGACGGAACATGATCGCAAGAGAACACGGGGAAAAGAGACGCGATTGGGTTTGCTCTTATTGCGTCTAATTTATTGCAAAGAACTGCGAGTTTCAGGGAGTTTCTTCGCCGTACGTAACAGAACATAGGGGTCATAAGGGGCAAAAAACAACAGCTTGTGAATTTCAAAGACAACACATTAACTAGAAATTATCACGAAATGGAGACTTAGTAACATAATATTTTCAAACTAACTCATTTTTGACTCACCTGCAGGAAGGATGGTCCTCCAGCTCAAAATAGTTAAAGAATATCTTTATCGCCAAGCCGGGTAAAATATCAACCGAATAGGCACAGTCCATGTTGCGTGCATAGTTGTTAGGATACCCGGGACTTAACAGGGTGTTGTTGGAAACTCTACCACAGCCTGAAGTGAAAAAAAGAATGTAAGGACCAGAAAATAAGTTAAACTGGCCGTGAACAACCGGTATTCCTTAATTTAGATTACGGTATAGGAAGTTATTTTATCTTAGCGCATACATGTGGAACAAATGTGGAAAAATAGAATCACAGCTGCTAAAACATTTCCCGTTGTTTTCTTAGTTTGCAACATACACCAAATCCAACATTTACTGTACATTATAAAATGCAACTGTTCCTTACCAGGAACCACTCCGTTTGTTGAGCAACAGAACAGAAATTGGGGCAGCGTCAATTTCTGTTTGTTTCTCCATTTACTGCTCAGTTCTGTTTACAATGTTTCAACTGAATTCCGTTGAGTGTTGTCTCAATTTCAGTTCTGGTTTCCTAAATTCTATTCCGTTGGCTCAATTTCAATTCTAATGTCTCAAGTACAGAATTTGATCAAAAGTAACAACATATACCGGTTCTCCATAACCGGGAATTTGGAACAGGATATTGGCAAAATTCACCCGTCATAGCTGCCTTCGACGGCAATTTTTAATGCTGTGAGCAAAAGTCCGTTCTTATCCCAGTATTTTTGTTGAATTCACCGTTCTCTGGGAAGGCTCGTGTGTTACGTGCGGCAAAACTTTCTGATGTGGAAAATTCCAAGAATCCCGTTCAATTCAAAAGTGTGTTTCTTTTTTCAAAACGAAATAACAGGATACACGTACGCAGGGACCGCGCAGCAAGTTTTCGAGTTGGGGGGGAGGGGCATTCTTGTGGATTTCTATTCAATTTCTCTAAAGTGACGGAGAATGCTATTATAACGATAATATATTTATAATTGTAACGACTAGTGCTTCATTCTTTCTATTTATCTGCGCGTTTGTCTTTGCCAGTAACTCTGGTCACTTTCGAATTAACAATGTTTTGGTATTTTTCACTCCGTTACTTTTGTTAAATTATTTTTTGTTTAACTTATTTTTATTCTTGCAAAAAAAGGGGGGGCAAAGCCCCCCCCCCCCATTCCCAGCCCCTTCCTCTGCGTGGTCCCTGTTACGTTGGAGAAACTATGCAGGAATATTTTTCCTTTCTTTCCTTTTACAATTTTGTTACTTTAGAGAACACCATGTGATAGTTATTAAGAGAGAAGTATATGAACTGTTTTCGGTTTTCTGAAAATCTTAGCTCGCTGTTCGAAAACGAAGGCATAAGTTGTTCACTTCGAGCGTTTAGGAATCCGATTAAATTTTACTGATTCTTTTACCAAGTGAAGATCGTTCCATTGAATGTTCAATTTCCATTGAATGTCACTTGCTTTCGTAGTTCTAAGTTTAAAACTAAGAAGCATTTACTTATCAGTCGGTTTCACAGATTTACCGAAAAATGTTTCAAGATTTTTTAGTAAGGGACGGCTGGACGCGTGAGCGGCCGATCGTGTATATGACGTAAATTCAAAATTTAATTTATGCATCGGTACTGGCCAACGGAAATGTCATCACTCACCAAACACATGTTATCTCACGTGATCTTGCAT
Source organism: Galaxea fascicularis (assembly GCA_948470475.1). NCBI lineage: Eukaryota > Metazoa > Cnidaria > Anthozoa > Scleractinia > Euphylliidae > Galaxea > Galaxea fascicularis. The sequence goes on from OX419347.1 coordinate 7,078,603, forward strand.
TAGCGAAGTCAGAGGTGAAATCACAACAGCAATGGATTTAAAAGTCGTCTTCTTGACGATGGCAAACATCATCGGCGCAGATTGGAAAATAAGTGACTTTCCTGACCCTTTACCAGCTTCTTTAACGCTTTACGTTGGAAAACTTCACGTTTTCCACTTTAAAATGCTCTAAAATACGATCACACGCCAAATCAAACAACACGTTCGCATCCGTCATTTTTGAAATTTGCTCTGGAAAAAAATATTATGCTGTCTTCTCGATTTGAGCAGGCGCGCTTATTATTGGTGGAAGTCAACAATGCTTCATGCAAGCCTTCCAGCCGTCTCTTTGGGGGTGAGCGCAGGCTCATTTTCCGAAGCAGCGGCTGGTAATCGAGTCTATAAACAAGGTTTTTTCTTTCTGTATTTCATTTTGGAAGTTTTGAGGAGCAATTTGTTGATGTATTAGTTTGGTCGCACGATGATTTCTTTGCGGTTTTTGGATCAATAGTTACCACATAGGGTAAAGAAACATTTCCAGTCCTTTGGGTCTCAGTGTTAACTGAACAAGGATATTACTTTGGCCTTCTTGTAACAGAACATTTAAAAAAGGATCAAACTTGGTTTATCTTTTTTTTTTTTCAGAGAGAAAAGCATTTTGGTCAGTTGCGCAGCGTGAAATATTCAACTTGGGTTAGTACCCTCGACCCATATCTAATCCCAACAGCTGGAAGGGATTTACCTACTGCATGAAAAAACGCATATACTTGAAACTATTGGAAAATAGAATTTCACTTTGGCGCTTTTTTACGGACAAAATATGTTCTTAAATCATCATTGTGATGCGTACTAATACGAATTTGAAAATAACATAAATCAGTTTTGTCCGCGATATATCGATTTTGAATGCCATACATCGATGTTGTGCAGCATACATCGCTTTCCGGAGTCATTCATGCGTGACCGTACTTAACTAAAACGAAAAGATGTTCGATAAAACTAAAAGATGAGGAAGCGGAAATAGAAGTGAATGTAAAGCGGTAAGTATAAAACATGGACTGCGGACTGCGGACCCGGACTGCGGGCTAGGTATAAAACATGGACTTAGTATAAAACGCGGACTGAGTACAAAATGCCGAGTACCGACCACGGGCTCGGTATAAAACTAAACTGTCACAGACTACCGAAAGTTAAGACGCAGGAATTTCTTAGACTATGAGTAACCGCTTGTTATTCAAGCCAGTCGGGGATTCTAGAGGAAGCGAAAGACACGAGCAGGCTCAAAAATTACCTCCCGTAAACTAAGTGATCGGGAAAGTAGATTTAAAGTCAACTCTTCCGATCATTCCGATCGTGTGTCGCAGACCGCCGCAGATGCCGGGGACACATGTTTCCATATGTCTGCGACGTGACACAGACCGATCGCCGATCATGGCGCCATATTGTCTCAGACCGATCGCTGACCGTTCGCAGACCGTTCAGATCATATGGAAACCAGGCTTTATGCACTTTGTTCTGAAATTTTATTTCAACTGAGTTCAGTTTACTTCATCAAAATTATGCATATCTACTTCACAAAATAACAGGAATGAAATAGAACACTACAGCTAGCATTTCAGAAAGCGTACGCGTGCAACAGCCTGTAGACCCTTATTTTGTTATGGTTCAGTTCACGGGAGGTAATTTTTAAGCCTGCTCGTGTCTTTCGCTACCTCTAAAATCCCCTACTGACTTGAATAACAAGCGGTTACTCATAGTCTAATACCCCATTCACACCAACTAAACATGTTTAATTAAACCAGGTATAGAAAAATGAAAAACGTTAAAGAAAAATTGGAACTCAGGCCATGCTTTTATGCAGGATTTAGACGAACTTAAACATGTTCTTTAATTTGCGCTGAATTTGTAGTCAAAAAACGTCAGTAAGCAGCTTTTATAAAGAAAACAATTTTAAACCGTGTTTAACTAAACAGCTTTTAAACATGTTTAAGCTTTGGTGTGAACGGAGCATAAGAAATTCCTGCGTCTTAACTTTCGCCAGTCTGTGACAGTTTAGTTTTATACCGAGCCCGTGGTTGGTAGTCTGCATTTTGTACTCAGTCCGCGTTTTATACTAAGTCCATGTTTTATACCTAGCCCGCAGTCCGGGTCCGCAGTGCGCAGTCCATGTTTTATACTTACCGCTTTACATTCACTTCTATTTCCGCTTCCTCATCTTTTAGTTTTATCGAACATCTTTTCGTTTTAGTTGAGTACGGTCACGTATGAATGACTCCGGAAAGCGATGTATGCTGCACAACATCGATGTATGGCATTCAAAATCGATATATCGCGGACAAAACTGATTTATGTTATTTTCAAATTCGTATTATTACGCATAACAATGATGCTTTAAGAGAACAAAATTGGTGTAAGCACGTTCGATATTTTGTCCGTAAAAAAGCGCCATATTACACCAGAGCTCACTGTACTCACCGACTGGAAGAACAGCAGAGAAAGATACGTTATATCCCCTGCTATTATCAGTGACATCTGAATGAAAGGATATGTTGACATAACGTCCAGTGGCGATGACACTTTCTCCAGAACGGACACCACAATATTTACCAAAGTCCTGGTTATTCTTAATGCTCAAGTAGTCAAACCTGTAGACAAGAACAGATTTATGCTCCTGATGACGTGAGATGAGAAATGACTCGTAGTTGTTTAAGAATAGCATTACGTTTCGAGAGCTGTTAATCTTCTGTTTGACATATAGGGTCAGTTCAAAATTCATTTAATGTCGCGCTTGTCAAGTGGTACTTGGAAAGTCAGCCCTGAGCAGTGAAGGAATATCAAGGAGAAGTAATGGAACTTTTGGCAACTACTATCTGATTACGGCTCACTGACCATAAGCTCTTGCCTGTTGACTGACTATAGCAAGCCTTTTGCGGAAACCAAATCCGATTTTACAATTGGCACCAGTCAAAGCAGTCGTAGACAAACCAATGAATCACTGAGCCATCAATTAGAACTCAAAGCCATTAGAAGTGAACAACGTTTGAAGAAGGCGGGGAAATGCAACGGAGACACGAATGGGTTTGCCCTTAATGCGTGTAATAAATGAAGTTTGTTCTAAGATCGTAACAGAATTTAATAAAGCAAAACCCTGATAATAGTGAAATTACTTTCCTCAGTCAACACAGTTATTCGAAATAATCACGAAATCGAAGTTCTGTAACACAATGCTTGGCTTACCTGCAGAGAGATTCCTCCTCCAAATTAAAAGAGTTAAAGAATATCTTCAACCCCATGCCGTGTGGAATATCAACCGTGTAAACACAATCCATGTGGTCTGGATAGTTGTTAGGATATCCAGGACTTAACAAGATGTTATTGGAAACTCTACCACAGCCTGAAGGGTAGAAATTAAGGTAAGGAAAAATATGTTAAATTTGTACGCCATTGTAGATCATTCTATCTTGGCCCATGTGAAAAAGGTCTGGGTTGCAGCATACACAAAACCAACATGAATCACATTGAGTCAAAATATCCTTTCCCGGTCTAAACTCTTGGTCTAAACAAACCACAAAACCCGTTTACTTAGTGGTGTGATTTCAGTAGAGCTTCTTTGCCATTTTAAAATTTACAACCCAAAAAACCTTCCTGCTGTTGCACAAATCCCGGGTTCCTCTGTGTGATGAGGATTCATTTCAACTGTAAAAGCTGGCTCAGTTTAGGCTCTCGTCCTGTACCTCACTACTTTACCTCACGGCGGTGGTTATTAATTTTGTTGACTTCTTGTTGCGGCGCTTATTAGAGGGTGACCCAGACAATTTCAGTGTCATTTTAAGAAAAAACAGTGATACGGTAGTCTTTCTGTTACTTTGTTTTGTTGAAAAACGATAAAACAGCAAACGAAGTTCCGAAAGGTCGAACGAGACAACAGCAACAACACAGAATTTCCCATTAAAAAAAAACGACATTTTAAAGTTGAGAAACATGTTTTCACGGACTTCCGTGATCCTCAGCGTAACGATAAATAACAGTCTAGCCTCGCTGTGTTGGTGAGACGAGCGGACATGTTCATGCGGCGCAGGCGAACATCTTACTTCGGATAAATCCCGATAAATCCCTTAAGTTTACAAACATTTGGTAAATTTGGTATCTTGTCGTTCTGCCTTTGAGTGTTTCGAAATTTTAAACTCGTAAGCCAGTAGGTTTCAGGATAAATTTAAGGAGTCTATGCATATGAAATGGTTTAAACGTAATTTAACACATAACTGAAGGTTAATCACCGAGTCTTTCACTTTCGTTGTAACATGAAACTCTGCATTTGTATTTCTATCACGTACCCCCGGCACTCTTTGTACAACCATTTTGCATCTTTTGCTTTTGTCATTAGTCTAAATTTCAAACAATCGTCAGTTACATTACGAAGCAATATGGTGTAGTTTGTAGGTTAATCACTTATATAAACTCAAGCTTGACTGTTATTTTTCGTTACACTGAAGATGACCGAAGGAGGTGCGTCGAGACATATTTGTGAAATTGGAAATATTTATTGATGTGAATTTCTTTGTTGTAGCATAGGAAGTCTAATAACCTCGAGAACCACATTACAGTAACAATAACGAAATCACCAACAATAAATAAGAATAAACTTCGACTGCTTGCTGAAGCCATTCACATTTTTGCCTTAAAACTCTCCAATGTAGCGTCGCCCTGGAACTTAATTCTGCATACCAATGCACCGCATTTCAGGTATGACGATTTTTTTCGGGGGCGGTTGTTATTAATATTTCAGCTTTAAATTGCGGCACTTATTAAAGGGCAGCCCTCTTTCGAGTAAATACGGTACATTGCATTGGCACTTTTAGGCCATATCACCATTCACGTTCATTTCGAGGTGAATCTCGAGAACAAATTAAGCTTCCGGCTATATCAATAATAGGGTTTACAAAAAGGGACGCACAAAAATGGTGGTTTCTTCGAGGCGGTCAGGGATATCAAACAGTAATTCCGGCTACTTGTTAAACAACAAGAATTGTATGTCATATTAGCAACCCGCTTTTAAGTTAAAAAAATTTCTGTGGATTGATTTAGAACTCATCATGACGTATTTGCTGGCCCTTCTAAAACGAATAAAGCTAGCTTTCACCCTCGCATTATTTAAGGTTTTATTTAGTTTTTGTCTTATATTATCTGGTCAGAAGAACGAAAAAAAAATACAAGAAATGAAATGAAATTGTTGTTATTGCTATCAACTGACTTGTAATGGTCCGGCGTTGTAACCGGTGGCATGCATTTATGTTGTTGGTGGGTTTGTCGATGGACAGAGCAACTTGCTTTCAAGGTGGGTTCAAAGGTGAAAACAGAAGTAACTTACCTGTCGTATTTTCCAAGGAAGCATTTGCAAACTGACCTAAAGACCACAAAGGTATCAGAAAAATCACCATGATAATTAGCTTTTATAGCCAAAAGGGGTAATAAATTAAGAGATAAACACGGGAGACAATTAAAATATCACTCATGCATGTTTTAAACATTTTCCAGCCAGGATTTCAGACCGAGTGATAAGTGATGTTACTCACTCCAAAGCAAATCGAGCAAAAAGTCAGTATTTTAGTGATAACGAGAGTAATTCGCAGAGTCAAACATTTCTAGTCCTTTGTGTTTTAAGTGTAAGTTGATTAAATAGCGATCTTACTTTGGCTTCCATTTAACAGAGCGCTTTACAAAGGACCAAACTTGGATTATATTTGTTTTGTTCTGAGAAAAAACATTTTGGCCTTTGCTCAGCGTGAAATATTCAACTTGTGTCAGTACCGTCCAATATCCCAGCAGCTGGAAAGGGTTTATTTAGCATATTCGCAAAAGTAATCTTTTAGATGTGCTATCGAATTTCAGGCTCACTAAACTTACCCAGAAGAACAGCAGAGAAAGATAAATTGTATCCCCCCCCAGTTACGACTGCCATCTGAATGAAAGGATATGTTGACATAACGTCCAGTGACCTTAATACGTTTTCCAGAACGGTGACCACAATATTTACCAAAGTCCTCGTTATTGTCATTCTTAATGGTCATGTAGTCAAACCTATAAGGACAAGAACATGTCAAGTTCATCAGTGCTGCAGATGAGGTAAGGGAAGGTAGTAAGGTTGAAATAACGTTTCGAGAGCTGCCAATCTTTGACCGCTGTTACCTTTTTTGAGCTGAATACATCACTTAAAACTTAATCACGCCGATACGTTAAGTTATTCACTACACCAATCACCTCCGTCAATATATTTTACACAAACAGGGTAACATAAGTTTTTAAACATTATAGAAGCCGTTACTTTGATTACAGAGCATGACATAAGCATAGCAGAAAATAAAAATGATTTCAACTTCGAGGAAAGCACATCCTGACATCCTGCCTGGCTTTTTGAAATTAGCACGGTAAGCCCAACAAGCACAAAGTAACTGAAGAAAAGAAATACGTCCTTCATCAAGTTTTTCCACTGACTGATGTTACATACGTTCAACAATAGAGTAACCATTTCAAAACTTGTACAGCATCGTATTTTTAAGGCAGAACTTTGCTAGTACATTTTCGATTTATGAAATGAATGTTGACAATGTTACTAAGTTTCCAAAGGAAATATGCAAAGACTTTGAACAGCCTCAAAATGACAGTTAAACCGAGACAAGCAATTTAAGGTGGCCGAACACAGTTTTCAAGTGCCTATGCCTAATACACCATTACTTTAAAACTATTTATGCTTTGGCGCCCATTTTTTGCAAGAGCCAAGTTTAACTACGGAAGTATTTATTCTCGTATTTTGGCCAGGGTGTCTGCTGTTGCCATGGCAACAGGGCTGGTTAAAAACAAGGCTTAAAAAATAGTTTTTGTTCATTTTAAAAAAATCCAGTCGTTTGATTCTTTTCATCGTTTGCCCACTACGAATTGACATTAAATCCCGTCTGTCTTCACTGTTCTAATAAAATTTTGACATAGGTGATTTTCGTAATTCGCCGTAAATCGTTTTCTGTATTATTAAAAATTCCCTATGTCAAAATTCCTATTTTTCTTGATAGATCATTCACGTGGTTGATGAACTATTTTCTTGCCAAATTTCTTGAAATTCTAACGACTGGATTGTTAGAAATCGGCAAGTTTGTGCAAAAGCAATCGGTCTCAATTTTTTGAGCAACTGCGCGTGCGCTGCATTTAACTGGGTTCTTTCGAACCGGAAAAATTAATACGAGAATTGCTGGGTACTTTGCATTGTTACCTTTTCTAATATACCTTTGTTATAAATGACTAAAGCCATCAGTGCACTGTGGTCAATTGTGAAGAAAATAGCAAAGATAGAACGGGCATATTTGAGCAAATAAAATGATCGCTGTATCAACAGCATGTTTGTTTTTGCAATCCTTGTGCG
>OX419347.1:7090992-7093492 GCA_948470475.1 Galaxea fascicularis
GCCAAACTTCGTTCTTATCTCAGTATTTTTGTGTTGAATTCACGGACTTTTCGAAGAGTCGTACGTGTGACGAAAAAGAAAGTTTGGGTTTGAAATTAAGTTTGGAAAATCTGACTAAGAATCCCGTTCCATTCTTTTCCAAACCGACATAACACAACATTTGTCGGAGAAACTAAGCTGGTACAGAAATGCACGAATGTATTTTCTTTCTTTCCGTCCCAATATTTTAATTTAGAGAAGATTATGTGACAGTTATTAAGGTGGAAGCAAGTTTTATGAGCTGTTTTCAGCTTCGGCTTTCTGAAAATCCGCTTAGCTTCGCGCTGAACGAAAACAAAAGCATTAGTTGTTCACCAAAACTGGTTTAAGTTTAAGGTAACATTTTATCATAGAAAAATCGTGTTTATAAAACCTAATAACAAATAATAAAAAATTAACCTCAACTACGGAAATTTAGAACTGTGTTCTTCTAACTGTTTAAAGTGAATCTTGAATTCCGGTTTCAGTACTTTGTTACGCATGCATCAAGGCCGAATGTGCTGGAAAATCAAATACATGACTGTGTTTCTCGGTGCAAATTCAAAGTCGATAAAGTCTATTGGAAATCCAGTCGCAAACACATCTACCGGCACTAGAGTACAACCGGCGTTTTAAACAAGCCTTTACAAGACAAATCCGCCGTCAAATGCAATTTGCTCTTGATGAAGAAAGCGCGCTCGATGCTCAGGTGTCAGTGAAAAGGTTTCATGTTAAAACAAAGTAAATGTTTAACTCCAGTCGAAAACATAATTTTAAAAGTCAATGTGTTCAACAGCTGCTTGAGATAGAAGAAATTATGGATTGATGATGACATGAATAAAAACTTAGAACACGCTCCCAGCTTTTCTCCAACCAATTTTGTGCCCCAAACCGGCAATGAGCGACAGCAGGGAAACGAAAAGGCTTATGATAAGTTATTGGATAGCAAACGTTTGGAAAGACAAACAAACATACCTTCTTGGCTCCAAACTAATTTTAGATAAAGCACGCTAGTTACAAAACATTATAACAAAACAAAGAACGACTCGAATCGGTTTAATTTCTTAGGACTTAGGAAATGATTTCCTGGAGAGTTTGCAGCATGGCCAGAAATCTCGGACATCACATTTCGTGCGACTTACAGTCACGCTGTCGCGTAATGGCCTTAACCGCTGATTTCAGCAGTGACCTCCGGGCTCGTATTTTTAGGACAGATCGAGGGGTGAAATACAAATATGTTTATCGTGAAATGAACGCCGCTGGCTGAAGGTATTGCCAAAACGAGCAATGGCCGACAAAATCCACGAAAAATGCTATCGAACGATGCTTTTTGAGGGACATTTGAGGCATATTTGGCCCAGATATCGCTTGTTGAACTCCGAGCACGAACTTCCAGTTTACATGTATTGTACATAGCAGCTTTACTTTTTTTTTAGTATCGAAATGGAACGGGTTAGTTTTCTTGAATCTCCTCAAGAATCACGTTGTTTTTAATACCAAATATGCAGGATTTGCGTGCGAGAATACGGAGCTAAGAGCGGAACTTTGTTGTCTTCTTCTTCATGGGACGAACGTGGATCTGCGTGACATGTCGACCTTTCCGTGATCTTATTTCATTTTGTACGGTTTTTAGCAGCCGAAAAGCAAGGTACGTTTACAAGCTGAAGATCAGTTTTTTCATTTTTCAAAAAGCGATTTAACTGTATTGTATGACTCGATTTTGGCAAATTACATAGCGACTTTAGATTTCTAATTATTTGCTATCAAATATGCTATCTTCGCTTCTTTTTTCACGGATTTACAAGGGTTTGACTGGATCTGAAGTTGCAAATTGACATCGTTCCGAAAGCAAGGTATGGAATTCGTTTTTCCGGTAGATTTTTTAACCACAATATCGCTGAAATGTCTTGGAATAATGCTCGATTTTGGCAAATGGAAAAAAGGTATTAATTGTGCTTGTATTTTCTGTAACTCCATCGCCTCTCATATAAAGCTCTGTAATTTCGTCCGCCATTTTTGTTATCGATTGGGAAACGCCGCTACTGCCGTGCGGGCTCAAATGTCCGAAATTTCTGGCCATGGAAAGTATATGTTATGACATATTGTTGTTGTCGGATGACTGACTGGCCATTCCTCAATAAACTATTTCACATTGAATGTCTCGTGATAGTGTAGTCAGAAAGCAAAAAAGAACATATCTCGTAGTAGGCTACACACATTGCAGAGCAAGTTTGACGTAAATGTCCGTTTATAACACAAAGGTGGAGTTGAAACTTGACAGTTTAGGTCAGTCGATAATCACTCAAACGCAGAGCGGCATAATAGCGGTACTGCACTCAAAATCGTTTCTTGGCCAAACCAGACACAAATCTCAAAGTAACTTGATAGTTTTACCGTTACTTCCAACGTCCACTGAAAAAAGTGTCTTCAATTAAAGATTTTCAATGGCAAAGCATCATCCAGTACTTACACAGCAACGAAG
>OX419347.1:7100992-7118492 GCA_948470475.1 Galaxea fascicularis
AGTTCTACATGCACACGGGGATATTGAATGTCGATAATGCATGATCACAAAAAGGTCTATAATGACTCTTGTTGTCTCAACCAAAAATGTAAAAACTTTGCGTGTAAAACTGAAGTAGATGGGTAATTGAACTATGAGACACCTGACAGGGTATGAAAGTCGCTTATAAAAGATACTGGAGTTACATCAACTGCTGCTGAAACTATTGCAGTGTAGGGAAGCGAAAGCAGTTCAACTTATAAAAGCAGGAAAGTCATTGTCGATTGATAAAAAGCCTGAACTTGAGCTATAGTTAATAAACCGTCTAACCTCTTTAAGAGCGCCTGTCTGTAAAAATCAGACAAATTCCAAATTTCGCGGCAAGGGCGGAAAATTCGATTTCTTCCATATTTTAATGTTCGATAGGCTAGGGTATAACTAAAATCACTGTATAGTTTTTTCGGTGAAATATCTTTTCATTTCTAAGAAATATGTAAATAACGAAATTCCTTTAAAATCGTCATTTGAGGCGCTTAATTATTACTCAGGTTTGAGAGCCTCGCGCGCAAAAGCAAATCATTCTACCGTCATTAACACACTTAAATCTTTTTTTGCAATCTCTTAATATCTGTTGGAATGATTTTCTGGAATATTGCGTTGATCTTTGCATACGAAATAATTTAATTTCGAAGGCATAAAATTCAATGCAGTAAAAGTATTTCATGAATAAAATTAATTTTCACCATGTGCGAAACCTTCAAATCAATTAAGCTTCTGGTTGTAGAATGTTAGAAGGATGGTCTATAGATTCCGGTGAAAATTTCTTTGGGCAAATGATTAAGAGCGACGCGAGAACGTTTCAAAGTACGTAAAAAAATGCAAATATTTGACCTTCGGCGGTAAACTTTGAAGTTGTCAGACTTTAATTTTAGTCCGTGCCCATGTCTTAACGGATATAAGGTCAAAAAATAAACACATAGAAAAACATTTCTAAATGTTCTAACCTCATAACATGTTGTAAAAGACAGGTCCAAAGGCCATTTAATCGACACTTAAGCACGATTCTCTGGTTGTTCGTCGCATAAGTATGAGCTCGGTTTGTAACGTCCTATGTACACCGCGCAAAGACCGTTAACTGCCAAAGTTATTCCATGGTCGAAAACTAATCTTTGATCAACATCACGACTGCATCTTCTTCGACGGCTTGCTAAGTATTGCTTGGTTTGTAGGGCACGAAAATATTACAGCAGCCGTTTGTTTGTCACGCAATGAAATGTCATGGACATTTTAGCGGGGTTGAGGAGGGTGGAAATGCGAAAATGCTTGATTGAACAAGTACATACTCAAGGCAACACCAACAACAGCAGCAAGAATTAAGATAGTGATAGTTTAAGTGCGTTCTTTTTCCATTGCTAAAATCCAAATAATAATTTATTTATTTATTAGCGAATTCGATTGTGCGCGTGGGGTGGGTTGCTAGGAGCGTTGGCAGTAGTGGTGGTGGTGGGGGGTGGGGGAGTGCTACATTTTACAAAACTTATTGATGAAGATCACCTCATCTTTTACCTAATGTTATCCTTTTTTTAAATACAATAAATGCTAGTTAGAAATGACATATCTAGTTTTATTTTACTTTCTTTCATTTATTCATTTATTTATTCGCTTGAACGCAGATGACCCGCATTTCCGATTTAAATGGTTTATAGATTGGGGGCACCCAACGAGCAAATTAAGCAAACAAATATTAGAGGGATATTTCTAGGTTCCTTGTAACGTTTAAAGACTGTTTAAAGAGTTGTTTTAATCAGCTAAAAAAATTTGATCTGTTCGGATTTCTTAGCTGAAAATTGAAGTGCCCGAAAATTTTAGGAATGAAATCCTCATTTCAGAAATTGGTAGCTGAATGTCACCTTCGAAGAATTTCTCTGCGAACCCGAAAATGCTAGTTAGTTAAGAAATCAGTAACTTTTTGGCAATGCATTATCCGAAAGTCTTAGAACGGGTAGACTCTCCCGAACAGATATTTCATCGAAGTTTCTCGCCTTTTTGGGTGCCCCTGATAGATAGCAAGGAATCAACGTACCCCTACGAAAAATATTGTCTTTCTTTTGCTTCCTGAGGGAGAGTAATCCTAAGAGAACCAAAAATCACCCAGGAGCCAACCCTAAGTCTGGGTGACCGGTGGCTTCGGATGGTTATTCATCTGCGTGTTACAAAGTACTTTTTTGGGGGTGCAGTTTTTTAGATACCATCAAATTTATGATTACTAAATTAAACAATAACTAATTTAAAGTTCTTATTTAAGCCATTACATGTCTGGATGCTAACGGAAGGAAATGATGGTGTTACGTGCCGCGTGTGGGCGACAACATCATCCTTCTCGAGAGCACCCCTCCTGTCAGAGGCCCCATCAGGGAAATAATTTTTTTAAACAGAAACACCGGTTATTATTTATCAACTGAAAGAGATTATGGGGGAAGGGGGGGCTACCAGGGGAGGGAGGGAGGAGATAGGGTGTTTATTTGTTTTCAAAATTAGATAAATAGACAGGAGTGCGTAAAAAAAATTTGATGCTGAAACCAATTGTTTCCAGTATGTGGCATGATGATTGGTTTATGAGTTAGGCAAGAAAAGAAAGGTACGGGCTGGTTTTACACCAATCTCCTCCCACGCGCACCCCCCACCCCACTCATTCACCGGTCCATAAATAGTAACATTTTACCAGTGCCTAAAGTGTCACCAGTCATGTTGGAAACAGAGTACTCTTTCACATTTCAGACTGCATTCATTAGTTAACAGGGGCTGATTCTGCTCCTCCCTTTAGTTAGGTCTGTATGAACAGAGCACCATATCCTGTTATAAGTCTCATCCATCCGTCAAGAACAGCACTCTTACTTGCAGCGATAAGTTATGATCAGTCGATTAACCTACCACTGACATGCTGTTATAACCAGGTATAACTTTTTTCGAGTTTTTGTAGACAGGTTCGCATAGATAACAATTAATTAAGAAAAATAAAGGCTCAAAAAGCTGTTGAACTAAGGGAGCGTTTAATTAACCCTATTCTTTTCGGAAAAATGATACACATGCAGTGAAGACAAGAAATCCCTCCTGAGAGCTCGAGGTTTTTGGAGTTACTGGAGTAAAAAAAGGCTTTTAAATTATTATGTGTCAGCGAAAATTTGTAGAAATGTCTTCCCAAATTTACTTAAAAAGAAGACTGTTCCGCTTATTCTTAGATTCCAGATTCCGGAGTGCGGTCAGTCGAATGCAACCTAAGAATAGTGCAAGCCTTCAACCAATGGTAAATGCATACTATAGCGTTTAGCAAAGATGAAGCAAGCAAGTAAAGACGAAATTCCTTAAATAAACCGTTTTTCTTTTCTTTTTTTTGCTTTGTTTATTTTAGGCCACCGCCCCCCCCCCCACCCCTTTTTGGTTTATTGTCGAATGTGTTTTCTGATTTTGGGTCGGTCCGTCTGAAAAGGAAAAAGAATGTATATTGGAAAAGGAGTCTGGAGCTAGGAGGCCCGGTACCTCAGCATAATATCCGTGGAGCCTGGAAACAACAAGGTGTGGTTACAAAGTCAACATGGTGGCAATTGAGGAAGGAAAAATCGATGTCGTTCTTAAAATCAAACGTGAACAGGGAAAAAAGGATGAACCACCAAAACTGTAGTTGAAGTATGAAGTAAAAACTAAAACTCTGTAAGGCAAAAAACTGCTTATGTTTCAGATTAAAGTGACAATTGTTTGAAATTGCCTTCATTGCCTTTTGCATTTTTTTCTTTTCGAAAATGCGAAAATCTGGGTCGGTCGACGACGCTGAACGGAGAAAAAAAAGGGGATGGCCTTAGTATGTACTCTTTCAAGCATCTTAGCCCTAGCCCTCCCCTCTAAAATGCCGGCCCGTGATAGTATTGCGTGACGAACAAACGGCTGCCTGTGTAGTAAACGAATATCCAATTGACCTTTTATCCGGTTACGCCACGATCAAATACGCTCCACAGATTGGTCTCATGTTTATTTTAAGCTTGATGTGAAGGTTTGCTACAATAATTAATTCAAATCAGCTAAGAACACGAACAAGACAAACTAGGGATAAATAACAAACAAGGAATTTAAGTACAAGAATCATTACTTACATCTGGTGACGGTGAAGGCTAAATTATCGATGAAATCCAGTGGTTAGAAAGTTCAAACTCGCTATTTCGTTCGAAGCTTTGTCAATCGTTCTCAAGTCTCGAATTACTAAGTTCACTGCATAAGCCTCGGATTACAAATCTAATAATTATTAACTTTGAACGGTAACGCAATAGTCATATGTAACTGTTCTCCACATCCCGGCCCCCGATGAGGCACTTATGATGGCTCATCATAACACTTCCAGCTCCTTTGTTTCATCGATCTGTTGCAGCCTCTAGCAAACAAAGCTTTCTTATGGGACGAATCAGCGTGGAGCCCTTTGTCTTTACCTCCACGGTTCTCACAAGGCCATCTCTCCCTGGGAAGACTCTGGTAACTCGGCCAAGAAGCCAATGCCCTCTCGGAACCTTCTGGTCAGCTACCAACACTAAATCGTCAACTGCAAGGTTTCTTCGTGGGGAGGTCCATTTCTGACGCTTCTGAAGGGTTGGCAGGTACTCGTGTAGCCAGCGCTTCCAGTAGTGATCAGCAAGGACTTGGGATTGTCTCCATTTCTTGCGACTTACTAGGTCAGCATCGCCAAAGTTCCCCGTAGGTAAGTTCGTCGCTGGTCGTTGTAGCAAAAGGTGATTAGGAGTGAGAGCCTCCATATCTGTCACATCATCAGAATTCGGGCAGAGCGGCCTCGAGTTCGCAATTCCTTGTGCCTCGGAGAGAACTGTTCTCAACACTTCCTCGTCCACCATCCTTTCTCCCAGAATTGCTTTCACTGATCTTTTAATGCTTTTAATAAGTCTTTCCCATACTCCAGACATATGCGGCGCGTCTGGAGGATGAAAGACCCAATCGCAGTCGCGTACTCGAAGCTCGTCTTCAATTTGTCGGTGGTTCCACTGTTCAATAGCCTGCTGGAGTTCGCGTTCCGCTCCAATAAAGTTGCTGCCATTGTCGGAGCGCAACTGTTTCACACTTCCTCTTGTGTTAAGGAATCGCCGCAAAACCATTATAAATGCATCCGTTTCAAGTGATTGTGCAAGCTCGAGATGCACAGCTCTTGACGTCATACACACGAAGATGCACCCGTAGCGCTTAGCTGTTCCACGGCCACGCTTCACTTGTAGGGGGCCAAAGTAGTCAATTCCTGTGAACGTGAAGGGAGGTTCGTAGGGAGTTACTCTTATCTTCGGTAGTTCGGCCATCTCTTGAGTCATTCGTTCTGCATATCGCCTTCTGCATGCAAAGCAACCACCTATCACTCTCTTTATCTCGGATCTGCCTTTGACAATCCAAAAACGCTCCCGGAGCTTTGAAAGAAGATGCTCTTGACCACAGTGGCCGAGTTGCTCGTGATAATGCCTGATCAAGAGGGTGGTCACATGGTGCCTTTGAGGAAGGATTATCTGGTGTTTGGCATCATAGGTTATAGGCGCTTCGTTGATTCGACCCGAAACCCGAATAATGCGTTCGCCTTCGTTAATCATTGGCTTCAGTTTGACAATCTTGCTGGAGGGGCTGACTCCTTGCCTGTCACTTGATTTGCTTCTCTTGCGTGTAAGGTCCTGAATCTCTTGCTGGAATGTCTGTTGCTGGACCAGGGCGACCACTACAACGCTCGCTTTCTTAATATCACCAGTTGTTACTCTCTTGTGAGCAGCCTTTTTCCCGTTTTTCAACCATTCGATAAATTTGCCAAGCCAGGCTACACTCTTGAGTAATTTCGTCCAGCTTGAATGTCTCTCCAGTAATTCGTGCAGTTTGCGCTGGGTGCGCCCTTCGAAGTCCGTCATGGTGATTGTCTTCTCCTTCTTTAATTCGAGCTTATCAACAGGAATATCTTCAACTTTGTTCTGTGGCCAGTGCTCTTCTCGTTCCCAAAGAAACTGTGGCCCTCGTAACCACCTTTCATTGGCTAGAAACTGTTGAGGATCTAGGCCCCTAGAGCAGTCATCCGCAGGGTTAAGCTTTCCTGGACAGTGGCGCCATTGATCCGCGTCAGTCGCTTCGTTTATCTCGTTTATTCGATTTGCTACATAAGTCTTGAATCTCTTGTTTTCATTTCTGATGCAGAAGAGGGTTATGGTGCTGTCGGTCCAGAAGGTAGTTTCACTTATTGGAAGTTCAAGCTCAGTTTGTATGAACTTGTTCATTCGCACAGCCAGGACCGCACTCTGAAGCTCCATTCTGGGAATGGTTGGAACACGTATAGGGGCGTTCCGAGATTTTCCCAGCAGAAATGCACAGCTGATCGTTTCGTCTGGATACGTCGTTCTGAGGTATGAAACTGTTCCATACCCTTCCTCTGAAGCATCGCAAAAGTGATGTAGCTGGATTTCTACTTGCTTCAGGTCGATTGTGCATCTGAAAAGGCATCGGGGAACTTGTACTTTAGCCATTAACGGCAACAAACTCTTCCACTGGCACCATCTTTGGAGTAACTGACCCTCCAAAGGCTTGTCCCAGCTTCATTTCCTTTTCCAGCAATCCTGCAGAATCTGTTTGGCGGGTAGAACAACGGGTGCGGCGAAACCCAACGGGTCATAGAAAGACGATACACACGATAGAACCCCTCGCATAGTGTCAGGCTTATCGCAGCTTATCACTTTAAAGCCAAAGGTATCTTCCTTAATATTCCATCCAACCCCAAGTGCTCGTTCAACCGGGAGTTCCTCAAGGTCAAGGTTTATGGAAAGTACAGCTCTTTCGTCATTCGGGATAGCTTCGAGGACTGTAGGGCTGTTTGACATAAACTTTGTTAGTCGAAAGCCACCTCTCGCGAGCAGTGACATCAGGTCATTTGCCACTCGTATGGCAATTTCTTCGTTTTTCAGTGCTCTCAACATGTCGTCAACATAAAAATGTCTCAATACAGTGTCAATGACTATTGGGTCATACTTGTCTCGATTGTCTTCCGCAGTCCTTTTAAGACTATAGTTTGCACAGCACGGTGAGTCGGTTGCTCCAAACACGTGGACGGTCATGACATACTCGTCGGGAGGCTTATCGGTGTCACCGCTCCACCAGAGAAACCTGAATGCGTCCTGATCTTCGGGTGCTACTTTAACCTGATGGAACATAGCCTCGACGTCAGCCATAAGCGCCGTCCGGTCTTGCCTGAATCTCAACAAAACTCCAACTAGGTTACTTGTCATGTCTGGGCCCTGAAGCAAGTTCTGGTTTAGAGACGTTCCTTCATGCTTGGCAGCGGCATCGAAGACAACTCTCACCTTTCCTGGTTTGTTTGGATTCAACACTGCGTGATGGGGGAGATAATTAGTCTTCGAGGATGTCGTTTCAGCTTCAAGTTTCGAAAGCTTTCTTGCATACCCGCGATCGATGTAATCTTGCATGGTTCTTCGGTACTTGCTTTCGAGCTCGGGGTCTTTCTGGAACTTTCGTTTGAGACTGCTAAGTCGGGCTTCGGCAATTTTTCTGTTGTTGGGTAGCTGTGGGTTGTCATTCTTCCACAACAGACCAGTCTCATAATGGCCCTCGGTCATTCTTGTCGTCTTCTGAAGGATGCTCTCTGCCCTACGGTCCTCCACAGACGCTAACCTATGGACTTTATCTTCTAGCCCAATCTTCTCCGTGCTCCAAAAGTTCTCTACTTGACGAAGGAGTAGTTTATCGCTGTCGATGAAATTCACGCTGGCTTCTCTCTGTCCGTCAGTTTTCCCTTCCATGGTACCAGCTATGGTCCATCCAAGTGCTGTCTTGGTGGCATACAAATCACAATTTTCGTCTTCAGAAACTCTAACCTCCTTCACTATGTGGGCCTTTCTCACGTCCTCGCCAATGATCACAGATACCTGCTTTACTTCTACTTCTGGGATGCTGATATCTGCGAGGTGAGGATATCTTTCGTAGTTTATCTCGTGTGGCAGAACCTTTTCATTGATATCTAAGTCGCCAACAAGTCCCCCTCTAACGTTAAGTACTGGCTCGCCTTCCGCGGGTTCGGCTGCTTGCAGCGCAAAGGAAACTTCTTTGAACATGCGGTCTTGCCTTCCAAGGACTGTGGTTACTGCAACCGGAAGCGCAGGGCCATCGATGTTTAATCTTTCTGCAATATCTGAACTAATTATAGTTCCTCGACTACCGTTGTCTAGGAGCCCATACGTAGTCAAAGATCTTCCTCCATTTGATAACACTTTCACTGGGACCACATGCAGCAATACCACGGCCTTATAGTTCTCGTCTGTAAGTGTTGTGTAGGACTCTATTCTTCCTTTATCTTCTGATCCGCGCTCACTTGAACGATTTGGCAATGAAGGTACTTGTTGTGACGGCGAGTTCCGGTGAAGCAGCTTATTGTGAGGGTAGCTCGTTTGGCATGTACATTTCTCTCGTGAAGGGCATTCCGCTCTCATATGCCCCGCCGTTAGGCATATGTGACAGAGTTTCCGTTCTTTTACTATTTCCCATCTTTCCTCGACACTCTTCCTTTCGAATACCTTGCAATGTTTCAGCAAATGTTTTTCAGTGCAGCATGGACAAGGTGCTGCCAACTGGTCTTCTGTGTCTTCCACGCTGGTCGCCATTGTTGATAATTGCCGGAAAGGATTGGAATTGTTCGGAAGTGCAGCTTGTCTGCCCTGTTTTGGCGCTGAGACTGAGGCTTTGGATCTTGTTGCCAGATGTCCAAACTGTGGATCGTTCATTATTCGGACTTGCCTATTTACTAGGTTGAAGACGTGGCTTAAGTCTGGACCAGTGGCTGTTTCATCACGAACCTTAGGAACCTTTTTCGCCCAGTCCATTTGCATATAGTAAGGTAACCGATCAATCACCCTTACGATGTTCGCTGAAGCATTTATTTCGTGACGATAACTTTCGTTGTGACTAAGAACCTTTAGGCAGGTACGAAGGTGATTTCTTAGTTTGATGAGGGCATCTTTGTCCCCACTTTCGATCCTGGGTCCTTCAGTAATCTGTCTAATGCATGCACTTACAACCTTCGCGGGATGTCCGTACTGTCCTTCGAGGATTAGCATTGCTTCCGAGTAGCCATCTCCTTCCACTTCACAATGCTTAATAGCTTCTTTGGCATCTCCGTCAACAAAACTCAATAGGTAAGTGACTTTCTCCTTCTCGGTAAAGCCTCTTTCGTCTAGCCAGTCTTGCATCCTTTGCTTAAATACCGGAAATTCAGCGGAATCACCAGCAAACTTCGGGGGATTCGGTTTAGGAATTCCTTGTCTTTGTAGCATGGCTTTCATGACCGTCGTTGTCTCTGCGTTTTGTTTCATTACACCAACCAACTGCTGATTCAACTGTACTAGCGCGTCCGCGAGGCTCTGGTCAAGAGTGGACTGGTTTGACTTCTCACTCAGAGGCGTCCCTTTGCGTGTACTAGCGTTTCCCGGTTCTATCACGGTAACCTTTACTTCTTCTTTCGGGGTTGTCGACGGCAGAGGCTGATATCCTTCGAGTTTCGAGGAAAACGGGCGCTCTTGGATAGGGGTGGAAATAGAAGCCTTTTTATCAACGAGAGTAACGTTCTCCTCCATTGGCGATTCCGGTATTTCATTCTTCAGATTCTTCAAATTCAGCCGCTGACCGCTGCTGCTACTCAAGGTTTCATTCTCCAATTGTTCATCAACTGCTAATAGCTCTGCTTCGTATTGCGCACATTCCGCTTCGTCCCTCAGGTCTTGGAGCCTTTCTTCCAGTTCTGCTTGGGCTCTTTTGCTTTCCAATTCCACTCTCGTTTTCTCTAATTCAACCAGTTCCTTTATTTGTCTTTGCTTTAACTCGGACTTTCTCTCGGCTTGTTGCAGTTTGAGCTTAGCGATTTGGGCAGACCTGGCAGCCGAGCGAGCTTTAGAAGACGTTGAAGATCTTCTCGAATTAGCAGAGGATGCACGGTTAATATCAGACTTGTCGTCGTTAATTTCCGACTGTGAGTGTACGCCGTCAGCAAGGGTGATAGAATTAGGATTTTTCAGAGTGCTATTTCGAGTCTACCGAAAGCGTAGCGTATTCATCATATGCACGCTGGAAGTTTTGCCATTCGAGAGCCATTTTATCAAACTCCAGTTGGACGTCCTCGCGATTAACAACAACGTCGAGACGAGATATTTTATTAAGCATCGTTTCAATTGCTTTAGCGTGTTTTTCTAAGTCATCCTTCAAACCTTTTCGGTGCAATTCGTTGAAGAAACTAGCGTATTTCGGGTTTGGTTTTCTTTCGCGCGCCGATCTTCTCAGTGCAACCTCGACCTTTGTTTCATCAAGATCACGATCTTTACCGCCCTGTGCGGCCATTGTTTCATTTTCCGCCATGTGCGAACATCAAACGTCTATTCCAGAATTCAAGTCCATGCACATCTCCTTCTTTTTTCCAGATCAAACTTTGTAGTAAACGAATATCCAATTGACCTTTTATCCGGTTACGCCACGATCAAATACGCTCCACAGATTGGTCTCATGTTTATTTTAAGCTTGATGTGAAGGTTTGCTACAATAATTAATTCAAATCAGCTAAGAACACGAACAAGACAAACTAGGGATAAATAACAAACAAGGAATTTAAGTACAAGAATCATTACTTACATCTGGTGACGGTGAAGGCTAAATTATCGATGAAATCCAGTGGTTAGAAAGTTCAAACTCGCTATTTCGTTCGAAGCTTTGTCAATCGTTCTCAAGTCTCGAATTACTAAGTTCACTGCATAAGCCTCGGATTACAAATCTAATAATTATTAACTTTGAACGGTAACGCAATAGTCATATGTAACTGTTCTCCACAGCCTGTAATGCAGAAAAGACTGTAAACGCCGACATTTTTGCCATTCTAGCAGCGATCAGATGTATTATTTTCGTGTACTATAAACCAAGCAATACTGAACAAATGACTAAGCCGTCAAGGAAGATGCAGTTGTGATAAAATGCGCCTAAAATTGATCAAAGGTTGGTATTCCACCATTGAATACGTTGACATGTTGCGCGGTGTACATCGGCCGTTACCAACAGCGGGCAGGAGGGATCAAAAAAAGAGCGACGAACGACCAAAGAATCGTGCTTCAATGGCCCTTGGACTAGTCTTTTACAGAATATTATAAGGTTAGAACATTTCGAAATGTTTTTCTCAGTGCCTATTTTAACCTGATATGGACACGGACCAAAAATTTATGTTGACCAGCAACTTCACAGTTTACCGCCGAAGGTCAAATATTTGCATTTTTTTACGAACTTTGAAACGCTCTCGCATCGCTCTTAATCATTTGCCCAAAGAAATTTTCACCGGTAACTATAGATCATCCTTCTACAATTCAACCACCGGAAGCTTAGTCGATTTGAAGGTTTCGCACATGGTGAAAATTAATTTCATCCACGAAGTACTTTTACTGTGGTGAATTGTATGCCTTTGAAATTAAATTTTTTCGTATGCAAAGAACAACGCCACATTCCTTAAAATCATTCCAACAGATATTTAGAGATTGTAAAAAACGATTTGAGTGTTTTAAAGGCGGTAGAATGATTTGTTTTTGCGCGCGAGGCTCTCAAACCCGTGCAATAATTTAGAGCTTCAAATAACGATTTTCACGAATTTTCGTTATTTGCATTTTTCTTTTAAACTAAAGGATATTTCACCGAAAAAACTATACAGTGATTTTAGTTGTATCCTAGCCTATCGAACATTAAAATATGAAAGAAATCGAATATTCCACCCTTGCCGCGATATGTTTGATTTTTACGGACAGGCGCTCTTAAGGCTCATTTGAAGACAAGCGTTTGATAATATTTTGTGACGAATTTGTTTTACTCAGATCACACTCGGCATCTAATTGCGACCCAACAAAGAAACATAATAGAAAACATAACTCAACAAAAAGATGCTGCGAAAACAAAGGTCCACCGCAATGGTAGGTATTGTTGGAAGGCGAACAGTTTGTTTGCATGCAATGGTTTTGGAACCACCATCGAACGTGGTTATAATATTTTATTGTAACTTTAACAATCCAATTCAACTTATGTAAAGCATATTATTCTAAGTAGTAATAATATTTCAGCATGTATATATGCAACTGAAAAAACATGTCGAAATGTCTCAGTGGGAATTACTAGAACTTTGTGTCATCACGCATATAAACAAGGACGATCAGATAGCGTCTTTGATCAAATGCGGGAGAAATCTACTTTAAACTTCAAGGGTGATATGGTAAAAATATTCGACTTTCGGCAGGAATGTAAAACTTTAGTATCAAAGGAAACTGTGGGATATATCGAATGGTAAAATACACTTACTCTAGAAGATTTGAGAAAACTGATAACAAAAGACTGCTAGTTTAAACCGTGAACAAAAACAGTAAAGTTGAATCAATGCAGGTTCTTATAATTCTGTGATAAAGAGAAGTGAAAACAAAATTGTCCAACGTGCTGGCAGTGCAAGTAAAGTAAGGCTTGTTTGGAGTGAGACTATACAATGGACACATTAAAGATAAACTCACGTACTCACCCGAGGTAGACACTGAATAAACCATCACTGTTAGAATTACAGCTCGACAGTAAATGATGCGATAAAACTCCATCGCAGAACCACACATTGCGGACAGCTATGCCCGCTTATCGTTCGGCGACTATTTCAGTTGCGAACAACAAGGAAGCGGGAAAACAGTCTTCACAATTATAAGCGAGTTTGATGCATTTTAATCAGATGAAAACAGGCCGATAGATGACGTTTCGGTAAGAAAATAAGGATATTTAATTTCAACTTAAAAATATCTGCTAACTATTACGAGCTTTTTCATATGTAAAATACACGAACCATTAAATGGTGCATCATCAAGTTTCCGTTTTCTTAGTCTTGAACAAAAGAATTAATTAACTACAACTGCGGTTTTCTAAAACCGAGCAAGGGTAAAAATACAGAAATGTTAATAATTATTGCGATTTAAAAGTAACTCGGTCACGAACGATTAAAAGTTTTTGTTCTCTTTTTTCCCAGTCAGGCTTAGAAGTCGCACTACGTTGTTTAACATAATATATATATTTAGGCGAGCCTAAAAGCGGAGCTCTACAGTTCTTTCCTTATTGTATGGTATTTACCGATAAAATAAAATCTATGCCAGAACTCGAGCCAGGACTCTAGTAAGGACTTCTGTATTGTGATAATATATTTTGTTTACTGTTTTGCTGCAGAGCCACAGCCACCATTCAAACATGTGCTGACGTACATTTCGATTTATCATCGGCCTTTGCCACGTTGTATCAAGGGACTACATGACTATGAGCATAAACCATTTTGCTTCATCACAGTTGGCTGAGTCACAATTTTGTAGTGCACCTATCAGTGTCAAGCCCGAGGGGGGGGGGATCGGGAATAGGGTGGGGATTTTGACATTTTCTGAAAAAAATTATCAAAATCCCCACCCCCCGGGCAAAAAATAATTGTCAAAGGTATCAAAATCCCCTTCAGTCCTTGTTGCACTCAAGAGGAAAGCAATAAGATTCCCCACCCTGGGGCTATGATGTCCGATCAAAATCCCTACCCTGGGGATATACGTCACAGTCAAATTCCCGACCGCCCCCCCCCCCTCCTCGGGCTTGACACTGATAGGTGCATAACATGTATCGTTGACATTTTAACCTCAAGAAACTGAAATATTCCACAACAAAACAAAACGTTAAAACCCCAAAGTGGGTACTCTTCGACATCACCCAAAAAAGAAGACCAATACTTTGTTCGCCTTGTTTTGACTATTTCATGGCGTCATTTTTGTGAGCTATAAGAGTAAAGACGATAAAAAACTGCCCTTCGGTAACACCGAAAAACATTGAGCGAAAATGACTTTTTCGTTGTGAAAAGTGACTGCGGCAAGATAAGCCATGAATCAACTCAGGTGATCAACTGCAAATGGTTGAGAATGGTTTTATTCTTGATTTCGATTATTAGTAACCTAGGCAAAATTATTGCTTTACTAAGAATTGCTGCGAGGGACAACATATTGCTGGTATTTCCAAAGCTGCAGCTGTTAAAAATCGCGTTTACTTTTGGCAAAGGGTTGTTCTTTGCGAGAGTTTTCCAAGTGTCAAACTTATCAAGCGGCACTGAGGTTATAAACCATCTGGACTTCGCTTAGCTTTTCTTCAACAAATTTTGTGCCCTAAAAAGAGCGACAGCAGGAAAAAACGAAACGTTTTAGGATCCAAGATGAAATATTGGATAGAAAACATTTGGAAAAACAAGAGTCTAAACTAATTTGACATGAAAGCGTGAAAAAAACAAAACGTAAGAAAAAAGAAACCGATGCGAATGTCTCTTCGACGTTTCTCGTAGAAATCAGGAAAAATAAGATAAGTAACAAACTGAGACAAATCGCTATTCAATTTTTTTGGCATAAGTGTCCATATAAAAGACAAAACAGGAGTACTAACCTGCGCACAGTTTAAGTCAGTCAACAATCACTCCGAACGCAGAGCTAAGCAGAAGCCGTCGTTTCACACAAAAGTAAGTCTTATTACTTCATATGCCTATCAACGAAGCTTCTTCAATTGAGGATTTTAGCGGCAAAACCGTCCAGTTTAACTCACAGCAAGGTCCGAAGACAGCGCATAATTACTGAAACCTTGCCAGACCACACGATCTTTTCTCTTCATGCAAACTTCTGCAGGCAAACACGAGGAAAAGCTGAAACTCCACGACACTTGGTAATGTTTTTACAGCTTGACAAGAGACGCTCTCTTTTTCGCTGTTCCTCACTATAATTTCGTCTCTTTTCTCGATCTTTTTGTTGTTCTTTCTCCTGTTGCTCGTCAGTACGATTCAGCCTGTTTACTCGAGCCCTTTCATGTTCTTTCTCCCGTTGCTCGACAGCACAATTCAGCCGGTTTGTTCGTGCTCTTTCTCCCGCTGTTTGTCACCGATATTCTGCCTGGTTACCCGTGCCCTTTCTTGTTCTTTCTCCCGTTGTTTGTCACTGATACTCCGCCAACGAATTGACAAAACTGACTTTGTTTTAAAACTGTCTTCAAAATTTGGCCATGCAATTTCCCGCCACAAAAACGCGGGTTAAGTACTACGTGTATGGACAAATGATCTGTCCAAAAACAGTCCAAATGGAAGCGCGCCAACATGCGAGCTTGCACACGAAAGGGTTAACTGGAGTGTCACATTTGACTTTGGCTTATATAGAGGGGGTGGACGGTCGTACGTACGTACGGACGGGCGTACGGTGACGTCATGACCAAATTTTCTCGGATCGATGGGTTACCATATTTTCTTATCAATGGTGCTCCGCGCGCGCGGAGCTCCGCTATTAAGATTTCATTTCAGTTGTGTCTGTACAACTCTGACAACGCCGTGTGATTCAATGTGTTTCTAAAGTGCATGAAATTCAAGAATAGCTTTGAATGTGGAATCAAACAGGCTTAATCAAACTGCATGCTCTTATTCAGAAATGAAATTCAACCTCGCTGGGCAAACGTTTTGCATCACTGGCAAGTATGGCTGTTTTTCAGCTGCATGTCCATTTCAAAACGTCCTGGAGAGAAAATTACTAAAATGATAGGAAAACCTTATGTCTCCACCTAAAAAGGAAAAGTTCGCTCAGGGCAGATTATTCAACTTGTTTTGAAAAGTGCGCCTAGGCTTGTAAAGCTTCAACAATTCCAAGAAATATGTCGTTTATAAGACTAAAGACGCTATTCTAAGCGGAAGGCTAAAAACTCCAGTGGCAAGGTGAGGTGGTTTAGAAAATACCCCGAATCTATATGAAAGATGTTAACAAAAACGCTGAACTGGATCAACAGTTGCTGCAACTTCTATGATGACAGGCTAAGACAGAGACGAGGAATGTCTCTAAATCTGCTTGTGGTTGCACCGCTTTGGTGAATTTGAATAAAAATAAAGTCTTTACACTAGGCTGTCAAGTAAGCCGACTTAAGAGCTGCTAAGGTTTACTTTACCAAGATGTGTATGAAGGCTTAAATTTAAATAAAATCTCAAGTCACTTTACTCTGCATCTCCATGATTAAAGTCGAAAAGTTCAAACGATTCAAGAAAGTTTCAAGTGACTTGAAAACCATCCTATCAATGGACTTAACCAACATGGGGTTCCTTGAGCTTTGAGGCGGGCGAAGCATGTCAATCAATCTTAATTAACTGCCTTAGAAAATAAACTAAAGTTGTCTTTGAAGTGAGAGACATCACTTGCGTGTAAAGCGTTAAGTTAGAAACATTTACTTCAAGGCCCAAAAATTTACTTGACTTGAAATATTCCTTAGTTTATTTTTCCTCTGGTGTTAAGACTGTCAATATCTTCTACGACGCAGCTGACATCTGAGTCGTTCGGCAGACGACACTACACCCACATAATGGTAGAGCGGGAAATTTCAAGGGTAGCTTAAAAACAAATAAATGAACTTATGTTTAAGGCGTGTTGTGAAGACACAAAGTTCCTGTGTAAAGCTTCTTAGATGGAATTTTATGAAATGACCCAACACTGAATGAAGTGAAACAGTGAACAAATAGATTTCACCTAGGATGAAGAGGGAAAAAAAGCTGTCGAGTTTAGTTGGGTGATAATTGGCTAAAGATGAGGCAGACAGGATGGCTTCATCGGTGAATTTTGCGCTAACTTATTCCTTGTTTGCTGAGAAAAAACTTACTTTCAAATTATCGATTTTAGGTAATGACTTTAAATTATTACCAACCAACCGCTCCATAAAATACACCAATTACAGAAGTTTTAGCAGGAAGACGCATCGTGAAGGGGGTTCCGCAAAGAAGATCTTGATTAATTTGTCAATCAAGAGTGAACAGGGAACTTGCTTGAGATACTTTTTAATAGAGTTTGTAAGGTTTGGTTTCGCAACTTTTTGAACGGCGGAAGTTCAGAAATAAATATATTATTTTCAAATTATTCCTGGTTGCTAGAACTCAGCAAACTCTGCTTGCTCCTGCACCACGTTTGGTGAATTTATATAAAAATATCTGCTACGACGCAGCTGATACCTGAGTCGTCCGGCCACGCTACACCCACATAACAGTATCGTGGGAAATTTAGAGTAGCTTAAACACAAATCAATGGACTTATGTTTAGGTCGTGTCGTGAAGACCCAAAGTTCCGGTGTAAAGCTTCATAGATGGAATTTTATGTAATAACCTAACAGTGTATGAAGTAAGAGTTGAACAAATAAATTCCATTTGGCAGTGCTTGTGTACTTTGATAACGCAAGTTTAAGTCGTGTTGTGAACACACAAAGTTCAGGTGTAAAGCTTCTTAGATGGGATTTTATGAAATGACCTAAAACTAGATGAAGTAAAACAGTGAACAAATAGATTCCATTTGGCAGAGCATATTTTGGTCTGAGTTTAGCCTGGACTGCAACAGCAGCTGGTTGCTTCGTCTTTCTCCATTGGGCAACGTAAAAA
>OX419347.1:7120992-7123492 GCA_948470475.1 Galaxea fascicularis
GTGGAACAAAGCAAAGATGAATGCGCTTGGGACCTGCAAACTGCTTGTTGAAAACCCAAAAACTTTGATGAAGTACATGGTGAAATTTGTTGTTGTTGAAGAAGAGCTTACCCCACTGCTCAGCCGCAAGGCTGCTGAAAAGATGAATCTCATCACAGTTAACTATGACTTGTTTGAGAATGTCAGTAGTGTGGTAGATAACACAGATATCTTAGATGGTTTTCCTGACATCTTCAATGGGGACGTTGGCACCTTTCCTGGGTCTGTACGCTTGACTCTGAAGCCTGATGCAGAACCAATACTACGCCCTCCAAAACGATTGCCGATTGAGTTAAAGGAACCTGTGAAACTAGAACTTGACAGGCTGGTTGATATCGGAGTTCTTGCTCCGGTAGATGAACCCACTGATTGGGTAAATCAGATGGCAATTGCTACCAAGAAGGATGGAAGCCTACGGATCTGCATAGATCCACGTTCTTTGAACCTCGCATTAAAGCGAGAGCACTACCAATTACCAGTCCTTGATGACATCCTTCCTCACCTTGCTAAGGCCAAAGTCTTCAGTAAAGTTGACCTTAGCCATGGCTATTGGCACTGTGTTTTGGAAGAAGAGTCTAGCCTGCTTACCACCTTTTCTACCCCTTTTGGAAGATATCGGTGGACACGCCTTCCCTTTGGGCTTTCTGCAAGCTCGGAAATATTCCAAAAAAGACTGATACAAGCCTTAGAGGGTCTTGTGGGTGTGGCCTGCATAGCAGATGACATCTTGATCTATGGTGTTGGCGACACGCTTGATGAAGCTACACAAGATCATGACAAGAACCTCTCTATGCTATTAGAACGCTGCTGCCAGAAGTCCATCAAGCTCAACAGGGACAAAGTGGTGCTGAGGGTGCAACAGATAGATTTCATGGGACACCTGCTGACTGCACAAGATTTGAAACCTGACCCAAACAAAGTGCAAGCCATTCTTAAACTAGAAACGCCTGAGACTAAAGAAGACATCGAAAGACTGAATGGCACCGTTAACTACCTCGCTAAATTCTTGCCAAGGCTTTCTCAAGTCATGGAGCCACTCAGGAGACTTACCCAGTCAGGGGTTGAGTGGTACTGGGGAAATGTTGAAGACAAAGCTTTCAATGAGGTGAAGCAGCTAGTCACTCAAGCTCCAATTCTTGCTTATTACTGCCCAGAAAAAGAACTGGTCATACAGTGTGATGCGAGTGGCCTGGGCCTTGGTGCTGTGCTTATGCAAGATGGTCGTCCCCTTGCCTACGCCAGTAGGGCTCTAACAGATCCAGAGACTCGCTATGCAACCATTGAAAAGGAAATGTTAGCCATTGTGTTTGCGTTGGAGAAATGGCATCAGTTTGTCTATGGTCGCCATGTTGTTATTAGAACAGACCACAAGCCTCTGGAGTCTATCGCGAAGAAACCGCTTGATAGGGCACCAAAGCGCCTACAAGGTATGCTCCTCAGAAGTCTGGCCTATGATGTAGAAGTCCAGTACACTCCTGGTCACACCCAGCACCTGGCAGACATGATGAGCAGATCGTTCCTCCCAGCTCATGGTCAGGTAGCTTCCAGTGAATTTGAGACTGTCAATGCGGTTCAGTTCCTGCCAATGCGCCAAGAAAGGAAACAAAAAATCCAACTGGCCACTGCACAGGATGAAACCCTGCAACTGCTTATGAACACCATACTGAAAGGATGGCCTGAGGATAGATTAAAGCTTTCCCCTCAACTGACCCCCTACTACAGTATGAGGGGTGAACTTAGTATTTATGATGGACTAGTGTTTAAGGGGGAGCGCCTTGTTGTACCTCAAGGACTGAGAGCCGAAATAAAGCAAGACATACATGCATCACACGCTGGTGTAGAAGGTTGTCTAAGGAGAGCAAGGGAGAGCGTCTATTGGCCTGGTATGAACTCCGAACTCCGACACTGGATCTCAACCTGCGAACCCTGTAGAATGTTTGAAGTTTCACATGGCAAAGAGACTCTCATGAGTCATGATATACCGCAGAGGCCTTGGGAGAAAGTTGCTGTGGACCTCTTCACCCAGGACCAGAAAGAATACTTGGTGACAGTGGATTATTACAGTGGTTACTGGGAGTTGGACAAACTATGCAGTACTGACTCTAGAACTGTGGTCAGCAAGCTTAAGGCCCACTTCGCAAGGCATGGAAGTCCATGTCAACTTATTAGTGATAATGGGCCTCAGTTCGTAGCTGCAGAATTCCAAAAGCTGACAAAGGAATGGGACATTGAACATATGGTCACTTCCCCTTACAACAGTAAGGCAAATGGTAAAGTTGAGGCTGCAGTGAAGTCTGCCAAGAAACTGCTACGCAAGACTGCCAAAGGTGGTGATGATTTCTATTTGGGACTCCTTGCTGAACGTAACATCCCATCACAGGGAGTTGGGAGCAGCCCAGTTCAGAGGCTCATGAATAGGAGGACAAGGACACTCCTGCCCACAACTGGTCCTCTCTTGGAA
>OX419347.1:7128492-7133492 GCA_948470475.1 Galaxea fascicularis
AGATAATCCAGAGCATATAAGAGAAATTAACAGGGAGTCAGTTAGAAAACGAAAAGCAAATAATCCAGAGCATATAAGAGAAAAGGACAAGCAGGCAGTTAAAAGGCGAAAAGCAGATAATCCAGAGTATATACAGCATGTAAGAGAAATTAATAAGCACTCAGTCAGAAAACAAAAAGCAAATAATCCAGAGCGCATAAGAGAAATGAACAAGCAATCAGTTAAAAAACGAAAAGCAAACAACCCAGAGCATGTGAAGGAAACAAAGAAGAAGTCTGCAGAAAAACAAAAAGCAAACAATCCAGAGCAGAGGAGAGAAGCTAATAAATGGTTTTTTAACAAAAGGAAGGCGAATAACCCAGAGTATGTAAGAGAAATCAACAAGCAAGCTGTGAGACGACGAAAAGCACATAACCTAGAACAAGTAAGGGTAATTAATAAACGGTCTTTTGAAAAAAGAAAAGCTAATAACCCAGAATACATCAGAGAAAAAGACAGAAATTCTAAAAAAGAAAAGCTCAAAACAGTTTCCTGTTTCCAAACATCAAATACACTCAATGAAACACTATCTCGGCAGGAGCCAAATACCTATACATTGCAACTAATGTTTGGCAGTGACCAGTTGCAAGCACACGAGAAAGATTGTGCAATTTCCATGGTTAATTTGTTTCATAAGAACATTGCACATGCGCCAGAATATGTATGCACTTGTTGTGATCAGTTGTGGTACAGGTCCTCTGTCATGAAATGTGATGAAAGTAAGTACAGAATGTGTTCACAAGATATTATCAAATCTTGTCTTACTGGGTTTAAAAGTGTTAATGACACAGAATGGATTTGCATAACATGTGATTCAAATCTGAAGAAAGGCAAGTTACCCAGTTGTTCTAAGGCTAATAAAATGAATTTCCCTGACAAACCTGATGTATTGAATCTGACTTCATTAGAAGGGCGACTGATATCGCCACGTATACCTTTTATGCAAATCCGTGAACTACCAAGAGGTGGTCAATTGTCTGTTCATGGAAACATTGTCAATGTCCCTAGTGATGTCAATACAACTGTTCATTGTCTGCCAAGGCAAGTAAGTGAATCACAGACTATTCCTATAAAACTCAAAAGGCGTCTCAGTTATAAGCATCATTATCAGTTTCAGAATGTTAGACCAAAGAAAGTATTAGATGCAGCCAAATATCTCGTAGACACAAGCGATTTATTCAAAAAAGAAGGGATACAAGTACAAAATACATGGCCAAGTGACAGCTGTAATTCTTGTGACAATGAAGATTGGCAACAATTTGTTGAACACCCCAGTGATCAAGTTGGTACGTGTAAACTTGTTTCAAAGGATAAAACAGAAGATGTAAGCAACAGCAATATTTCTTACACTGAAAGTCAAGACAAAACAGTTGATAATGATGATGACGATGATGACTGGTGTGAAGTTCAGGAACGCCCTTCAGGAGTTACAGATACATTACTACAAGAAGCAAATATAGCAGAAAATGTTGACAGAATTATTAGTTTTGCACCTGGTGAAGGCAACAAGCCCTTAGGAATATTCTTGGATAAGGACTCAGAATACCTTTCATTCCCTTCAATATTTTGTGGAAAACAAAGGCCTGACAACAATGAAAGAAAGGTCCCTGTATCATACAGTACTGTTGCCAAGTGGGAGTTAAGAAGTCGGGATAGAAGAGCTGCAATGTCTGTCCCTAATATCTTTTATAAGCTAAAAAAGCTGCAAATCAAGCAAATTCAAGATAGTGCTTGTATTTCGCTCAGAAAGTGTAAGTTGAAAGGGAAACATTACACTGCTGGAGACTTGAAATCTGAAGATTATCTCAATAAGCTTGTGCACCTTGATGAAGGTTTCAGAGTTTTAAAAAATGTAAGAGGGTCACCACCCTATTTTGAAAAGTGCAAAAAAGACTTGTTTGCTATGATTCGTCAGCTTGGCAATCCAACATGGTTTTGCTCTTTTTTCAGCTGCTGAAACAAGGTGGTCTCATCTTCTGAAAATGTTAGGTAGAATTGTTGAGGAAAAAGAGTACACTGATGATGAAATTAAGCAAATGACTTGGCAGCAAAAATCTGATCTTATTCAAAAAGATCCTGTCACTTGTGCTAGAAACTTTGAGTATATGGTACAGTTATTTATTCGTGATGTTTTAAAGAGCAGTGTTATGCCAATAGGAGAAATAGCTGATTATTTTTACAGGGTAGAATTTCAGCAAAGAGGAAGCCCACATATTCATGGATTGTTTTGGATAAAGGATGCTCCACAATATGAACATGATTCAAATGAAAAGATTGTTGAATTTGTTGACAAATTTATCACTTGTCATAAACCAAACAGTTCAAGTGAAATGGAAGACCTTGTAAATTTGCAACTGCACAGACATGCCAAAACATGTAAGAAAGGTGGGAATAAGATATGTAGATTCAACTTTCCATTGCCTCCAGTGCCTGAGACAACAATATTGCGGCCTCTTGAGGAATCTAGCTATGGTGATCAAGAGATTAAAGTAATAAAAGAAAATTCTGAAAAAATCACACACCTTCTTGACAGTATGAAATATGGTGAGGATATAAGCTTTGAAGATTTTCTGAAAAAATTACAGTTGACTCCAGAAAGTTATGTTATAGCTATCAGGTACTCACTGAAGCGTGATACATTATTTTTGAAAAGACTGCCATCAGAAATAAGAATTAATAGTTACAACACTCACTTACTTCAAGCCTGGCAAGCAAACATGGACATACAATATGTGTTGGATCCTTATGCATGTGCTACATACATACTGTCTTACATTACAAAAGGCCAGCGAGGTATGAGCAGACTGCTAGAAAAAGCATCGGAAGAAGCAAAAGCAGGGAACAAAGATATTACAAACAGAGTTAGACATATTGGAAACAAATTTCTCAATGCAGTTGAAGTCAGCGCTCAAGAGGCAGTTTATCTTGTGTTACAAATGCCTCTAAGAAGATCCTCTCGTGATGTTCAGTTTATTAGCACCTCCCCTCCAGATGAAAGAACTTTCTTGTTAAAGAAACTAGAAAAACTAAAAGAGTTACCTGATAGTTCGCCTAACATAGAATCGGACAACATAATTAAGCGGTATCAAAGGAGACCAAAACAATTACAGAAGTTGTGCCTTGCTGACTTTGTTGCATGGTTTGACTGTGTTAAGGACACAGATCATGATGGAAATTGTAGTGAACTTTCAATCACAGCTTCTGCTGACTTTATTCCTGAAACTAATTTTGATGACAACACAGATGATGATCCTAGTCTTAATGTCAGTGATCCTGAATGTGAATTACATGAATATAAAATAAAAGGAGGTATGCGATTGGTAAAACGGAAGAGGCCAAGGATCATCCGATCTGTAAGATACCATAAAGATAAAGACCCAGAAAATTATTTTAGAGAGCAACTCATGCTTTATACACCATGGCGAAATGAAGAAACAGATTTGATAAAGAACTTTTGTACCTACCAACAACATTTTGAACAAGTTAAGAATGAAGTTACCAAAAATAAGTGTCAATTTGAATACCATTCAGAAATACTAGATAAAGCAATGGAGGATATGAGAAATGCTGAATGTGACAGCTTTGACAGTGTTGCTCCGAATGCAGAACACATCAGTAAGCAGGACTGTGTTGTTAAAGTCAAACCTAGTGAATTGTTTGGTTGCTTTGACCCTGGAAAAAACAAGCAACATAGCCAGTATGATTTGCTTGATGATATTGGTATTTTCCCTAGATCCAATGACCAGGAAGAACTTGTTGCAAAGCGCATAACTGATGATGAATATCGAAAACTTGTGCAATCCTTAAATGAGAGGCAAAGACAATTTTTTTACCATGTTTTGCATTCTATTGAAACAAAGGATGAACCTCTTCATCTGTTTTTATCTGGTGGTGCAGGTGTTGGGAAATCTACAGTAACAAATGCATTATATGAAGCACTTCTCAGGTATCTCAATACCATTGCTGGTGAAAACCCTGATGATGTAAAAGTGATCAAAATAGCCCCTACTGGCAAAGCAGCATTCAATATCAAAGGAAATACATTACATGCTGCCTTTAAAATACCTGCTAATAGAGGTTTTGAGTATTGTGCATTGGACAGTGATAGACTGAACACCATTAGATCACAACTGAAAAAACTGAAAGTGGTGTTTATTGATGAGATTTCTATGGTTGGAAGTGGCATGTTCAACTTTTTGAATTCAAGGCTACAACAGATAATGGGAACTAAGGAGCCATTTGGTGGAGTAAGCATAATTAGTGTTGGAGATCTTTTCCAGTTAAAGCCAGTGTTTGACAAGTGGATATTTGAAAATTCTCAAACAGGCTAAAGTTCGCTAGGAAGTAACATTTGGATGGACTATTTCACCCTTTTTGAATTAACAGAAATAATGAGACAAAAAGATGACAAACAATTTGCAGAACTGCTTAATCGCTTGAGAGAGGGCAGCCAAACGCAAAATGATATAGCTGTTTTAAAACAAAGACTTTTAATTACAAGTCCTGAAGATGATACTTATCCTATAAATATGACTCATTTGTTTACTACTAATACATCAGTAGATGCTCACAACCACTCACTATATAGCCTCTCTAAGACTGTTAAAGCTCAGATCAAGGCAATTGATATTGTAGTTGGGGATGTTACTGATGAGGTGAAGAAACAAATGAAAAATAAAGTCCCAGATGATCCAACAAAGACAATGGGTTTATATTCTGTAGTATCAGCAGCAGTTGACTCAAAATATGATTTGACCACTAATGTTGATGTAAGTGATGGACTTACTAATGGGACTGAGTGTGTAATTAAGAGCATTGACTATAGAGTTGAAAACTCCTTGGGACCTAGTATTATTTGGATGTTATTTCCAAATGATTACATTGGCAGGAAGCAACGAATGGAAAACAAACATTTATTCAAAACTGGTATAGATAAAAACTGGACACCAATCTTGGAAATC